>JACAXG010000014.1:5553591-6119547 GCA_018881555.1 Amblyornis subalaris
AAAAARRAAAAAAGACAATTTGTTTAACTGGAACATTTGACAGACAAGRTTTAAATTAGAGAGAAGTGTGATTCTTTTATTTTGTCAGTCTCTGTAACCTTGTAGTCTCATAAATTAACTGTTCTTAAGTACTAATGACCTAGGAAAGGCAGATGTTGTATCCAGCTGTTAAATGTTTTTTTAATGCTTCCTTTTTTRTAGAGACAGTTAATTCCAGGGTAAAGCCTAAAACCATTTCAGGAAAAAAAATTTCTAATGTAGTCCTGAGATGAATAACAAGAGCRAGAATGAACATCTGATATTAACTACTGATTTTTTACCTTGTTCTAATACATTGTGGGGTGCAAGAAGACAGCAGTTTCATTCCTTGTGCCCTGGCAATCTGCGGTCTGGCTGTGGGAATTGTGACATTCTGTTCCCCAGTGAGCCATGCCCCCATCCAGCGGTGTCAGGATTTATCTGTTTGGGTGGGGAGGGAGGCAAGGAAAGTTAGRACTGGGGAAACCCAGAGCTTTGCTGCCTTAGGTTCTCCAGCAGGAGAATTGGGCATTGTGTTGTCTGTTCTGGAAACTTTAGTTCACTTCAAGTCCTTTGTGCGGTTTTGGGCACCACAAGGTAAGAAAGATACAAAGAGGACATCCAGAGGAGGCTACAAACATGGTGAAGGGTCTGGAGGAGAAGCCAGATGAGAAGTGGCTGAGGTCACTTGGCTTCTTCAGCTTGGAGAAGAGGATTCTGAGGTCAGACCTCATTGTGGTCTGCAGCTTCCTCACGAGGGGAAGAGGAGGGACAGGCACTGATCCCTTCTCTCTGGTGCCAGTGACAGGACCCGAGGGAACAGCCTGAAGTTGTGTCAGGGGAGGTTTAGGTTGGATATTAGGAGAAGGTTCTTAACCCAGAGGCTGTGGAATAGGCTCCCTAGGGCAGTGGTCATGGCACCAGCCTAACAGAGCTCAAGGAGCATTTGGACAACACTCTCAGGAACAGGATGGGATTCCTGGGTTGTCCTGTCCAGAGCCAGGAGYTGGACTTCGATGATCCTTGTGRGTCCCTTCCAGCTCAGCATATTCTRTGATTACCTAAGTTTGTCAGCTKGTAAGGTGTCTGAATGCTCTTTCACTGTCTCAGGAGTGTCTCATCGTCACCATGATCATAACTCTAAGCTCTTCCTATTGCTCCTGTTTCCTTCTACAGGTTGAAAGTGGCTGGATGGAGCTCTGATCAACCTGGTCTAGTGGGAGGTGTCCCTGCCCATGGCAGGGGCTTGGAACAAGGTGATTTTTAAGGTCCCTTCCAACCCAAACCATTCTGTGATTCTCTGACTGCAAACATGGAAATGCATTATACTGAACTACAATAGAATTATTTCCCTAAAAAAAATGCTTTTTTTCCACTTAGACATTTTTACTCATTGGTACATTACTAATGGACTGAAAAAGAGAAAAAAAGCTGTAAATCTTTGGTCTTAAATTTAGCCTGTGACAGATTGCAGGCACAGCAGATTTTAAATCTTTATTTCAGTACCACATAGTTTTGTAACTAGCTCTAAGTACAGTGTACAAACTTTGTGACTAATAAACTCAACGGTAGGGTTTTACACTGCTTTCGTCTCTTACTGGCTTCTTCCTGTCCTAGTGTCACATCATACATTTGACATGTTTTCATAATTCTCATGTTATTTTTTAGTCTGTGTCTTCTTTTGTATTCCTCCTAACTGTGTCAAAAAGCAATCATAAAAATGATTTATTTTTACTCCGTATGGAAGTTCTTGGGTATTCAGAAAGATTATATGAGGGTTTTAATGCTGACTTCATTAGCTGTGATCCTGTTCTTATTCAAATCCTCGCTGGCAGAACTGGGAAAATAACGTCAGAGGATTTTTATATGTGTGGAATTACGTAATTTGCTTTGTAATTACAATGAATACAGAAGCAGGAAAAAACCCTGCTTTTTCATTAATTATTATACAGGAAAACAAAACATTTAATCTTTTAAAAACTGTTATGTTGTGGGGGAGCATTGGGAATGATGCCATGTCAAATATTTATCCATCCCTTCCAGACAAAATGTTGTGTGAGGTAAGAAAGAAAATGCGGTTAGAACAGTAGAAAACATTTCTGGCCACRTTATACATCGATCATTCTCACAGGGAGGAAAAAAAGTGCCCTGCATTACTTGAAGGTGCTGGGAAGTAGGATGGAGCCTAATTCTGTTACGGGAACAAATCATTTTGCCCTTCCTGTAACAGGTCAGTGTTTTTGCAGCTGCTTTTCGTCCCTGAGTATACTGGGCTTATGTGGCTGTCACTAGAAGCTTGATGGTTACCAATGATACAGTTTTGTATTTGTCACTCCTAAGAAAATGTGGAGCAGAGCTGAGCAGAGAGGTTTCCTCTGCTGAGAAGGGACCCCTGAAAGATCCTCATGGGTGGAAGTGTCCCACTTCAGCTTTGACTGGAGGGGAGGTGTGTTTCTGCCCTGCTGAATGGAACAAATTGAATTGTTCAGTGTTTGAAAATGGAAAACTGAGCTTTGATAATCAGGGCCTTGGTCATTACACTTGTCTGGGTGTTTACCAGCAGCATGATTGAAATCACAAGGAAAGAGATTTCTGTCATCAAATCCTGCATTTCTGCTGATATCACAGGTTCCTGGTAGTCTGAAGAGAGGAGTTAGGAATGTTTAGCAYGCAGTGATCACCTTACCTGAGCTCTGCAAGGGATTTTTTTTGGCTTATGCACATGCACTTGCACGGGGGGTGTGAAGGCTGGCTGTGCTCTCAGGTCACAGTCCCCAGGGATGGCTTCATGGTCCTCCCAGTCGAAGTGTCGTGGCTTCTCCCTGACCTGGGATTTTAGCCTGCAACTTGCTTCGAGAAATAAATGAATGAATACAAATGCAGCTGCCTGAAAACAAGAATGCAGCATGGTTCTYACTCACGGTAAATACACTGGGCTGATTAATTCTCTTGACAGTTTCCTTGTGCCACTGACCAAAATAACAATGCTGTTACCTGTCTTGGTTGTTTCATCAAGCTTATCTCATATCAGGCAGTTCAACTCCTTCCCTAAATAAAAATGTTCTTGATGCTTATGGTTGCATTCAGAATTACTTTTGCAAATCAGTTAGAAACAATGACCTGACCTGTTTGTTTACCCAGGGATGTGGTAAAAATCTCCTGTATTTTTTTACGTTTAAAAAAGAAAAAGTTGGATAAAATGGAGTATGCATTGGTGAGTGAGCGATACCAAAAGCTGTCAGCTTCAGGCAGACTTCTGAGCTGTGTCTGCCCCTGTTATCAACTACAGTAAAAGATCTGTGGATCTGCTTWAAAAAGGGTGTTCTATTCACTAAGGAAGTCAGGTTCATTGGTGATATTATACTGGGGGTCTGCTCCAGACCACCCAGCTAGGAAGACTGAATGGATTGAGACCTTCTGTAGACAGAGGAACAGCCTCATATTCACAAGCCCTGGTCCTCATGGAACCTTGATCTGTTGGAAGGTGTCCCTGCCCGTGGCAGGAACTCAATGAGCTTTAAGGACCCTTCCAACCCAACCAACTGTGAAGTTACTTGTTTGTGCAGTGGTACACTTTAAGTTAGAGGAACAGACTTACACTAAATGTTACTGATTCATAGGTCTGTGTGAAATACTTGCTTTGTGATTTTTTTTCCCCCTGGTGACATTAATCCAGTTTTAAGCATGTGAAACTTCTGTGAAATTGCAGCAATTTTGCTTAGTTTTGTTGAAAAAAGCCTCGTATCAGGAGGAAAGCAGAAGGCTGTGGATGCTTCTTGGTCGTGATATTAACTTGTATTTCGCTTCAATGAGAAAAGCTCTTAAGCAGTGCTTAATTTTGAGCACAGTAATCCTTGTGGTTGTCAGTGAAACCATTCACCTGCTTAATGCCCAGTACACCTTGAGTGGTGTTTGTGAAGGGTTTTGTTATACCCAGGTCTGTACAGTTTTGTCACACCATACTTCTTTGTCACAGCCTTTATAATTTAATATTAAAAATAGAATTTAAGATACGCAGCAGGCTGGAAAAATGAGGCAAAGAAGTCATTGTCTGAAGTCCGAGGAAATTACTGGGAAAGTTATGTTAAAAGTTGGAATAYTGGAAAGGTTTTTTCTTGACTTCCTAAAACCCTCTTGATTTTGATAAAACATGCTTCTGTCTATAGGTAGGAGTAGATTTCTGTACCAGAATTTTTTCCTCTGCCTTCCTTAAGGTGTGCCAATCCATCCCTTGTCTTACTTAAGTGAAGTCTTGTTTGACTGGGATGGGACTGTGGCTGTCATGCTTGGGCTGTGTGGTTTTGTCAGAGGTGTTACTCATGATGCTTCTATTTAAACTGAAGAGTGATGGTATTTGTGAGCACTTAGGCTGCTTTTTGGTGTCAAAATCATGACCAGCACCAGGACCATCCCTCCCTTCACAAAAGGGAGTTGTGTCATGTTTTGGAAGCAGACCCAGCAGAATGGTTATGGAACCCTCATTACTTCCTATCGAGTAATTGGCAGCACATGCTGCAGCCAAGTGGCTGAAATAAAGCAAGCCTAAAGGGAAAAAAAAAAAAAAAAGAAAAGAAAAAAACTCCATAAAAAATATTTCTGGTAATGTGAAATTCACATMATCTCTCAGAACTTAGATCTTATCTGGTTGAGTGCTGCAGATGTACTGGTATGTACAAAATGTGCTCTATCAGCTATTGAGTGATTAAGAACTTGCTGTAGAATGAGTTCAACATTTTAAATTGCTCTATGTCAAGGGGAATTCAAAGAACTGACCTATATCAAAGTAATTTGTACAAAAGCCGTCAGGATGATAGAAATCTCTCTAAACATCCTCAAGATACACAAGTGTTGTCTGAATTGACAGTTCCCTTAAGAACACTGCTAAATATTCATTGTGAGGCTAGAGGAAAAAGATTGACTGTACTTGTTCCTGAGAGTCTAAACTTTAGACTAATAATGATCAAAAAAAAAAGAACACACCCAACTCCCAAAAGAAACCCACCAAAAGATGCCTGTTAATCTTTGATTTGAACAGAATATTTCAGACAATCAGCATATTACTTGGCCATTCCTGGTTATTGTATTTGTCCATCATAGAGGTTTTTTGCCAACATTACAGTTTCATGAAGCTTGCAAAAATAAATTTGGCTTCAAAGGAAAATATTTCTAAGAAAAAAATACGTAAATCCAGCTCATTCTGAGAAGGCTCAAAGGGTAGAACTGACTGTTCCTCAAGCAGTGACCACAAACTTTGGCCTTTCAGTGTAACATTGCTTCCAAGTAAATACAGTTTACCTTGATAGTGCCTGATTAAGTCTGGTTACACCATCAAGGAAGTTTTAATTCTGTTCTGGKGGTGGTATTAGAGTCACTGTGCTTCTCTCTGCCACTCTGCAGGTSTTTGGAGGAGAACCATTTTAATTTAAGGCATAATGCTCATTTTACTGAGGAGCTGCATCAAAAATACAAGAATGAAAGCACTATGGTGCTGATGAAGGGCTATATTGAAAGGCATCAAATAAAATTTATATTGGAGGAACTGTCAGTGAAAAGGGTAATTAATCAAGAACCTTGCACATCCTGTTTTTTATTATTGTCTCTATTAGAATTCTATGAATATGACAGGTGTATTCTTCTGATTAATGACCAATTTGTGCAATTGATCCATCAGATTCAGTTACTGTTTATGATTGGCTTTCTGTCAAATAAAATACTGCTATTCATTTTCTACTCAAGGACCTAACTATTGCAGAACTTCTGAGATTTTAAGGCCTTTGGAGAAGTAAATGGTTTTCTATGTCTTAATGACCAGAGAACAATTTAAAAAAAAAGAGGAGGAGAAAAATCCAAAACTTTCAAAAAAAAGCATAAGACATAGATATAATCTCACATAAATATATAATATATATATTACTACTACTTATATATTTTTATATACATAAAAAATTCCCACAGTTTCTTCACAGCAGTTGGCCACCATTATATGCACCACAATATATAAAAGTTACCTCTGGCTCTGTATTTAGTTTATTCTTGATGTGAATTTGACACTTAAGCMTCATAAAACACTTACATACTTTTCAGAATGCAGGATGCATTTACAGATTGTGCAATTTTGCCTCACCACCCTCTTCCTTTCTTACTCCAGAGCCTGTAATACCAATTTCTCAAGGTTTTCATTTAAGTTTCTRACTTGTTCAGCGTTGGTCAATAAACGACGTAAGTTGAGTGTCAAAAGAAAAGATTCTCACTCACACCCTGGAGTGTTTAAGCTGATGGGACTCTGGCAGGGATGGTAATTGCAGTGGGAGYGACAGGCACTATTCTCTGCTGACCCCTCACTGTGGTTTCTGTAAAAGATTGGACATACTATATAAGATTTTTTTCTTCCATAAATTCATTTTTTAGCATTTATGAACCTATGTAGGCATATTTTTGAACTATTGCGAATGTCAATCCACTGCTGGGCTGTCGTTCAAAAATAGAGATCACAAAAAAGAAATCAATTAAAACTATTAGGGTGCAGATCTGCAGCCAAACGAGCAGTGCAGGTGTACCTGATTGTTCCTGCTCCCTGGGACTCCTCATCCAACTGTCTGGGTGTTGCACTCTGAGCCAGGTTGCAGCAAGCTCATGGAAAGTGTGCTGCTGACTCCAGTGGAATCAAGTTAGTGATTATAGCCTTGTGTAGGGAAGCTTTTCCTTTCAGTGCTGCTAATGTTTGAGTGAGCTTCTAACAGTCCTGATTCTCAGCACAGTATTAGTCCAAAAGGTTGATTTCTACTCCCATAAACCACTCACTGTATAGACTTTTTTTTTTTTTTTGTTTTGAGGTCACTACATCTTATTTCATAGGAAACAAATGGACTGTAATCCATTACCACCTACAACTTCTTTTTCTTTTTGGCCAGTTTCCTGTTTAAATTACTTTTGCTGTTTTAATTTTCACATTAGCTTTCTCTTTGATGTAATAATTGAGTCTTCTTCAGAATGAAAGGGGAAAAAAAAACATTAAGGAACATGTTTTAGAGATTTAAAAAGAGGTAATTTGTAAAATTGCCTTATCTAATAAAACTGTGGATGATTTCTGGTACAGGTTTTGGCTCTTTTACATAGTAGTGTTCATAAAGATAGCTGTCTAAGAGGTGACAATGTCTGGAAGATTTCATAGTTTAAAGGGTCAAAACTATGGCCTGTCCTTACAGAAGGACAGATCCGCTCTAGCTGCAAGACTGATCATACTGGAGTTCAATAACTCATCTCCTGTTAGCTGGGATGCAATTCCTGTTAGTTAATGACCTGCAATCAGCCTGAACAGAACTCCTAAGTGCCTGATTAGCAGAACGTTGAAACGTGAGGGACGTGGCACTGAGCATCTTCTGCACTGGGGCTCAGGTGCTCCATAGATGTTTGGGTGAGGATGACTGTGACAGTTTCAAAGCAGATGAGGGCATGCTCTTGGTGAGCAGCATCATCTGTGCTTGTGCAAAATGTGATCGGTCCAGACGGGGTGGCATGTGAGAGGATCAAAACTGTTCATACCCCAGGTAATTGGGAAATCGTTTGTTTAATTTAGATTTTGAAACCTTTGCAGGCTGTCAGATGGTGACATCAGGGTGCCAAAAGCCGCCAGTGACTGGTTGGGTTATTTTCTAATTCTGATTTTTTATAATAAAATAACTCAATATCAGACTTTCATATTTCAATGTGCTTATGCTCCTTGGTTTGTGTGTGTGTCATGTGAATTTAGCAACACCTTGCAAGAGCCTTGGCAGGGGGGTTGGACTGGATGATCTCCAGAGATCCCTTCCAACCTTAATAATTCTGAGATACAGACCTACAAAACAAAAACTGCATACAAGAAGGCAGAAGTGGGTTTGGTGGTTTGGGTTTTTTTTGCTTTTGTTTAATAATTAGGTGAACTATACTACTTTTTTCTTTCTCTAGAGCTGCCTATATAATAACCTTTGTGGTTTAAATAAAGTGTAATTGGGCTGTGGATCCATAGATAGTAGTGATCATTGTAGCTGTTAGCCTAAATAAGATGCATTTAGCCTTCTGAGTGTGTTATTAATAGGACAACATTATTTAGGGTTGTTGGGAAAATCAGTATTGAAATGCAGTTGCCCTGGACATTAATATCATTAGAACAAAGTAATTTTTTCTGGTTGGTAGTGGAAGATGATCTATGACAAAGGAAAACTGATTTGCAAAGAAAGAGTGCTGTAGGGTACAGTGTGCCGCTCCTGAAAGGCTGGGCAGTGGGGAATGAAAAAAACCCTTGGCATAATTGACTGCTGTATCCAAGGATACAGGAGCAGGGAAAGGGACAATGAAAAAGACATTTTGCAGTGATACTCTGACATTGATTTTCATAAATCTCCAGTTGTAGGTTAATGAAATGCTTTATTTTGTGCCCTGGGAGTGCTGCTCTGGCAGCACATTAGGTGTTTATTGTGGTTGGTGGTACAGGGAATGCTGCAGGCTCAGGATTTAGCAGGGAAAGCGTTTGGTACCACACAAGATACGATGTTGATTCTGGTGCTCGCTTCAAAGTTTTAGAGTAGCATCAATTTACTGTCTCACTGGGCTGACTCTTGCCTGGTGTTAGACGTGCTAACTAATGCAAATTGTAACTGCCTGATGGATAGATGGAAGCAGAAATATCTCCCAAGTCTCCATTCTGCCACTTGAAAGCTTAAGGTGTAAAAATTTACGGCTGACTTGCCCAACTTGTGCCATTGTGGGGCATTCAATTACGGATCTATGAGGCTGGCCCAGTATTTTTCATTTTCCAAACTTCCGTGCAGTTATTCATTCCAGGACAGTTTCAAAGTGTAGTGTTCTGGAAACTGTGTGTCCCTTCCCTCTTAAACTCTGTTGAACTGCTGCTGAAGAGCCTCAAGGGGAACAGGAAAGTAACTGAGCTGAATCAGATCACCCAGGCTGTGTTACCTGCTGCCACCTGTTCACAGGATGATGGGAACTTTGGGTAATGCCTGCTTAGTTAATGATGGTTATTTTCTGTGTGGTCATCAAAACAACTGTAAAGTTTTGTGTTATGGTACTTCCACGTTTTCTGTATATATTAAAGTTAATTGAATTTGTATTCTTTGGTTTCCAGCCTGGAAGTGGTTCAATGGCTGCATGACTTTGCTCTGCTTCTTGTCCAGGCTTGGGAAATCCAGATGTGCTTGGCTGGGCAATGGGGGACAAGACCAGCATCGAAAGGAAATGTAGGCATTGGGGTCAGCAGGACTGAGTGCCAGAATGGTGCTTTTCAAGTCTAAATAGGTTAAAACTCTTGGTAGATTGGACATGATGGCTTCCTTGAACCCCATGTGTTGTTATTTCTAAAGGTTTTTGTTAAGATCCTCTTTTTCTGTAATTGAGTGTAAACAACCTCCTTTTCTTCCTGTTGGTGCTGCTGAAACTGTAACTTTTTGCTGCTGTAGATAATCATTAACTTTGGTGCTGTCTGTACCCAGGGAAGGAGACAGCCGGCACACGGCCAGGTTTGCTTTGGCTGCCCAGGAAAACCCAGCAAAATCTTTGGGGAGAAAACCAAGGTTTGCTGTGCGGGGACACTTGGTCACCGAGAGGAGCTGGTGTCTGAGAACTTGCCTGCATTTAAAACAAAGCCACTGCTGCTGTGGGGAGGAGACCTGCTCCAGGCAGAGGGTGAGGAGGCAGTGTCAGAGCTCTTGCCTGGCATCTGGCAGGCAGATGTGTGACCCGAGTGGGAAAAGCTGTAACTGCTTTTGGGGTGGCAAGGGGAGACGCTCCCACTCCCTACATACAACTGAGTGTTAGTTTGTATTTTAATTAGTGCAGTATCCTCTGAAACATTTACAAACTGCATTGCACGGTGATGCTGGTCAGTCTGCAGGTGTGATGTTTACAGAGGTTTTACCTGAAGTCTCCTTTGTTCAGTGTCCCATCTGTGTACATTTCTCAGTATTTTGCAGAGAGGGCATGCAGTTAGAAATCCTGCTCTAGGCTGGGAATTCCCAAACCTAGCTGCCACTCCTAGGGATAAGACTCGTGTTCTGCAGTGGCAGGGACAGCAGCTTAGGGCTCTGTGCTACATCTGGCAAGTGTTTTGGGAGGAGTGCCAGTCCCCAGCACAGCTTCCTCCCCATGCATGAGAGGCTGCCATGCTGTGCTTGGCACGTACAGGCCCTGGAGAGCCATTCTAGACTCCCATTTTTCTCACATACTGCTCAATAGTGGTTTGTGTGTCACCAGATACACGAGCAACCTCACAGGGCTTGGTGGTGATGGTTGTGAGCCTCTCTAGGTACTCTAATAAAGATGTATTATTTTCTAGCTAAAACTCGATGGTTATTTTTTCCGTAAATATCTGTGGTATTAAGTAATACTGGTGCAAGGTAGTGTAGATAGATGTGCCCTCTGTCTCTCCAAATCTGTCTCTAATCTTGTCTAAAACCATATGCTTGGCAGCTTAAGAGTCATAAGTACAGGATGCAAATGTGAAACATCAGGGATGTTTACGTGGAGTGCTAAGGCATGATTCATACCGAAATAATTTTATGTTGCGTATTCATAGCTAAATATTAGCAGAATTCATATGACTACCAGAACTTGATAATGTGTGAAAACTGTGAGAAAACCACTTGAGATGCACTTTAGTTACATCTCAGGAAAAAAGTTTGAGAAGACTCATGTGTCACTGTAAGAAATAAAATGCATAATGCTTCAGTAAATGTATTCTAAGTATGTAAAAGGAATAAGCAAAACCAAATAAATAAAACCCATTAGAAGTAGTTGAAAAGTCTTCTGCAGATGATTGTGGCATGAATGTTCTTTGTTTAAAATTATCTACGTTTATTTCTTCATTTTGTCCCTTCATTTTGCCTTTCCAGAAGCTTTCTTCTGGAATGGCCTAGAAAGCTTTCTTTAGAAATCTTTCTTCCAAAGCTTTTTTTTTTTCCTTGAAAGCAATGCACTTGCTATTTTTCCCCTTAAGCAGATTTTTGTTTAGTTGTAATGTAACTTACAGCAGAGTTGGAACACAGTCAATGGCAGGGAAAACAAGTACAAAGCAGTTACTGGGGAAGCCATCTATGGCAGGCAGCTCTCCATTCCTGCAAAATTAAAGGGCTCCACTTCAGTCATGGCTTAATTAATATGCAGATTATTTCCACTACTACCAAAGCTAATGAGCATTCTGGAGATAGTCATCTGTTATTCAGTTTTTCTCTTTTTTTAATCCAAGTTCATGTTCCTCCTTAATCCATGCTGCCTTGTGTTCCTTTAAAAATACAGTACCTATACAATACATACATGTATAAATAAATTAAAATACATATTAGTTAACAGTAGCCAAATTTGTCAGCTTACCTTGCTGGGAGTGGCACTTTGGGATGCTTTATAGTGAGTGTACAAAGCAGGCCTGGCACTGCTTCCCTCGGTGTGAGGATTTGGCTGCACTGGAACTGTTTTATGCCACTTGAAAGTGATATGGGCTGATTATTTCATGGGGTTGTTTCCCAAATGGTAAAATACTGTCAGTACTGTTCCCAAATAGCAACGAACTGTTGGTAATTTCAAAAAAAAAAAAAGGGAGAGTGGGAGAGAGGAAAAGCCAAGTAGAACAATATATGCTGTGTCAAACAACTATATAATTCTAGGAATGGAAAGACAAAAAGCTGAGAAATAAAAATATTTAAAATAATTTTTTTTTCTGTTTATCTGAAATCCTAAAATCAGAAGCTGATGAAAAGCTTCTCCGACTTTGTAAAAGAAAGAGCGACTTGCATCGACTGTCTCTATCTCCTGTGTTATTTTTCCCAGTGTTGTCATTCCTGCTAATCTTTCCTGTCAATGCTTTCCCAGCTCTCTTAAATCTCATGTTTTTTCCAGGCTTGCTTGAAGCCGAGAGGTAGAGTAATATCCTTCTCCCACAGGTTTACTTCTGACTGCGTCTGCTGCAGGGCAGAGGTTAGAGATGCAGCCTGCCTAATGTATTTGTAGTTTTTCTTTGAGATGATTAGTGCTGGAGTTTACTGAAGGTATGAATCCCAAACTTCCTTTAAAATAAAGCCGGCAGCCCGGGGTAAGTGGTGGTTGACGACTTAAGGCTATTTTTGTTCTGTAGCTGGTGGAAACCTGAAAGACTTGATGTTTATGACATGAATTTCCACTTTCTTTTACGGCTAAGCTTTCTATACAAGCAGCAGATTATGAAAACATACATTTTCAAAAGTGGTGAAATGGTTTTAAATGGCTCCTAAAGTGTTTCTTTTTTAGAGACGAACTATCTTTATATGTTTATCGAGTCTTTTGCAAGTTGAGAGGGATGCTTGATTCTTTGGGCTTTTTCTCTGCAAAAGAGCTAAGCAAGCTTTTATTCAAATGAAAAGATTGCTATTGAAATCTATTTAAAGATAGAAAGCAGAAGTAACACTGACATGCTAGTTAAATTTTCTACTCTGCCACTCTTAAAAGTGTGCTACAGAGAGACATGAATAGGAGAAGAAGGTGGTAAAGGAAATGAGAATGTAAACCTGCAGGCTTTCTTATTAGCTAAAGTAGAAAAATAGAAGTTTTTGCCCTTTTTCTTTGGTTTTTTATTTCCCCCCCTAAAATCAGAATTTCAAACACAAGAATCCACACTGAGCAGTTGACAGAGAGAGCAGGTTGGGAAGTTAGCACTGAATCAAACAAACCCTTTCACATATCATAGTCTTCTGTGATCTCAAAAAAAAAAATTCTCATTTTTCAACATTCATGTGATAATCTGTAGTGTAATAAATGGACAAGTTCAGCTGGTTTGTGTTTTGTGGTTTCTTCTGTGTGCCCAGGACTTACCAGTTTATGTATTCAGCACAAGTTTCTGAAGGCAGAGTGAGTAGAAACAGAACTTTCAGGAGCTTTAGGCGTGCACACAATATTTGCTTTACAGCTGGACAAAGAAGAATTTGCTACATTGACAAATGAATCTTGAATTTCCTGAGTTAGCTGTAAAGATGTGTATAGCGTGACTTGGACTAAAGATGTTCTAACAAGTTCGACTGATGGGTGTGAATGTTTTTTGTGATGGCTCCACTAAGTTCAGCCTCTCTGCATTATTTATAGCCATCTGCTTGATGTGTTGAAGGCACTGGCTCAATTAGATTACCTTTTAGCAGTAACAGCTCTCAGGAACAGTGCAAACAGGCATGTGTCTGGCTGCTGCAGAATAAATAAGAAAGTAAATAAAGTCAGTGGTGTCTTCCTGCAGGGCTCTTTAACTGCTTTACTTACGGAATAAAAAGGTCACGTCGTGAAAATATTTCAGGCCAAAATCTGTGATGACCTTTGCCCTACACTGTGAAAAGGGAGTGTTAAGAAATGGAATTATGCATGTATTTACAATGGATAAAAAAAAAAAACAAAAACAAACAAAGCAAACCACAAACCAATGAGTTGCAAATGCCTCTGAGCAGCTGAATTTCCAAAAATCTACATTTCAGTTTTGTAGGATGGAGTTATTTATAAACCTAATTGGGGAGAGATGTGGAAGTGACATTTTAAACAAGATATTTGGAAAGAACAGCCAAGAATGATGGAAACCACAACATACTGGAGTTCTGTGACCACAGGCAGGTCCTTCAGTCCTATTTCAATCTGTTTCCGACAGCAGCACTGGGAGAACAGCATTCCTCTTTGGCATGATATGGTTTGGAGAAAAATTTTGCTCACAAATGAGTCATTCCACTGTGAAAATACGGGATGAATGAGATAAATTACATTGACTCCCTCTTAATTGTGGGCACAGAAAGGAAAATAACATCTCTAATGTTTTTAGAGAGCTATGAGTTGTAAACAAGAGTGTGCAGCCCCAGAATTTTCCTGTGTGCCGAGTAAGCAAGGTGAGATTGAGGGGCAAAACAATCTTTGACCTTTTCTGCTTTTCAAGCAAGGGTGAAAGTCAAAGATGACCAAGACTTTGTCTTCTTGAAGTCAGCAGTGGTGGAAGATCAAGGAGAGCTCAAGCATGTGTTCATTGATCTGTCCCAAATAAACCACATCAGTAGATGCAGAATGGAGAATGTTAATCAACTAAGAGATGTGGATGGGTGGTGACAGTGTTGGTTTGGAAGAGAAATGCTGAGGAGTAGACTTGTAAGCTTTCTATTGTGTTCCCACCAAAAACTTGCACCTGGGTGTGGGAATGCCTGGGTCAGCCATTCCTGAGAGCCAGCACCTCAAAGGGGATGTGAAAACTTTGAGTTCCACAGTCAGACAGGAAAATTTCTCTGGAAAATTGAGTGGAAATGCACGGGTCAGTACAGTCATAATTTTTAAATTATGATATTTTTCTGTTGAATTTAACTTTCCTTAACTGCTCTGAAAATTGTATACTATCAAATATCTATCAAATATATCAAATTTGCATATTGATTAGTGTTCATTTATGGGGAAAAATATCAGAAAGAAGTGGAATTCTGCCTCCAGAGGGATGAACAGAAGCCGTCCACTCTAAGGACCGTGGCTAACTGGAGCACACACATCAGTAACACTCCTACTTGTAATTATGTAATTTGGGTTTTAGCATCTGCCTCTTTCTTAATTGGACAAATTGCAACTCGTACAAATTATTATGACAATGACAGTAATTACAGATTGATAAATTAGAGGAACAAAGATGCTGCGACTAATTTGTTCGCTCCCCTAAATCATCTCGGTCTGCGGTTGTACGGAAACGCTGCTGTTTCTTCCTCCTCTGGAAGTTGTTTTTCACTTTCAGGCTGCTTCTGGATATTCTGAAATCAGCCTGTTATTATCTTAGCATGACATTTGGCCTGCAGTTCCCAGCTAGGGATGGAAAAGGCTATCATTGGGCCTCTCTGCACAAAATAGCTGGGCAGAACATTTCTGTACACAGGGACTGTTATTCTCACCTTTTGAAGAGCAATTTCTTTGATGACTTGGAGAATATTTGACCTTCAAAGTAAAAGCTGCAGGCAGTACAATTTGCCTTTGTAGTAGTTGTGTAGAGGGTTGGATTTTTTTGTGTGTGTCTTCCTTGTTAGTTTTGAGAATAATCTCTTCACTTTTCTGTAAATTGTAGTGATCATTGTTGAACTGGTTAGTCCTATTCAGACTTAGAGCTGAGTTACCAATAGTGGAGAACAGGTAGCATTTAAGAAAACATCCTTCTTTGAAAAGCTCATGGAATTCTTAAAAGCTTCTTCAGCTATATATGAGAAAATCAGGTTTCTTCTATTTTCTATGTAAGGTGTACAGTGATTTTCTTTTTCCCCTGAGAAAAAACCATCTCTTGTTGTCTCTCAACTTAAAGCTAAAGGAAAAAAACGTGATGTGTGGATGGAAAACCTGTCCCCAAGGTTTCCTGTACCCCAAACAACTGTAGGCCTTGCACACTTGCCAACTAGCAAAAAAAGGTAACTTTTCATTAATTTGAGGATGACTTGTGAGGCTGCTCAGTAGAGAGGTCAGAGAAGATCCTGAGCTCTTTTAGAACTGTTCTCATTTATTTTATCTCCTGTCAGAGGAGCTTCAAGAATGACTTCAAGGGAATTTATATATATAAAAAACACAATATTGTTCTTAGCAAGTTTAATCTGGAACTTGTGCTTTGGAATTCGTGAGCAAATTTAAAACTTTTTGCCCTAATTTTTAAAAACTTGGATTTAGTCTGGAGTGCTCCAGCACAAATAAACATTGTCTGCAATTGAAGATCTCACAGTTAGCAAAGAAGGAATTGTTTGCCTATTGAAATGATTTTTGCACTAACATTCAAAGATTTTGCTGAAAGAATAAATATTTAAACTTTGCTCTGTCCACTGTTCTGTCAGCTGTTGAGATTATTGATGTGTTCTCTAGTTTTGACCCAGAAAATCCAATACATGGGGCTGACAGAATTCAAGTGTTGCAGATGCACACTGGGGAGGGATCTGATTACGTATTGAGGTAATAACTGGTTTCTTACATGGGACCATAGTATTTTCTAAAAAGAACCGTTTGTATTGAGGGATGAGAGTACTGATTAAAAAGAGTCAGGGCAAAAAGTCCATACTAAATAGTGATTGGTTATTTTGCAATCCTTATGTGTGTTAATATCTACTGTGTTGCAGTAAGTATTAATATCTTCAATTTAATACCAGGGTTTAAATTTCAAATTTAATCAAAATAGTACAGTTCACCTTAGGATTGCCTTTTCTGTCTGAATACTGTGTACTAACAAATAGTGTATTTTTTGGTTTGTGATTTTTCCAAAATCAGTGCAGTTTGCTAGATTTGTATCAGAATAAGGAAGCAGATTTCCCCCTCCATTTGGTCTCTTTCATTCATCATAATGTACTTTTTTACCTTTCCCTTTGTGTTTTCCCAACTTGATGTGTCTTGTAGGAGACTTGGGCAAGAGGCTAAAAGCTGCGTTTTGTGGAGTGTGTGTCCAGCTTCCTGTGACACTTGGATACATCTCTGGACAAGGAGCTGAACTAGTTTGGCGTATTATTCGTATTGGTTTATGGTGCACTGCTGCACTCTGTGGACGAGCAAAGTGGATAATCTGATGTCTGTTAATGCACTGTGGGTTTCAGTGTGGGAATAAATGTATCAAACTAATCAACAGGTTGGAAGAGCTGACCTTTGTAGCAGCTGGGCAACAAATTCCTGAAAAGCACTGCTGGTTTTAGCCAGTCCCTCCTGAATCGTTTTCATGAATTGTTTTTATTTCCGGTAAATTATGTATAACCAGAGGGCCGCAAGCAGTTGTTAAAAGAGTGCTGGGGTCATTCCCCTCTGCTCACACATGGACTTGATGAGAGCCCAATATTCCAAAGTACTGTATGTGCTCCTCTCCTTGGATGGGGCAGGATGCTTATTAGCCTTTTATAAGATTAGGGACCATGCAAGTAACCGTGCACGGTTGTTTACTGCTAAATAAAAACACATGTAAGTTCTTCCCTAGTACAGAAAAATCCATTTTCATGTGGTGTTGTCTTTGACGCTTTACAGAAGATTAGGAAGGGCAGGGGAGATACTCTGTGCTGTAAACTCAGCTTAAAAATGTGAGAAATAGTGTCTTTCACAGGCAGTAAGTTAGCAGGTGAATTTGTGGCTGCCAGAGTGGAGAAGAAAGAAGATGGGCTTCTGAGAAAAGAGAACTGTTTATTTATTTAGGACTATTTGATTTTTTTATAGAATCATAGAATATAGTGAATTGTAAGGGACCCTCAATGATCACAGAATCCAACTCCTGGCCTTGCACAGGACACCCCAATCCCACCATGTGCCTGCGAGCATTCCCCAAATGCTTCTTGAGCCCTGTCAGGCTTGGGGCTGTGACAACTGCCCTGGGGAGCTGTTCCAGTGCCCAAGCGCCTTCTGGGTGAACAATTTTTTCCTAATATCCAACCTAAACCTTCCCTGAAACGTCTTCATGCCATTCCCTAGAGTTCTGTCACTGGTCACCAGAGAGAAGAGATCAGTGTCTGTCCCTCTGCTTCCCCTCATGAGGAAGCTGCAGACTGTGATGTTTAGTTAGAGAGGAGACAATTCACAAATAAGACAATAGTAAAATTTCTTGGAGATTACTTGCTTAGAATAACTTTTACAGCTTTTGTTCTGCCTTGTCTTTTTTTTCAGCCAAGACATCATTTAATTTGCAAAACACTAGGATGGTATTTATAGAACAAAGTCTCTTAACCTGAAGTCTGGTGATGTATTGGTATTTAAAGCAGTGATAATGCTGTTAGTGAGAAGCTTTAATTGCATGATTATAGACCAACAAAATTAGGCTCAGCGACGTGCAGTCATGATAACCCGGTGATTTGCTAAATTCTAAATTTATAGATAAGACTTCCCCTCTCTGCACATTGTCAGTATAACAAAAATATCCCTAAAAGCGTGCACTTCAGGGAATTTGGTGCTTGCCCGTGCACGCTGCTTTGCCAGCCGGTTTGGTGACAGCCTGTATGGATTTCAGCTCGTTGATAAGGTTCAGTGTCTCAAAGATGGTTATTTACCTGACGCCCTTGGAAAAATCCCTCTCCATGTGCAAGGTTCTTACCTGCCAGATGTTAATCTTGGAGGATACTGTGTGAAATCCACCGGGAGCCCAAGGCACACAAGGATTATTTTACCGGATCCCAGCCGTACCTGCGGAGTTGGCTTCGCTCAGGAGCTGCAGTGGGAACCCCCCAGCCATCTGTTTTGCAACCCATTTTGAAAAAACACCGTAGCAAAGCACTCAGAGTGCCTGTTAACGGAAGAGTGGAGTTTATGATGACAGGTCAGCTTGTAAACATGGATTTACTGTTCTCTTTTATTGTGTGTCTATGCTAATCCACACTTACATGCTGTAAACTGAGACCTCCTATGAAATTCTACATGCAAATCAGATATTGCTCTGTATTATTTTGATAGGGTTTTTTTTTGGGATGTGTTCTTTGGGAAGCATGAGTTACCAAGAGGTGTGTGTGACAGGAATAGTACCGATTATAGCTACCCTTTCTCTTCAGTGAAGTGTTACCCTGTCCATGGCGCTGTCTGCTGTGGAGCAACATCCCTGTTTTTTGCACGGACGAGGCAAAACGTGTCTTATTACTGAGAGTGTGCTCAGCAGCACAGTGGGGAATGATTAACTGCGGCTCAGAGCAACATCTTTGCTCGTGACACGGTGATTCAGCACTTCGTGTTTCGGAGGGAGGAGTAGGACCGCAGCCATCCCCTAATTGCTGTCAGCCTCGTGTCCAAGCCGTGTTTCCTGCCGGGGTCCTGTGCTCTGTCCATCCTCTGCACTCTCATTCTCGTGGTTAAACCACGGCAAGTTAACTTGCAGAGGTGTTACACCCTGGAGATAACGCTCGAATAGCGTCGTTCATTAAAACAAAACAAAACAACCTGTATGGTCTCTGCTGCTTTTCATTTTGAAATAGGAAAATGATCTTGGCACGGGGCATTTCCTGGGGATTAATGACTGGCTGGGGTTAATGGCCCTTGGCTGCGCTGTGGGCCATCAACTCCTCCCTGCTGGTCATTAATCTGCAGGAAATGCCCTGTGCCAAGATCATTATTGTTGTATTTGGGTTCTTTGAGAGCTGAATTCGAGAACCCACACTGCTCTAATGTGTGAGAGCCTGCTGGGTGTTCTTACATTTAGGCCCTACGTATTATTTTTTTTTTTTTCCCCTGGGCTTATCTGAAGTTCCCAAACGTTTCTCTTAATGGAAAGTGTCTGTAATGCTTGAGGTCCTTTAAAAATACTTCACTGAGCAGCAAGCAAGGTAATGCTAAACTTTGTGGTAAAAATAAAAGTTCAAAATGTGTAGCAAACATTTTTTGAGAAGAGTATGTACTTGGGGGCAGTCTGTGCCTTTTAGCCTAGCCTAGAGCTACAGGCAGAGCATTGGACTTGGCATGGGAACCTGAGGGCAGTCCTGACAGGCAGCTATAGGATTCTGCTGTAGGGTGGGATTGCAGGACTTGGGGTCTGCAGAAGCTTTAAACCACTTCTTGAAGCAAAGATGACTCCTATTTCTAAGAGATTTTTGCTTTATTGGAGAATTAAGAGTAAGAAGAGATACTCTGCTTTTCTCCTCTACCACCCACCGTGTGCACAAAGTGAGGTTCTGTTCATTCTCCCCATATGATTTCAAGTTCAGAATGCACAACTCTTATATAGATTTTATGTAGTAAGTTTATGAAGCCTTGTTGTACTCTGTACTGAAATTGTTTCAAGGTTGAATACAAAATTTCAGAATTAAAAAACAAAAATACCCTTCAAGTAGGTCAGTTCGGTATTGTGGCCTGGAAGTGGCAATTCATGACTATTGGCATATTTCTTTATTTAAGAAAACTCAACCAAACCACACAAAAACACCACCCCCAGCCACATGCCAAGTACCAGTCTTCTATTGATTAAACTATTTCATCATATTAGACCATATTAGAAGTAAGGTTATGAAGAAGTGAATTTCATGTAGCAAGTAATAAATGCAGTTTTGAGGGACTCAACTGGTGAATAAAATTGATACTGGGCACACATCTAGCATTCCTAGATGACTGTTTTTATGTCAGTGAATTAATGAATTCGCTGAAAAGAGTAAAAATCAATGTTGTGCCCTGATTTTTTTTTTTTTCTTCTTAAATGCTTTTTTCCTTTCTCCTTCCTTTCTCTCTGTGACTCAGACAGGTCTGTGAAGTGTCCTGCTCTTTCCTTCAGAAGCTTTCCAAATAGGCAGCCTGTTGCTGTCCTCCTCCCAGCCCTCAGATGTACCACGCTGTGAAGCTGCCTTGGGTCGACAGGAAACCTTCATAATATGCATTTCAGATCTTGAAAATGCCACAGTGTGCATGGGATTTGAAGACAGCAGCAAGCTTAGTGGAGACTGTCACATCTGGATAGACCTTTGTGATGGATTTAGTAGCATTTCAGCAAGGAGAGGGAGGGATGTTTCATCAGGAGAAAAGGTCCTGGATCGGGTCTACATAAGAACTTTTACAGATCTTCAGATTAAGTGTGGGATTTGGATTTTTGGGATGAAAGTATATTCACAACCCAGTCCTTGTGTCTACAAGTCAAGGATTATTTCTGCTGTTGTAGAAGAAACACTGTGGAGTCATTCCCTATAGTAGTGGTTATGAACTGTCAGTCTGAAAGTTTTATGTAGAAAATGTGATATGACAAGAAATAAGGATTACTAATATTTTATAAGTAAACAATACTATTATAGCAACATTTTTGTTCCAGATGGAATGGTAATTCCTGCTCTGACAATACGCCTGTAACAAGGAGAAGACAGCATGCCATTACTAGCTTGCCATGTGCTTTTTAAAAATAGATTTTCATGTTCTGTCACTTACCCACTGAATATCAGAGATGAAGTGGGTAAGCCAGGAAGTTGATATTGTTGTCGATGCGTTTGAGAGACTCTGCTAGTGAAAGCAAGGAAAAAGGCAGTGAATAGCAGGGGAGAAATGACAGGGCTGCCTTTGCCTAATCTAGGAAGATGTGAAGGAAGGTGGAAAAAAATCTGCCTGTAAAGAAACCTTGCTGAAATTCCAGAGTATCTTTGTTTTGCTGCTGGTAAAGCCATCTTTTATTGCTGTCAAACTATAAACCTTATGCAAAAAATATCTGTCCTGCACCCTTTTGAGTTGGTAGGCATCAATTTTCTTTGCAATTTTCTTTCCTACAAAGACCATGGGTTTTTTTGCTTTGGAGGATGGAGGGGGGGAAAAGGGGTCCTAGGAGAAGGGTAATAAGTCATGAGAAATGGATTTTCCAGCCTGTTCTTTCTCTGCACTCAGCCTTGATACGTGGTCAGAATGGGTCCCTGGTACCAAGTGGGGAATCCCCTTTTGGCTGCATTGACCTCACTGGGGGATGAGCATCAATGCTGATGACTTAGATGTGTGTAAATAATTTCCTAAAGTACATACAAGGACAAACCAGGCTTTGTATTTGTCCTGGTTTTTGCTGGGGTAGAGTTAATTTTCTTCACAGTGGATGGTTTTGTTGTTGTTGTCAGCAACAACACCCAACTATTTTACTTTGTTAGTGTCAGGATGTGAAAAAAAGGTGGTTTTTGTTAGTTTTGTTCTCTTAAGATCACTGGTTTTACATAAGGTTAACCAGCTAACACTTATTTTGTAGTCAGCAACAAAAACAAGGCTGAAGAGTTCAGTATGATCTTTATGTCAGGCAGGGGTTGGTGCTATCTTTAGTGTATGGTTAGAAAACCTGTCAGAAATTGAGTAAATATTAATTTAAAAATGTTGTGGGCTGCAGACAACATTTCTATTGAAATTAAGTGGAGAATTCTAAAGCAGTTTTTCTGGAGCCAGAGCCATCAGACCAGAATGAAGCTGAGTAGTTAAGATGGTCTGATGTACACAGCAGAATGCCAATATTTGATTGTCATATACCACACTTGTTTATCTACTGGGGCCTTTGTGTCTGTTTTCAGAAATTACCCCAGTTTTATCTTGCTGTAATGTTTTTCTAAGTGCCCTAATATTCACAGAACAGTATTTAGAGCATGGCAAACTGTGGAAGCAGGATGATGCCCATATTTTATCTACTGCATGTAATATTCATCCTGAAGGAAGGTGATTTTGTTAGCTGCTGTTTTTCATTGTAAAAATTAATAGGCAGTTGTGTACATCTCTTAGCTAAATTTTAGCTAGTGTTTGTCTATGCTTCTCATTTCTTACCTGCCAGACATTTGAATGTGTTATCCCAAGAAAGAGATGGAGGCTGTGACAGTGGCTTATTAATTGTATAAAAGTAAGTAAATTAATTGTATAAAAGTAAGTAACTGGCAGTAGCACTTCAAAAACTTGTTAGCCAGATACTTGTCTATATGGATGTGTTGCTTAGTTTTGTTGGCTTCAGCAGAAATTTATCATTCTCTTTGAAATGTGGAACATCTTAGAGGGAAGACAGACTCTTAGCATTTGCAAACCCCAAGATACCAGGAGAACTCAGTTTGCAATCATAAAGAGAAGCAGTAGTACCCCAAGAGACATCACTACTGGACTAAGAAAAAATGTTTGCCAATCAGCAATATATAATGAATAATGAACAATATTTGTCATCTCCCCGAAAGTGGGGCATTGCAATACAAGTTGTACAGCTGTTATTCTTTAATTGCAGCTGGATTAATAAAATGTAATTTTTACAGCCCATTTGCAATATACCACTGGGGAATACATTTTATTACCACTTTGGGTGTCTTTTAGTTAATAATTTGTGCCTTTTGAGCATAAGTGTTTGGCTTCAAATCCCAGATACAAGTTTATTAAAAATTGTAATAGTTCTTAGAGACTATAAAATGAAATGAAGTGCACAAAATGTGCATTTCCAGTGCTTGAGTTTAAAACCATTTTTTTACTTGACTAATTTCAATGTTTCCAAGACTAGAAAGTATTGAATTTAAATAATTATTAAATATTTAGTTTGCCAGACATACAGGATTATTTTCAATAGATTATTTGTATTTGTTAGTAATTAAAGATTCAGAATGGCACTGAGAGGATGTGGTCATAATATGTAATTTTAAATCTTGCCCAATGTTTATGCAAAGCAGTGGCAATGCAGGGAAACAGAACTAATATTTGAAGTCAGAAACAAGAATAAGACAGTAGTTAAATGATCTGATTTACAGAATAAGGCTGACCTGGTCAAAAATAATTGACAAGCCTTTTACAGATAAACTGGCTCTTACTGCTGTTTCAATGGGATCTCCTGTTAAAGCCAAGGCCAAAGCACTTTTTGGTTAATTTCCCTTTGCTTATCACTGGAAAATTCTCTAAACAAGTGTCAGAGGTACAAAGCTACCTCTAGATGAAAACACTTCCCTACAAATTCCCGCAGACAACCAGGGTAATTTCTCAGTTACCTGTGAAAGGCAGCACCACTCCAGCCTCTGTCCTCCACATTCAAGTGCTTCCATCTCTTTGCCATCCCTACTAAGCAGTTACTCCCATTCAATTAATGTGAAATATAGAGAAACAAAAGGCTCTCTCATTTTTGAGATGTGGGACCTTTGCTTCCACTTTGATTATTTTCCAAGTTTGAGCTGGTGGTACACAAAGGTTGAGAAGGTGCCACAGAGCAGATGTTGTTGGTTGATGCTGTGAACATGCTGCTCTTTCTGCTGTTCCCTGGGCAGTCCGTCTCAGTGGATACATCTAAAAGTTGATACTTTTGGGATGGGAGATGTTGAAGACATTTGTACAAGTGGGGCAAGGTTTTTGGACTGGTTAAACAAGCGTGGTACCTGGTGATTCCGGTCTTGTTCCTTTTACAGCAGAGTATTATAACTCAGTTGGTTAAATCGAGCAAATATTGCTAGAATGAAATGGAAAATAAACGGTTCTACTACTACCATTTAAAGGAACTTACTAAAACTGTGCTCACTGTTCTGTGTGTTAAAAAAAAAATAAAATGCTCTGTTAAACGTTTGGAAAAAGATTTCCAGAACCCTTAATCCAAATTCTGTCGGCGTCAGGGGGAAGGCTGAAGAGGAGGAGGCCTAGAAAAGATGATACTCTGCAATATTCAGAGAAACTCAATTTCAGAATTAGATTTTTGCCAGAAAATTGATTCTGCTCCTCGTTATGGCAGTGCTTAGAGCACAGGTGAGTTAAGTGTGTGCAACAGCCAGCTCCACTTTATAAAGGCTGCACTGTGGTCTTGCAGCCAGTGTCCAGCACTTGTATATATTACAAGCAACTAACTCTACCTTTTAATAAGTGATCATATTTGTCATGATTATCTGAATAGAAAAACAGAAAAGCAGCTTTGCTGTAGTGGGCAGTGCAGTGGGCAGCCATGTTTTAGAGTGAATACATGCCTGTTACTCCTTCATCCTTTTAATATTTTACTCTGAATATTGAAATTGGTCTGTGCCAAGGACATGCTCCCATCTTTAGTTTATTCCATTCTTATCCAAAGTAATGATTCACAGGACAGGATTAATGCAGCCCTCCTATGGATGAGTTTAGAACAAGACTAAGGTGAGAATAGAGAAGGTTGGAGAGGTTGCTCTAAGCAAACACTAAATGTAATGCCTCTCCTACCCTCTGATAAATCCTCTTATTTCTGAGCATTGTATGGAAGGGAGGGATAAAAGATGAACCTATCCCTCACTGAAATAGGAATTTGCTTAAAGGTGAGAGCAGAGTAAAAGGAACTATGTTCAACTTGAACTGTAATTGTGTCAGGGTTTGAAGGATCATGCACTGCACAAAGCTTCAATAGAAGAGCAGTCCAGCCATAGTCCTGCTTTTTTTGTTCCTATTTTCCTTGCTGCGTGATGAGTGAACTTGCCTGGGTTACTTTACATGTGATGGTAGTACTTGTGTGAAAAGACAATTTAATTTGTTTTTTTTTAAGTCTTTAAGGAATTTGGTCTTCAAAACTAAAAATGACCAATAAATATGAGCTTGCTGGATCTCTTGCCAGATAATTTTGTCTGAATTTAAGTTTGAAAGAGTCAGAGTGAAGCAGGGAATGACCCAACCTTCAGACATTGCAACATGTCATGTGACTGTCAGTAAAACAAGATTTGCCTTGTGTGGGCACTTGTTATTACAGCTTGGCCGTGGGAATCCTGGCTGAACCTGGGCTTTCTGTTAGACAACTTGACAGATGACTTGGTCAGTACTCACAAAAAATCTATAAGGTTTGATTTTTAATCAGAGGTAGTACAGACAGATGCTTGCTGTTTGTGTTCAGTAGTACCCCAGTGGAAAAGCTGCTGCAAGATCGCCTGTGAATTAATTTTTCCTGGTAATTAACTGTCTGAAAACTTGAGGGGGTAAGCTAGGAGAAATTCTTCATAAGCGTTGCATCACCTGGAGGAGAAGGTTAAAATGTAGAAAGTCCATTAAGCTGATAACTCTGGTTTGTGCCTTCTGAAAATTCTCCCGTCTCTTTGTTTTCACAGCCGCATTAATATCGGGAGTAGTGCTTTAAAGCACGTTGGTAACTTGGATTTGCTGGTGGTGTTAGCAGTCAGATTTATATTTTTGTTATCTTGAGGCAGTAAGGAAGTTGGCTGTGAGCATTTACGTGAAGCATTGTTCTGGCTCTGCGTTTCCCGGTGTGTTCGTGGCCGTGGCGTTGTGCACCCTTGGTGAATACAAAGATGCTTAGGAAATGTTGAGGCTGTGAGAGTATTTAATTTCGTGTCAAGAAGGACTCCCTGCCGTCGTGTTCAGCTGAGCCATTGTGAATAACTGTCAGTCTCCAGCCCTGACATAAAGCACTTTCTTGTGTGTGTGTGTGATGGGAGTGTTTTCCTGGATTCAAAGCCATTTTTTTTGGGTGTATTTTAAACTTCTGCAACAACTGGGCTTTCAGCTCTTCAGAACTTGCAGAGCAGTTTGGTTTTGCTGCTCTTTGGGCCTGCTAATGTGCGATGTGAAAATCCTGGTTGTGAGATTCACTTTTTGGGGTGAATATCTTTGGACCTTAACAGTTCCCTTAATACATTTTTAAATTTTTATATGTAGATATACAAAATAAGTGTTATATGTTTATTGCAAAATCATGTCTCAGTTTTATTGAGCTTTTATATTAATTTCTTATGTCACTGTCAATGCTGGAATATATGTGAACAACTTTTTCATAAAAACCTTTTGATATTAATAGTTTCTTTTAATAGTAAAGCCAGTAGCAAGATAAAATTCAGGAAATAATTTGACCACAATTAAATGGGAGGGAAGAGTACCATCCTGACAACGAAATTGAATTCTTGTTTAAAACACGTGGGGTAGAAGGTTTGCCAGTCTTCAGGAAGCATAAAATGCCATTAAGCAGCATTTAGTCACTTGCTAATACTGGATGTGATTTCTAATTGCTTCTGTACTTTGTCATTGTTTAACACAATCAAATCAAATTGGCCAGAAAATTTTTCTTGGATCGTCATAGTCTATGGCTATGTTTTTACTGTTATTGTTCCAGCTTCTTTTTCATCACCCCAACCTTTACTGCTTCATTAAGTCTAAAATTAGACTTTGACAATCAGCCTATTTTATTGGAATTATCAAAAGAAAGAAATATACAGGGCAAAGTCGAAGGGGAGGCTTCAGCATCGTATTTTATTTCATGCTTAGCAGTTCCTTGAGTGTTATCAAAGTCAGGGATCCTTTATTTGTAATTAAATACTCCTCACTTTAAAATCATGACTAATAAATGTCAAGTGCAAGAAGAGGCACTATTATTCAGTGAAAGTCCTTGGATGTGTTTTAGGGTGAAAATGTGTAGGCCTGAAGGTTGTTAATTTTTTAAACGTTGTAGGGTTGGTTTCATTACAAAGTCCTAAAGTTAACCACTTCAGATAAAGCTCAAAAATCATTGAAACATTTGGGGAGCTCTTATCCTACAGGAAGCTCTTGACATTTATGGTAATTAAAAGTGAAGGTATCTATTAAATGCTTAAGTTATTCATATAAACACCAAACTGGCATGCAACTTCCAGAGTTTATATATCTTAATTAGAGCTGGTCAGAGCTGTTCAGTGAAACTGTTTTCTGTTTGGTGGTGGCTGGGGCTTTATGCTTTAATGAGACCCAAGACCTTTGAGGAAACATTGACATAAATGCTTTGGGAGTCACCTGGAATGAGATTTATTATCTTGAGATTTGCAGATGCAGTTTGGTTGCTGCAGGGCAAGGATTTGCAGTCCCTGGAGCATCTCTTCTGTGAGACAGGCTGAGAGAAGAGAAGGCTCCAGGCAGACCTGAGAGCACTGTCCAGTACCTCAAGGTAGCTACAAGAGAGCTGGAGAAGGGCATGGAGTGATAGGATGAGGAGGAATGGAGGGTGGTGAGGCCCTGGCACAGGCTGCCCAGAGAAGCTGTGGATGCCCCAACCTGGAAGTGTCCAAGGCCAGGTTGGATGGGGCTTGGAGTAACCTGGTCTAGTGGAAGGTGTCCCTGTCCTTGGCAGGCAGCTGGAATGAGATGAGCTTTAAGGTCTCTTCCAACCCAAAACATTCTGTGATTCTATGATGATTCTCCCTCCCTTGCTCTTGTGTGTGTGTCTTATGATCTGTTTTGGCATGGGTGCTTTGTGCCCTGTGTGGTTGTTTTGTTTGTAATGAAGAATAGGAAAATATAAATCTTCCCTTTCTCTGTGGCGTAGCCCAGTTGATCTTGGCCCCAGTGACCTGGCTGATTGCCCTCATCCTGGCTTACAAGCATTAACTCAAGTATTAGGATTTAAGAGCATCTGGAGAGGATTGTGTTTAGAACCAAATTTTGGAAAGTTACTTTTCTGTTGGGCAGCATCAGCAAAATGTTATTCCGTAGTACAGTTAGAAAGGTTGCAGGAATTAGATCTAACCTGTAGAGGAAAACATTATTGTCATCACTTATTTGGTTGCAAGTCCCTTTAAATAAAACTTTCAGAGTGCACCCAAAACATATTTCTGTGTAGTCTTGCCTATTACTATAATATTTGGGGGCTTTCCTGCCATGCAGTGAGATAATCCCATCCCTAGGATGGGCTTTTTTGACTTTTTTTTTTCTCCTCTTCTTGAAGGAAAAATACTGCGTGCATTTGGATTTGTGCAACAGTTAAGGATGCATCAAAAATATATGTGGTTGAACTAACATGTAGCACTAACCATTGTGTTAGGTAGTAATAGCACTGTAATTGAAGCACAAACATAGAAATTGCATTGTAATTGGAAAGGCCTTTTCTTTCCAGTGGTGAGAGACTCTATAAAATGGTGAAAGCTCTTCCCAGTTTGTAGTTATTTTCACACTGGACAGTCCTTTTGGTGGTGATGGAAACAACCAGAGTAAAATACTGGGTAGCAGATGAAGCTATGGCACTTTATTGTAACCTCTTAGAAATAATAATAAAAATTACCTTTTTGGGTACCATATTAATTCAGCTGAGAAAGTGACTTTAAAGGACATTATAGAAATATGTTTCAATGCATTTCATAAGAGATTTTGAGCATGCTGTTTCCCAATTTGATAAATATTGGACTCTCCTCTCTTTGTAAATGCAAGTCTCTTCAATATACTTTTTCATGCATTAGGTTTTTAATACTTAGTTTTCCCCACGTGCCCTGGAGAAAAGCATGCAATCCACTGTTACTCTGAGGTAAACTGGATTTCAGAGTAGTCTGTTTCAAATTAAATGAAATTGTTTATTAGTTTTGCAGTTCTGGAGAGCAGAGGCACCCTTGGGTTTTCATTGAGCTGATGAGGGATATGTTAGCCTATACATCCAAAGAGGGCTGATGCTAATTGGGCTTTTCACTTTGATAAAGTCCTTGGTTTCAATGATGATACGCAGGTTAGCCGCATCTTTTAATTAACAAAAAAAAAAATTAAAATCCTCTGCTGGAATTCCCTAACTGTTGAGCAGTTTCTGCATGCAAGTATGCTCTCTTGTGGTAAGCCATTTTATTGAATCCTCCACCAGTTCTAAGTTTTAACAAATCCTGTTTAAAACTATGATGTTTTTAATCTGTTATTTTTCATCATGCCCTTGTTTTTAGGGTTTAAGTGTTCTATACAATGGCAGAGCTCTGGATATGGAATATGTGGCTGTCTATATTCTGCAGTTCTATTCAGTACAGTGAGTTACATTCGGTGCTGGAGCAGCACGTGACTTCCCTGGTAGCATCCACCTTGCTGTGAATAAAGTGCTCTTGGACTGACAATGATTCTGCGGTTCAGGGTGTGACACTTGTACAGCCTCTAACCATCAGGCACTACAGACAGAAGGATTCTAGTGCTGAAGCATCTTTATCAAATTCAAGTAACTGCACGACTTGTGCTTGTTGCGACAGCCAAGATGCTCTTTGGTTGAATCTGAATCTTGGAAATTTGGTTGCTCTAGACTTGTCCAATAATCAAGAGCGGGGGGGCGGGGGGGGAAGGCAAAACAACCCAAACTTTGCTGTGGTGTGGCTGCTCCTGGGTGGTATGACTGCAAAGGTGCATTTCTTTGCTCAGCATTGCAGGAGGACTATCACAAGTATACTTATAAATTCAAGAAGCGTAAAATCAAAGACATCTGAGTTGCCTCCTCCTAAAAAAAAATCAGCATGACTGTTTTAGTCTCCATGATTAGCTTAATATCAAGGAAGTATAATTTAATGAATGGCTGAGATAGCCCTAATCCTCAATATATTTCATATATGACAGCTGGGATTTCTATCCAGATTCTTTACCAGCTGAGTAATTTCCATATAAGTTTCTGTATTGTTTTGCCTTGGGGTGAGGATAGCCAAATGTCAGTGAGAAACCATGAGGTTATGTTCAAATGATCTCAGTCATGCAAGTCGTGGATACTTCCCTTCAAGGGAAATAAGGCTGTAAAGAAGAATTTCAGAGAATGTTTTTTGAGAGCCATGAAATTCTGAAATCAACTTAAAACCAGAAACACTGGGCACGTTTCATGTGA
The DNA here is from genome assembly GCA_018881555.1 of Amblyornis subalaris. Classification (NCBI taxonomy): domain Eukaryota; kingdom Metazoa; phylum Chordata; class Aves; order Passeriformes; family Ptilonorhynchidae; genus Amblyornis; species Amblyornis subalaris. Next base: position 5,583,527 of record JACAXG010000014.1, read on the forward strand.
GCACAACTGCTGTTGACTTCTGTGGAAGTTTTGGCAGGCTGGCGACTCAAAGATCACATTCCCATGGTCACAGAGATGATGTGATGTGTGCTGCTGTGCATGAACATTTAATGTCAAAACAATCAATTATGCAGCAGGTGTGGGCTGTAGTAGAATGATCTCATTTGGCACAGAACTTGGGTAATGTGTAGGAGAGTAGGAGATGGATGGGATAAGAGCATGCTGGAGTAATACCTCCAGTTTGCTGGGGCTTAATTTAGTTGAGGGCATGAACAGAGTTTTAAAAAGAAGTTTTTGATGCATGCATGGTATTTCCTTTGTTATTCTTTGGTATCAGTTACAGCTTCATTCAGTGAGGACTCAAAAGTGCAACCACGTCTTCCAGTTTTCTTCTGGTTTTATGTAACCTGAAAGAAACAGGGAGTTTAAAAGGTTGAGCATGTGATACGTTGACTCAGCTCATCATGAGGGCTTAATAGACCCTGAACAGAAACCTGTGCTAGAAGCTTAATATAAATATTTTATGGAGAAATTGAGCATTATTTTAAGGGCAGAAGTTACTTAAACAGCATCAGCAGTTTCAAACTATAGAAGGCAGACAGTAAACTGCACTGTTTACAGTGATAATTGTAGGAAGGTGTGAGGTATGAATCTAGAGTTGAAAATGATGCTGTGTCACTGTATGTTCATACACAACCGTATGCTCATGGTGCTGTTTTACCCCATCTTGTTGCAAATAACAGTCCTGTGCAGTCTGTTTTACCTGGAGCACAGGAATAGTCTCAGCTGAAGTTCTTTTCTATAGGACTGGTTTGCTGTACTTGGCAATCATCATCTCTCTTGCAGTGGATTTCAACTTCCCACTTGTTTTTGTTTCCTACTCTCCTTCCCACTTCTCTCTTCCTCCGTGTCCTCACCCACACTTCTTTCCCCTCTAACATTTAAGAATCCCAAGAGTTTCAAAACAAAGAAATGTTTTCATTTGAAGTTTTAGTTATCAGCTACTCAATTCAGAAGCACTTCATCCATCTTTGATATTGATTCAGCCTTCTGTGGTATATGTGTGTGTTAAATATAAGATGGTATAGTTTTTCTTCTGGTTCAATATGCTCTCTTCAAGCTTTCATGCAACTGCTTTTCTGCTGGATGAGATTTTCTGTCTCTCACCAGAGAGTACTGACAAGATAAGTGAAGCACAGGGTAACAGCACCTTCCTTTTGCCCCATTTACATCAATGTAGGGCACAGAACGATGCATAGATTAAATAATATTAATAAATATATCTGTGTTTAAAATGCTTGGCTGTTCAGTGCTTGACTCTGCAATATTATTCCTTTCTTTTTTTATTGTTCATTTTTCTAGGCAGGCTGAATAATTCCAATCAGCCACGCAATGCTCACAGAGTTGACTAGCAGCTTGCAGTGAGCCTGAGACCTAGAGATGTGTAAAAAGGCTCTTCTTGTTACCTTTGAAAGAGCAAGACCAGTGGTGTTTTGTCATGTCTGCATTGGATAAGGATAAGCATGGAAACAGCTTGTTAGGATGGTACACCTGTGCTTGCAGAGGAGCAGGAGAAATTAAAGGTTTGGAGTATGTTGGGCTCTGTAGTGAGAGTTTGGGAGAACACTGACCATGAGTCTCACTGCTCTCTGGGTCCATTTCTGCTGTTCTTTGTCCTCTCCGTGTTTTCCCTGCTGTTTCTCCCCAGCTGTTCTTGTCCCAGTCGCTGCGCTCTGAACTCCATTCCCCCTAACTCGAGTGTGATGTGGTGAGATTTCTTCTTTGTTATTGGTAAATTAATGAAATCACATTTCGGAAATCTGTAGAAACATCTGCTCTTGGATTGAGAAGTTCGGAATTTTAACCCACAGGATCAAAATCTGGCAGTTGGAGGCGTTTGGAGCCAGATGCCTTGCAGTGATAGATAGTTCAGCAATCAGGCCTATAGACTGAACTGGCTGCCGTGGAAGCTGTGTGAAAATAACTATTTATTAAATAACTGCTACTTTATTCCAGTCTTTTCCATTCTGTCTTCTTGCCAGTTCTTCCTTTAGTGTCCAATGTTCGTTGGACACTACGTTGCTGCGTTGCTTTTTTTTTATTTTATTGGTTTTTTTTCTGGTATGATTATGAGCTCAACTCCTGTGTCTAGAAGAATAAGACAATGGAGGAGAAACTCCTTTCTGTAGTAGGTTAATGTATGAATTAATAGTAAGGATCATATGGGAGTTGTATTGGTGTTGCAGTTGAAAATGTTTTAAGGCCTGAAGACCTATTTTAAATGAGTGATTTATCTTTGCTCTCCATACTTACTTCTACCCTTCAGGAGATGCAAAGAATCCGTAATCCTTCTTTGCCACAATGAATAAAGTTATTTCTGTACTGGAAATGAATAGGCAGTCACCAAAGCTGGAGACAGTTTTTCTTCTAGGTGGGTGATTTTCAAGTAATTAATTAATTCAGGCACATGCAGAATACTGTTGTTCTTAAAAGCGTCCTGATTTTTGTGTGTCTGCTGCTGAGGTTTTCTGTACATGAACCTTGAAACAAATTTCAAAGCTATCAATTTTCATAGCCACATTTGTCAGTTTGGCAGCAGTTCATTCTGAGCTTGATGCTAAGCATGATTATTGTAAGTTATTAACTATGCTTACCGTAAATCACCCGACTCTGCCCAGCTCTGCTGCCAAAGCGGTGTGAGGCTCAGAGTGGAGCCTGTACGTGTATTTATGACATATGCTACTGTTCAGAAATTACCTTTATCTGCAGGTTTTCAAGAAAAAGGATACTATTTGGTAGAGGGGATAATTTTAAGTAGTATTCCTGTCTTGTGAAGAAAATTATTGAGCATCTGGAGTTCCTAATATTTTACTTTTTATCCTTCAAAAATGAGCTGTTTCTGTTCTCTGATCCTTAAAATCAATCCCTCAGCTGAAAAACATGTCGAAATAACAGGTTACTCCTGGTGTTTAGAGTAACGTTTAGAGGCTCCAGCGAGAGTCTGGCGCCTTTTGCATTTGGTTCCTGCCTGAAAACAAAATCTCCCAGCCCAGCCTCTGCCCCAAAATGTTTAAATTGAAATTTAATGGCAGTGGGTTTAGCTGCAGGAGTGCAAGTCAAGATGTGATGGCTTGAATTTTAGTAGACACATAAAAAAAAAGTGCAAGAGGAAGGGGTGAAGAAGGTGAGGTAGGAGAGAAGCCACGTGTGACCTTCCTGAAGGAAGATGTGTCATGGCTCAAGCTGTGCAGTGCAGCAGTGCAGTCCCTGGCCATGGGACTGCAGCTCCCAGAGCTCGCTCCCGTGTCTGCAGAAGGTGAAATCACACGTGCGGTGCATGTTAGTGGCCCCTGGAGGTTTCTCTATTGATCTGTGTCTTAATAATGCATAATAGGCAATCAGAGCTTTCCTGATCTTTTCAGAGACACACTGTCGGCGAGAGCCGTAAATCTCCTGCTGGTGGTGGCTGTGTCTGACCTGCCCTCCACAGCACCTCAGCAGCTTTTGCTTCCACTGGGACTGCTCCTGACTTGCCCAACAGAGTCAGGCTTGGTGTTTGGAACAATTACAACTCAGTGTTCTGTGGCCTTTCAACAAGGCAAGATAAATCCGTAATGTGTTAGAAGAATTATTTCAAAATAAAACTGGTACAGGTCTTAATATTATTTTATTTTCTATTGTTTTATTTTATGTTTCTGCAAGCATGAAGAACGCTGGTTTTGCATTATTAGTCAGTCTGTTTGTTCTGCCCTGTTGAGGCTTAGCTCTCATTTTTTAAGATAATTTTTTTGTAGAATAGTTTAGGATGGGATTTTTGTTTTAGATGACAACATTATTAGGACTTTGCAATTCTGATACTGCCTCTGTGCCACCTATTGGAACATTGACTTTTAGCAATGTATACTCTTAAATCAATATGATCTTTATTGATACTTGCTGGTGACATAGCTAAGTTTGGCAGCAGCAAACTGCAAGCATGCTTTGCAGTAGTGCAGTGGGTTTACTTAGAAACCGAGAAAATGAGATTTCAGAATTATTTGTTGTTCTTGGACACCATCTGCAATAGTTGTATCTTGGACTACAGGAATTCATAATCACTGCTGTAAAATGTGTATTTTACCCTTTGCCCTTGAGAGAATTCAATAGCATAGGCTAATAGAAATTTGTGTAATTGTGTTACTACTCTGTGTAAGTATTCATTGTGCAAACCCACTCTGATTTTTGCATTTGACATCAGAAGTTAATTGGATTACCAAAATAATACAACAATGGCACAGAATTTGGCTTATAGCACCTACTGTAAGTTTTTTTGTGTCATCTCATGGCTATTCCTTTTTTTTTTTCCCCTAGTAAAGGTGTGGTTTGTCATGGCTTTTCCTTGTGTTAGTTCTTTAATAATACAAAAAAAAGAAAAAGCCACTGGAGCGAAAACTCATTTAATTTGCTCAGGAAGTAGGAGAATTGCAGGCTATTTTGGATATTTTGAGTACAATGTTTAATGTTTTATTTATATCTACCATAATAAATATGCTGACCAATAATAAGTCAGCAAAACTCAGTGTAGCTGAACTGTTCAAAATGAATCAGCTCCTATTTTTCCTCTAACCTTGGACAGATGGTAGGCTGCTAGTGCTGTGGCTGACCAGGTGGATATCCCTAAACCAGGATTGTCTAAGGAAGATGAAGAGCAGATGAGCAAGGGCAAGGACGGACCTGCAGTGTAGGTCCCACATCCATGGCATGTCCTAGCCACGAAAATTCCAGGCAGAATCAGGTCATGCATCTTCTCGCCTGTGGAATTGAGAGTGCTCTGATGCCAAGCAGTGAGGAAGAGGAGGGTCAGCCCTGGTGGGGCTGTGTGTCAGGAGGGATCCTTCATCAGTTTAGGGGGAAGAAGAAGAGGCTCTTCTCCCTGTCCATTCCCTTTGTGCAAACGTGGGATGACTTAACCGTGGTGTCTCCTGAAGGGTGAGATGAGGGAGCACAGTTTAGGGCTGGGCAGGAACACCAAACATAACTGAGGGTAAGGTAAGGCTTGAGTGCAGTCTGGTTCCATTAGCACTGAGTTGCTGCAGTGTGTGTACCCTGCCTGGGTGAGCTCATTGTTGACTACTCGGTGCACCTCTGCCCCACAAAACATTTTGTTATCTAAAAAGATATTGAAAATGTCTCCATGCTCTTTGTCAGCACGAGGGCTGAATCACCTTGGCCTGGGCTCATACTGCCTCTGGGATTCCCTGGACACAGGAGGAGCTTTTAAACTTGCTGAGTGCCCAAAGTCACTTTTTCCCATAGAGGCCCTGAGCTCTCTCATCCCAGCCAGGGCAGAACTGGAGGATCAAGGCTGAATATTCCATAGTGGTGAGCACACGTCACACAGCAGCTCAGCCTTTGCTGATGGGCCAAGGATTGTTTTAATTTCTCAAATTGGCTCGCTGTGTGCTAGGGCAATATGGAGAGGTCTGGTCTGTTTTTTTCTCCTTAAAAAAACCTTGGGCCCCCGGTATGATATGTTTCCACTGGAATTATATATACACACACACACACACACACACACACACACACACACACAATATATAAAAAAATATATATTTTTATATTTATTTTATATATTTTTATATATTTTTTCCCAATTTATGAATTCTGCTGATATAAGGAATTTAATAAAAATGCTGGCAGATGATTATCTACAGTCATGCTACATAAACCTGTTTTTGGTGAGGTCTAGATCTCAGCAGTTGCAAAATACAACAAATTATTTGATGAAAATAGTTATAAAGTCTGGAAATTGACTTTTTGCTATTTTTTATGATTTAATCTATTTATATAGAGAGACATACCTTCTTTTCACAACTGGAATGAATCTTGATGAGAATACGAGTAAAAATAGAATGTATATTATCTGTATTTTTTAAAAATTTTTCCTGAGGGAGAAAATACAAACCATTTTGAAGATGAACCTGTTGTCTTTGTTCTACCACTGAGAAATCTGCCCTCCCTCTCATTTGCTTTTTTTCATCTGTCTGAATTCCCTGAGCTTGTGAACCTTTCTTTTCCTTGAAGGAGAGAAGCTTAAAGATAAAATGTGTTGTGTGTGCCCACTAAACCTGATAAACAGATACTACCTTCCTGATATAATTTCAGAGGGCGTAAAGGACATATTCCAAAACCTGTTAAAATCTACAGAACTTCTGCAAACTTTAGTGCATTTTGGACCAGGCTGAAAGTGAAATGTGTCACTGAGTAGATCATGGCAAGTTATTTTGTTCTCCTTCAAGATGTTACCTTCCCTTGGTCATCCTGTGTTATGCACTTGCTGCTTTGAAACACTCCAGTGGGGCTTTTTTCTCAGTTTGTGGTGGTCTAAACCAGCAGATACTTCTTTTATCTTGCTATCAAAGAGCAGACTGAGCCTTTAACATTGACAAGAAGCACTTGGAGACAAAGACTGACCTTTTGAAACCCATAAAAAGGAGACCCCAGGGAATCCCATTAGGAGCGGGGAAGGTAGAGATAACAGCTTCTTCCACCCAACAAAGATACAACATTCTGCTTATTCTTAGGGGACTTTGTAACTAAAGCCACTTTCTTTGGCCTTTTCTTTCAGTTCAAAGCAGCCATCTGTGTCCTTTAATTTGAGTGGTAGATATTAAGTTATATTTATCTGAATATATGAAGGCAAACTGTTGGAGCTCTTATCTCAAAGACAAAGCGGAAGGCCAACGTAAGTTCCCTGATTCTCCTCATGTAGTGACTTGTACTGGCTCTTCTTTCATCCAGTCCCTCGTTGGGGCCCAGAGGTGCAGAGTGGATCCCTCGGGTGCTGCAGGGGTTGGTGGTAGCAGTGAAATTGCTGGTGGATTCCCAGCTGTATCCTGGCACTCCCCAGAGCAGTGTATCCATCAAGCTGCATGTGCTGCCGAGAGCTGAATTGCATCTATTGATTCTTCTCATGCATGTGATATAAATACGTGCTGCTCTACCCCTAATATAAGATGTAAGGAGTACTCTGTCTAGATGTTTTCTGGAAGGTTTAGATGAAAGAAATGGAAATACGGATGTAGACTGGGTTGTTTTAACAGTGTTATTCCTCCAGAGAAACATTTAATTGTATTTTCCTCAGTGTGTATTTCTGTTTTAGTTGGCCAAAATTTCCTGACTGTGAGATGGTGGCATCCTTGGAGATGCTTCCTTCTTTTCCAGGCCTAATCTAGCATATGTTTAGGTCTTTTAACTTAGCTTCAAAATGGTAAAGTAGAAAACTCTGTATTGTATCATTTAGATATGAGCTGGTCATTTTCAGTATTTCTCTGTCATGCCATGGTCCATGAACTTGATAGTGATCATAACATTTACTTGTTCTGTTTTCTCAGGGTTTCTGATTTGAGAGCTTACAGATGTGCCAATTGGGAATCCAAGGCTGGAGTTTTATAAAAAACATTGAATCTACCCCTAACTTTCAGTCTTCTAGTAAATAAAGTAGTGAAAGCACAAAGGAAGGAGAACCTTTCAGTATCAACTATTTGATCTAATTTCAAGTCAGAGATCTTGCTATACATCTGTAATAGAATACCAAGAATCAGAGCAGTGTTAAAACAGCATTATTTGGATTACATTTTAGTTACATCAAGCATTCATATAATAAATAATATTGTCTATAAACAAATATATATAATATATAAAATATTATGAAATGTTAATAAAACTGAGTTTTCTTAGGTTTGAGGGTAGTAACTTTAGATTATTGAAGTGTAGTAAGTCGTAAAGTTGATATTTTTCTTTCTTCACCAAGATGTGAAGACAGAAAAATATCTTTTGTACAGTCATTTTGCTCTCAGGTTCTATGTTCAAACTTGAGATTGAGAAAGTCCTCTTTGCAGAGGTTGAAAAAAGCTGTGGAAAAATTACGGTTTCCCTTAAATTCTTCTTTTCATCAGCCAGTGTTACGGGTGCATATTACTGCCGACACGGGATTGCGCAGAAATTGAAAAGATAAATTTGGATGGACGGTTTTTCTGAAATACTTTTCTTCATTGAGAGAGTGGGAGAAATCTGTGGTAGTTATCAAAATTTACTGCAATCATGCTTCTGTGTTTTATGTGTCTCAAAAGCAGAAAAGTAAATGAAGGGAGTCAAAAAGGATGTTTCAAAACTGCTGAAAATTTGTGCTCTCAGTGATGCCTTGGCTATTGTTTTAATTTGCTTTAGTTCTATGGCAGATCCTAACAGTGGGTGAGTAATTTACAAGTGCAACAAAGCCATCCCATGACTTCTTGGAAACAACAGAAAAGAGCTTTTATACTTAAGCAAAGTCAGTTTAATTGCAGTAAGCTCTCCTGCGAAACAGTAAAAAAAAGTTAATCCAAGAAAAAGATGTTACTTCTGTGGTCTTAAAGTGGAACATAGCTCTGCATCCTTTACCTGAAGCTGGATGTGCAAATTGCTCTTTTGATGAAGATACTTTGAACGCTGATCATAATAGCAGGAGATACAGGGGAGAAGCATTTACCTGCCCGATCTTGGTGTGTGAACTGCCTGCTTTTACAAAGACTGGCATGGCTGCACAGCTGCCTTGGGTTCGTATTTTAGGCCACGGAAGGTGTTTTCTTGGCAGGGATGAGACTGCCAGAAATCATATCTGTTGTTGTGCTCCCTCAAGGGTTTTCCCATCGCACACCACCTGCCTGACCACATGGACGTGCCTGCTCGGAGCAGGCTGGCTGGGCAAAGAGCAGATCAGGGAAGACAGTGAGAAAGAGATACCTGGTGCTGATGTGTTTGAAAAGTGACTGTCACCAGCTGGAGCCTTTCTGATCCTGGATGTGTGGATTCCTGGAAAGCAACTGAAGGTGATCCCGACTGCTGCCAGTAAATAGCTCTGCCATTACCAGCTGCCTTTAAACTTTGCCCTAACCCTTCTCCTCAAATGCACTCTGTGTGTGTGTGATATTTAACAGGCAGGGTGGACTGACTGGCTGAAATATTAAATGGCTTGAGATGCCAAGGCAGAAAGCTTAAAAAAATGAAAAGAAGAAGGAAAAAGGTTATTTGGTTGCTCTGGTATTTACTTCTGCATCAGGTAAATAATTTCCAGCCAGAAATAATTTCCAGTAAATAATCAGGTATTCACTTCTGCATCACTGTGACCGACAGGTCTTGTTTTGGGCTGTGGGTTGCTCTCCTTCCTTCAAGGGCAGAGAAGGGAGTGATGTTCACTGCAGGGGTGTGTGAACTGACATATTTTGGTGAGGTGCTGGTCACAGGACTTTAATAGAGGAGAAATCTTCAAAGCCTCGGGACATTAGTTACAATTAGTACCTATTCTGTGTGTAGCCCTGTGCACTGTGTCTTGGACTAAAGACAGTCTCCCTGCAGGAGGTGGAGCTGTGCATCTGACAGTGGGCACTTTGCACTTGGAAGGCTTGGAGCTGGAAAACACTTCTATTTCCTGGCAATTCAGGGAACTGTGTTTGGGAGTTTACCTCTCTAAAGAACCAAGCCTGTAACTCTGCTGCTTGACTCTAGTCCCTTATCTCTGGTGTCCTTGTGTACTGCACAGCCCAACGATGTATCCAGACCCTGCTCGTGCCGCAGCAGCTTCAGGGTTACACACGGTGGTCTCTTTCACGTGGGTGGGTGCTTTGATCTCCCCTCTACAGTGGTAGGTTTGAAAGGCCACTCTAACCCCTCTATTTGTCAGCCTTTCAAGGGAAACTCTTTTGGTTGCTGTGCTGGCGTCCCCACCCAACTTGTGAGATGCCTTGAGTGTGTGTGTCAGTACTGCACTATAAGGCAGAGGGTGTCAGTAAGTGTAAATGGTGAGAACTGGAGTAGTTTCTGCAGCGTGTCCTTAAGAACCAGCAGACCTACTGATACCTCAAGTACCATTAATTCTTGATTGGGCCATGCCAAGCTTGTCAGAGGAGCCATCTGCTACTTCATTCTGTGTGTATTTATTTATTTATTAGTAAAGTGAATCCTGACACTTCACGTGGAAGGTGAATGAACTGTAAAGGGAATGACATCTTTTATTCAGCTTCCTGCAGAAGATCTTTACCAAGAAGGATGGTTTAGCTTTTCTTGTTGATTATTTCTCCTGATACTCTGCATCATGATGTGTTCCTTTTTATATTGTGTTCACTGACTGGTTTCTGACTAATATATCTTGATATTTGCTACTCGAAGTGACATACAAAGAAGCTGTCATCACCAGCTGTGCACAAGACATCTGAGAAAACCAACACTAAGTATTAAGAAGGAAATGAAAATGTCTTTTCTGCTCTGCTAAATTTGACTCTTGGTACTGTTTTTTTGCCATCTTTCTCACTTGGCTCAACATGCTTGGATACTCTGAAAGAGAAACATTTTGCTGGCTGCCTCTTGCATGATCTCCAGGTGCACAGGCCAATGCCCAGTTTCCTGCAATGCAGAAATAAGTCAGTTGATTACATTTCTGATGCCTTTCTGAAGCCTGTAATCTTCAGGCTCTACTGAGATTTAATGCATATCATGATAGGTTACTTCTGTGTGTCTAAATGGTTTAGATTGGAAAATAAATGTTCAGCCTGGATCACGAATAATTTACCGTTCTCGTAAGAAGGGGGAATAGGAAATAAGTTATTACCATAAAAAATTTTACTGCAATTTTCTTTTGCATAAGCTTAAGTTCTGTGTAGAGAGGTTGTCAATTAGTGTGCAGATTTTTTTAATTGGCTATAATAAAAAGCTAATTGGTGTTTTGCTTAAAGAGTGAATTAAGAAAGTGTTGCTATAGAAACTTTACGTGTGTATAGTGCTGCTCTACATAACAGTGGCTGTAATAGTCTAATGACCTTTCTGAGCCAGCTGTAAAGTCAAAGAAAAAGTGTTAAATTCAGGCTGGCTGCAGAGATCATTAAGGAGTTTGTGACTTCACCCACTTCATTGCCAGAAAGCGTCTCTGGCATTGTCTCAGAGAATGTTTCTCTTGACTCGTGTCAAACCATATAACAAATGCTGGTCTCGCAAGACCTGAACTTTTGTAAAATCCGAGTGCTCCGATTGTGAATGTGTAAACCGATCTGTAATCTGTCAAGCATGAAATGTACTACTGGGAAAAACTCATTTTCATAATCTGAGAAAGTGTGATGATGGATCTGAAGTGGCAACATCTAATCCGTGAGCTGTTGTATCCCTGCCTCCTCCCCCTGCCTTCTCTACCCACTGAATCCTGAGCCTCATGTGAAACACAGGAATTACAATTTTAAGTGAAATGGGATTTCTGCTCTAATTTGCAATATTCTCTCCCAGCAAAAATACTTACCTTCTCAAATATAAACTTCGCTGAGGAGAGAATAATTTCTTCAGGATTTGTGAACAGGAATTTTTTTCTTTGGGCTAATGCTTCCCTACTGAAGTTACTTTAGAGTCATTATCTGCACCTTTGCTAGCAGCATTGAAGTTATATATAGCTGGCATGGACAAAAATTTTGAAGTGTGTGATGAACATAGAAATTCCTGCCAAGGAAGTTGCTCAGTAATGAACTAAATGGCTCTATCTGGTAGAACTGAAACACGACCTTTTATTTTCAGTTCCCTGATCCTGAATCGTGTTGTTGCTATGTAAATGGACAAATTGCATTGTCCCTTTTTAACTGTATGCGTAGAAGATGCAGGGATGTGAGAGCCTGCAGTTACTAGTCATGGTGGCAGAAAAATCTTAAAGTGTTCTGCATGATTTAAATATTGCTGTCACTGTCTAAATGCCAGAGACTGGACAAAACTATAATCTGTTAACATTTTGTGGAATCGCTTGCTGTGGGTTTTTTTTCCCCCTGGTTTTCAATTAAAGAAACAACAAAAAAACCCATTCTGTGTCTGCTAAATTTGCCCCTGCACTTGTTCTTCAAGCTGGTAAAACACAACCATGTTTGACTATGATTGGTGTATGATTTGACCTTTTTTTTTCCCCTCTCCCTTCTTCTCCTCTCAGTAGATGCTTAAAAAAAAAAAATATCAGTCTTCTAAGTGGGTGAATTTAGGAGAATCTCTCAGAATTCTGTGGAATCATACAGATGGCTTCTTTCTGTACCTCTGGGTCATGACTGGGTAGTGTCATAATTTAGCAGCTATTCTTCCCCTGATACACATATGTAATCCCTATTAGTGTTAATGCCTTTTTGAAATGCTTCCCTCATATATTCAATATCTACTACTGTGTCCGAACTCTGAAGTCTTACGAGTTGCATGGCATGTGACTGTCTCTAGAACTTAATAGAAAGTTGGATTTAATCTCATAGTTCATCTTTGGAGCAGTAAAACTGTAAGAAAGATAAAATGTTTTAACGCGAAGCTTTTATCTGAGACCTGTGAGCAAATAAGTCTTTTTTTTTTTTGGTCCAGGGAAAGGACTGGGGTTTTTTTTGTTATTTTTTTCAGCTTCCTTTTATCTTGCCCAGTAGGACCATGAACGTAATGTGTGCTTACAGGGGCAGTATAGTCTAGAGGTGTTGTTTTGCAGAAGAGTAGTACAATATTATATTTATGATTGTCAAGGAAATGCAATTTTTGGAACTCAGTAAATCTGTCCTTCATTTTAAATTTTTGCTGCTTTGCTGCTTTCATTTTCAACTGTCTTTGTGAAAAGGGGACTGGGTCTTTGAAGGGGAAACATGAATTTCCTTTAGGACTGGTATTTTTCTTTTAGTTTTACTTGACTATAGAAAGCTCTAAGCATCCTAATCTAACATTGGTGTTACTGCTGCTTTAACTGTAAAATCAGTAAAAGTTATATTAAAGCCGAGTGTCTGGGAGATGGAACTCCTGCTAGTTCAGTGTGTTATTTGTTTATTTGGATTAGTGCTGGTTGTGGTCCTACAAAATGGAGTATTGGAGGAATTTGGTGGGTCCTGCATTCTGGATGTTAAAAAGAAGTCACAGAATCACAGCATCAATTAGGTTGGAAAAGATCTGAGATCAAGTCCAACCTGTGACCCAGCACCACCTTGTCAACTAGACCATGGCACTAAGTGTATTTCTCTCTTTTTTTAATATTACTTCTTTGCTGCCCTGATATGGTTGTGTTTACAGAAAGTTATGACAAAACTTGGTTGCTACTGGTCCTTTTCCCCCTTTGTTTTATAATTTATGTAGTGCAGCAATGAAGGCTTATTAGGAGCAATCTGGAATCTTTATAATAAGCTCTGATTACTACTGAACTTCGGTGATATACACAGAGACTGTTTAAATGTACTGAGCTACCTTGTTTTGCTTGGAGAAGGAACACATTGACAACTTCTGAATTTCATTAAAAGAAGGAAGAGATTCATGTGGATGATAATGAGCTTACTAATGGGAAATAAGTCAAAAACTGAAATTATCAGAGTTTTGGGCTTTTTTTTTTTTTAATAATGAGAAAACTTTTAGTTTACTGATGGATAACCAAGGCAATTGCTTATTGTCCAGTGTTTTGTAGCATAGCAGAAGTGCCACCACAAAGCCCCTGTTTAAGAACCTTCTGCTTCATGACACAGACATTGCTGGATACAAGGACGTTGATTTTAACATTTTAGGCAGTCATTTTGTGTCTTTCAGTAAGAAAAATATTTCATAAGTACCATCATGCTTCGAAATATGTTCTACTTTGCTGCTGTGTCAGGAAAATGCATCTTCTATTTATATTTACAAAGTGCATCATTGCAAATGGTCAGTTTTCTGTTTCAATGAGTGGTATTATAAAATGTGATGTGTTCCTCTTTTGCAGAGAATTGTTGTAGAAGCCAGATTGAAAATATGCCTTCGTGACAAAGTCTCTACAAAGCTGATCCCATCCTGGCTTTAAGGTAAATGAAAAAAAAAGTATCAAACACCTCTTCTAACTTTTCTCGTTATGGTTGTTACTGAGCTTGAAAGAAATGTGAGGATATCATGTGCTTAGAACAAAGAAAGTATTTTAAGGACTTCAGTTGCATAACTTAAAATTTAGTCAAAATAAAGTGTAAGCATGAGCCAGTAATTTGGGTTTGGCTTCAGTAATTAAAAGAAATGACATTTGCATGAATGCTTATGTGTCTTACATATTCCTTGGCAAGTGCCTGGTTTTGTCTGAAAATTGAATATGCATATGAAGGAGAGATCACTCTAATTGAATGGAAAATATGAAATTAAAAAGGCAACAAAGTATAAATAATTGAAAATCAGGTTGCGGCTCTGAGCTTCTGTATGTCGTGAGCTCAGTTGCAAACAAAATTGCTAGAACGGGAATTCACATTTTTCTTCCTCTTAATTTTACTTTCATGGTACCATACTCCTGGTATAGAGAGCAAGGCAGTGAAAATGATGAAGGGGTAATTAAATACCTGTAGGAAAGTAAGAGCCAAACCAGAGACTAATTTTCAGCACTCTACAGCTTTCATTATATATGTATACACTTTGATTTCTCATGTATATGGAAAATGTATCCTCTAACTGCATATTTTTAGTCTTTCTCCTTCAGAATTGTTTAACTTACTGTGTTCCCTAGTAAGATGTGGCAAGCTTTTGTTGTTTGTGAAATCATTGCAGAAAAGAATTATTTTAAAAACTTTATGAACAGTTAGTTACCTGTGAGTACAGCTAAGTATTCTTAATCTCCTCTAAGTGTCCTTCATCATGGCCATACCTCCTTTGAATGTTTAGCATGTCCTGTTCATTCATAGAAACCACTCAAAATGGGTAATTTTCCTTGTTTGAAACTTTCTGATTCTACATGCCCTGCCTGTCTATACAAGCCATGGAAAAATTCAAAGCTGGAGCATCCCATGTGGTTGTCTTGTCTGGAAGAGAAGGGCTTTCCTTGGAATAATGACTTCTGTGTGTTCAGTAGCTGCATTTAAAATAAAGCAAAAGCTTTCAGTGCTGAGGATTCCACTGATGGAAAAGTTCTCATGATTCTTGGAAAACTGCCCAACAGATTACACTGTTGGGAAACATTTACCCTGTTTATTTCTTGAATTTGTCTGAATCAGCTTGAAGCATTTAAAATAGCACTTTTTCCCCTGCTCACCTGCACAACCTTCTGCTATCACATTTCTGATCCTGGCATAGTTACTTTGACTGCTAGTTAATCACACCTGAGCTTCCACTTGAATAGCAATGTAAGCTCTTTATCCTTTTCTTTGTCCTTACACACATCCTTATGTTTTCCAGCCTTGTTCGTGGTCCCTGTCCTAATAATCTCTAATCCTCCTCTAGTGATGGTCACTTCAATAACTGTGTTTAACCACAAAAAGGCAATCATCTCAAGGCTGCAGTTGTAACACAAACCCCAGCTCATCATCTTTCAGCATCAGTCATAATTTTCAGAGGGCTCTCAGGCTAAGAAAACATAACTTTACTTGGAATTAGGTCTAAGAGCACACAATTTTAGGCAAATCTCTTCCTAAACATGGCTTGGTACCTCCAGTGGTTGAAGTACTGCTTTGTTTCCATGGAATTAGTTAAAGATAACACATTTCTGCTTCTGAGTTCAGTTGGTTTTTATTTATCTCGACAAGGTTTAGAATAGCGATTTCCTCGTGTTGAATGCCATTTTTCTGGAGTTAAAAAACCTGTCATCTCTTGCTTTATTGTTTGCAAATTCAAAGGGCACTTTAGTACTGTCAGCGTGAGATCGTCACTGTCTAATATTAGAAGATGTCCATTAATGTCAACTTTTAACAGGAACCTCTTCCTGATAGAACCCTACCTTGCAATCCTGCTGCATCTTTCCCTACAAAGCAATTACCAGAGCTGTGTGAATTAGCTGCTAAAACTCAGAACGTTGCTTCTGCTTGGAAAGAAAGTCATCTTGTTTAACTTCCCCCCTCTCCTTCATCCATCTCTGAGAGTGGGAACTTGTGTGAGAAGGAAAAGAAAGGGAGCCTGATGGTGTTTAATGGCTGATGAATACAGCCAAGGATACAGGAACGGTTGCTTGGCAACGTGGGAGGATGGGCTGAGGTCCCTTGTCACTACACAGGAGTTGACATTGGCTCATCTCTTGAGCTCATGAAGGCTGACTTCTGAGGTTTTGCACACTTTATCCTCAATATGTATCATAGCTGGGCTAGATTTGTCTCTTGCATGCTTTGTCTCTATGTATTTCGTACTTCTGAAAACAAACACGAGAAGAATGGAAGGAAATCAAGCGTTTCAGTTCAAGGAAGAAAACGTGTGTGCATCCTGTCCCATGCAGTYGTTGTGCTTTCAAGATGAGAGCCGTGTTCAGGAAAAGATTTGCCTAAAATTGTGAGCTCTTAGACCTGATTCCAGGTAAAGTTCTGTTTCCTTAGTCTGAGAGCCCTCTGAAAATGATCATCGGTGCTGAGGGATGGTGAGCAGGGGTTTGTGTTGCAATTGCAGCCTTGAGGAGAAGCCTTTTTGTGGTTAAACACAGCTCTGAAGTGACACATGTGCTTTGTTTCCCCTCTTASACTGAATAATGTCAGGCTGTGAACACGGTGTGTACACTGAGGACTGTGACAGACTTGACCTTGTGCGAGTTGTTCCCAAACAATTCAGCTGGATTCTGAACACGGGTGTCGGGGGTACATCTCTCTTTGTGCCGCGGTGGAGTTGTACGTAGGTGGCGCTTCCTTAGGGAGGTGGTGTTAATTTGGTGTTCCCTAGAAGACTTTTTTGGGAAACTACATGGTCATTACCACATGAAGGTTGCTATCATCAAGTGAATATTGATCCAGGAACTATTTTTCCTTCCTGTGGAGATAATTATTAAGGAAAAAGGTGCAGCTGGCTTGCAGAGGCTGCACAGTCAGTGTATTTTGGTGATTGCCAGAGACAGTAATTTTCTTTGCGCTTTTGGTTCTCAGAAACAGTTTTGGTGCTTAATGATGAGGTCAAAGCTGTAGGAAATAGGTTTGGTTCCTGTTTTGAACTCTTGGACAAAAGATCTACCCAGCAATTTTGTGCCTGCTTCTTACACCAGGCAAAAATGAGGTTAATGTGTGTACATCTGTTATTGTAACATCTTGGGAATTCTTAAAAGGAGAAAAACCCAAACATCTCTCTCTTACTGGTAAGAGCAACTGTCATTTGCCAAATGCCTGCTTCCCTTTTTGCTTGTTGAGTCCAATGTTTCTGTTAATGGTTGTTGTTAAGGCTGAAACTTTAGAGCATTTTGGCATATTGTGAAACTTGACCAGCTGTCAAAATACAGAGTGTTTGTATGGAAATGTATTGATGGAATTTGCAAAGAAATCCATTAAACTTTCTGCAGGCTTTGTAATTACCAGACTTGGAATAATAATCTGATTTTTATCAGTGTTTTCATCTAACTTTGTTTTCTGCACAGTCTRTTCTCTCTCCGTGTCCCCATTCAAACACACAGAGGCCACACAGCAGCAGCCAGCTGTGTGGAACTGCTTCCTTGGAACTGGGGATCCTCAGGAAATCAGGTGAAAGGTTTGAAATGTTCCATTTGGACAGGCAGAGCCTCGAGGCCGTTGTCATTAACAAAATGGTCTTTCTCCTCTGTTCTCTTGTAAGCTGCACCTTCTGACTTACTATTTATCTTTTTAATGGTTTATCCTTATATTACAAGCCCTGAGTTTGCTACAGGGTATTGAGAAATGTTTCGTAGCTCATGATGATTCATGGGAAACTTTGGATAAACGACTCTGGACTGTGTTTCGTGGTAACTTGTATTCTTTAGGGCAACCTTGGTTTGAGGCAAGATTGCTCTTTCTCATCATCTGCGCGTGTAATTGTCTGTGGGTAGAACTGCATTAACTCAAACAYAACCACCAGCACTGAAGGAGCTGCAACTGCAATGGTGTTACAGAGACTTTGGATCCAAGTACTTAAAGTTGTGCTTTAATCTGCTGTATCAACAAAGGAAAAAATGAAAATTTAAGATTTATGGATCCGTCTTCATGTCCCAGGTGTCTAAATTGTTGGCTGCTTACTCCCCGTAGTAGATTGTAAGACAGCAAAGTAATTTAAAAATGCTTTTAATTGAACCAAGACAATATGGAAGTATCATTAAGATATTTTTTTTTTAAATTATGGCAGTTTCTCGGTCTGTACAATGCATTGCTGTTGAAAAAACCCTGACCAACTTCTCTAATGTTACCAGAAATTTTATTTTATTTGTAATCAAATCGAATAATTTTAAAATTTAAATAATTGTCCAGCTTTAGTAAGGAATGCGAGTAGAGTATATTAARTGCTTTCAGCATTCTGTTGGAATCTGGTGTCTTAGGAAATTTCGTGCTACTGATCTATTAAAACGTTGGTTACATTGAAACATTGGTTAAGGAAACTTAAACTATGATGCTTTAAATCAACCAGTTTTGACACTTTCAATTTACTTTTGCAAGAGTTTTTAATCTTCTTTTACTGCCTCGTATTGTAATTTTTGCTGGGCTTCTGCATTTCTTATGGGACTGAATCACAGTCATGGAAAGATCGAGCCAGAGCAGACAAGAGTTAAAAGTTTGGGTTTTTTTTTTCCTTTTGTGTACCATGAGGACTGTATGAAAATTAAGATTCTTTTTCTTAGTTATGGACACAGAATTAATTTCTCATCCTTCGTTTTGGCTTCTGTGCTGTTTTATTTGTGTTACGTAATATCCCATTTGAGATATGGAGACAATGTATTGATTAAAGCATATGATACAAGAGGAAAAAAGGGTCATAGGTGATGCATTTTAGATTTCATTTCCAAAGTTGCTTCTGTATTTAAAAAATCCATGTGGAAATATATTAAGCAATGCAATAACTGCATACAAGCGAATACCAAGCCAACAGCTGTGTTTTCTAAGAGTACACCACTGCAACTGGAATTGGGAAAAATAAAACTTTATTGCAGATTTGGGGAGAAATGGAAAACAGTGCTATCTAAAAATAATTTGTCTTGGTTTTTTTTTTTTTTCCCCACCTTAATTGGGGAGAATAAGATTTTGCTGCCTTTACTCTCCCTGGAAAAACAGAGCTCCTTCTGTTTTTTAGGAGGACTCCATAGCTGCTTCAGGGATGCAAACAACAATGAAGAGTGTTATTCCAGGCTAGAAAGGCTTTGTATGGGGAGTTACTTCTGGTAAATAATTGAACAAACAACTAGTTTGGAAAAAAAAAGGGAAGAATTTATTCAATCTGGAGCACAACTCAGATGTGGAGATTGTGCTGTCAGAGACGTGTTGGGCCAGAACCTCGACCTTGCTGCGTGTAGTCCCAGTGCCCACGCCTCTGATTTTGCAGGGCAGTTGTTAAAAACTAATGAAATGTGCTTTACTCCAGRCTAACGAGCTGTGCTTTATCTGCAGAGGGCTGCAGGCAGATGCCATGTGCGAGGCTGTCCTGGAGAGGAGGGGAGGGGGAGTTTGGGTGTGCTGAGCTGGACCCGTGCCCTGCGCGGAGCAGCTGGGTCAGAGGGGCTGTGCTCACCCAGCAGCCTGTCRGCAGCAAAAAAGCTGTCCTGTTCCCATATGTGTGCCCCTGAGGAGGGTGATTAACATTTTTTGAGTAGCAGAAAASAAAGATGTAGTAGGAAATAGTTGGGTACCATCCTGCTGTGGAATTGTGGGAATAGTGACGAGAATGGCTTACAGGAGCTTCAGGAGACAACCACACCTGGCACAAGAGGGCAGCAAGTCTGCTGGCTATAAGAGTAATAAATAGGTGTAGAAATACCAGGTTAGAGGTTTTTTTGGTCAATATCTGCCCTCGTTTGTCCACAGGCGTGATCAAAAGTATTTGTCAGACATCCCATGCAGAGACACCCTGTTTAGCCTGGTGGCTGCTGTGCCAAGGCAGAGTTTTGTTGCTCTGCTCGAGTCAGGAGGGAGCTGTTTGCCAGCTCGTAGCGCTGGATGGGATGTATGGATTGCAGCTCRTGGCACTGCAGGGACTGGCTGGCTTGCTGTACGTGGCAGTCCCACAAAGTGAGGTGGTTTGTAGCGCAGTA
The DNA here is from genome assembly GCA_018881555.1 of Amblyornis subalaris. Lineage (NCBI taxonomy): Eukaryota > Metazoa > Chordata > Aves > Passeriformes > Ptilonorhynchidae > Amblyornis > Amblyornis subalaris. The sequence goes on from JACAXG010000014.1 coordinate 5,603,448, forward strand.
TTGCTTCTCTGTAGGATATACATAGATATATGTCTTTATATAACATACATATATATATATATGTATTTTACAGCTCTTCTGTTGTAACAATCTTTAGCGATGGAAGATTCACACATAAGATTCTTCCTGGCTCTTCTACATTTGCCGGGGTAGAAGATATTTCAGCGTTCAAGTCTTCGTTGGCTTGAAAATCCATCTCCATATTAAATCGCTGCATTTTATACAGTAAATTTGTTATAAAAGCTTACATATGTGCCTGGAATGCAAGCTGACCTACTTACACCACAGCCCTTCCCAGCTGTGCTAGATGGATCTAGAGATGTGTGTTCATCTTGCCAAAATCTAAACCCATTTTTGAAGAGGTGCTTTCTCTAAAAGAGTAGAGTAAGGGTAAAATGGTGAATTTGTTTTTTCTTAGAGCTGATCAGCTTTTGATTTCCTGCGTATAGGTTTTTAGACTCTCTGCTTCCTAATGTGATCTTAGAATAATAAGATTTACTTCTTAGTTTTGCAAGATGGAGTTCAGTATTACCATTTACAGCATGAGCTCTCTTGCCGACAAACTTTCTTCATTCCCTCACTTTCATTCTCCTTTTTTTAAGCTGCTTACTTTTGTCATGCAATTTTTCCTTTGCTTTCAGTTATAACTACAAGATTCATCAAAAGTAGGGGTGGTAGAAATGAACTGTGCAGAGATTTTTAAGTCAAACAGCATCTTTAAAAAGCACTCGTTTAGTTCTACTGTTTTCATAAATCATCAAGTGGATGAAAGGGCAGTGAAGTTGTTAACCTTTTTATTACATCTTGCATACTCTGCATTACCTATCATTTATAGGCCCAGATTATAAAGCACCATCTTCCATGCATCAGACCTTTATAGGAGTTTAATTTTGTTTAATACAGAAAAGACCAAATAGGAAGGAAAAAGGAGAAACTAATCCTTCTYTTTTCTACCTTCTGCAAACGAACTTCATAGTAACGTGTCTGTAGCYGTGCCTTCTGTGCACTCACCCTTCAGCTGCTGAAGCTTGAGTTGTTATTTATTGTCTGCAAACTCATATTTTCATTAACTAGGAAGTCTAAAACACTAGAAGTGAATCAGGAGGCCATTGCTGATTTTGATTGCTAACTTTTTTTTTTTTTTTTTTTGAGGTTTGGTTGCTAAAGCTCTGGGAATGAAAACTGAGGAGCAGGAACTGATTAGAAAATGGAATTTAAAGCAACTTTAAAAATTGCATTTTGACAAAGCACCTGCTTTCTGTGGAGTGAAAAATACATCTGTGAGGAAAGTGGTCTTGTTTCGGCCTTCCAAATCAGGATTTTGAGAGTGAGGAAGGAGAGATGTTGAGTTTTCTTATGGTCATAAAGGTAAAACAGGTCACAAATTGTGTTACATTTGTCAATCATGTCAGGACTGATAAGTCTCAGAGAGACGGAGCAATTATCCATAAATCAGGTATTGTGAAAATAATGTATGCATTATTAACAAAACAACAAAAATTAATGAATCCTGCTTTCTCCTGCATACTAATAAATTCCCTTGGCATGTGATTTTCTCACTCAGCAAGGGACTGGGGAGAGCTTGAACAACATGTCAGTCATTTTGCTGGGTGTGCTTTTGAAAAAGGAGATTGCTCCTCTGTGCAGCCATCCCCCAACAAACTGGCCAAGGGGAAAAAAAACAGACACCTCCTCTGAGGTCTGGAAGACCTAAATCTTAATTGTGTTCAGTCCATATCAGTAAGTTTCAGGTCAGAATGGTGTTTTGGAGCTTTTTGTGGGCCCTTTAGTAGTTTGCTGTGATTAATGCTTAGAAATAAATGGGAACAAATATACTTTGCTTTTCACTAAGCTCCAAAGTGGTGATGTTTGCATCTGTAGGAAGTTTTATACCACAGCCTCCTTGTAACTGGTGGAAAAACTGTTTGGCACAACTAGACCTGGAAATGAAAGTGGGACAAGCCAAGGAATGTAGATGAACATCTCCTCCATGATGGAAATAAGTCTCTCTAAGGCTTTGCTCACTGCTCAGTGCTGTCTGTGCAARGTCTCTGCTGCTGGCACTCAGTCATTCTTTTTTTTTTGAGTGAATCGTTGGCATAGACACTGAAAACCTTTTTCAGTGTGGTTTTTGAGACTGGTTATCCTTGCTTTTGTGTTTAATGCATTTTAATTTTGGAAGAAAGTATTTTTCCCTCTCTGTTTTAATTGAGGTTGTAGGCTAAACAACTGCTTGTAATTTCGAGGCTAACCAAATAATGCTGTTGCTTTTGCTGTAGCATTTTTCATGGGAGGAATAAAATAGCCATGTTGCTCTTAAAAACAAACAAATAACCACCACTAACAACAAGAAACTCCAAGCACCAACAATATAAAAACATAAATATCAGATTCTGTGCCCCTCTGGTTTAGTGAGGCAGACAGAATTGGCACTGTCCCTTTTCTCCCAGCACTCCTGCCGTTGTTGAAGGTGAAATATTTATTATTTTCTCATCAAAACTGTCAGTCTGTGATGCCACACAGTACAAGAAACTTTATGGGCTGCTTCTCTCCTGTGATACGCTTTAAAACACGTGGTTACCAATGAGCAAATGTTCGTAGAGCCTGGATCAGAGTCATCTTGGCAATTGTGTAAAAGAACTCTGCATAKTCCCAGTTCTTATGTTTCAGTTCAAGATATGATTTGTATTATCTGTGCAAKTTCATATGTAATAAGTATCATCTTATTCATGTTTTTGAAACATTGGAATGATATTCTTTAGAAAACAACGAAACAACCTCCCAAAACATGTATTTCTATTCCCTTTGTAGAGTATATAAAGTAATATGTCTGGGAGTTTGAAATATGTCACCAAAAAAGAATAACAGCAGCAGTGTCAGCTGTTGGTGATATTATTTTGCTTGCATTAATTCTATAAAATAACTATATTTTTGAGTAAGAGTCCTGAAAGCCTTTGGCCAGCACGTAGAGGAAACCTTTGCTTTTCTGAAGACTTTCGGTTGTGAGGGCCTCTCTCTAACTTTGCAGAGCTACTTTAGGAAGCTTGAGACAAAATTAATATTCTCTGCCAAGTCTTAGCAGTACTGGTGGAGAGTTCTGTTTCCAGTGACATGGAATTTAGGYTTACAGTCATCCATGGTGTGGCAGGATGATGCACTGCTTGGCATGGCTTCATGCACAGCATAATAACTGACTTTTCTCCTTTTTAGCCCTGATCACTATAATCATCAAATTATGTTTCTGTTCATTGACTGTCACATGCACTCTTTAGACTCAAGAATTATTGTATTACATGTGCAGTAAATACACAGAATCACTTTCTCTTTTTTTTTYYTTTTTTTTTTTSCTGGGAGCAGAGCAAAGCCACTGCATTTTCACACTTGGGTCTTTCTGGAGAGGGTGAGTGAATTAAGAGTTGCTCCTTTGGAAAACTCTCCATTTAAATCATCGCACGCAACTGAGCACAACAAATGGTTTTAGGAGAACAGAAAAGCAAGAAAGCCATTTCTCACCATCAGGCATTGTTGGAAGAGGGAGTGTGAAAAATCTTGAGTTTCCGTCCTTTTTTTTGCTATTCCCACTTGTAGGCTTCATTTCAAGGGAAGAAGTATTTTCAGTACTATCACTCTCATCTCTTGAATTCTTAAAAATATTTAAGAGTTAACAGAAGGTGATGTGAGAAAAYGCTAGAACTTAAACTACAAAATCCTTCTGTAGGTGCTAAAAGCCTAAAATCAAAATCTTACTCTTGAAGGAAAGTGCTGTACTCAGTAGCTAAGGAGAAGAGTTATTTTTGTTGCCTTAGAATTCTGGTTTCTTTGGAATTAGTAGCTCTCTTTATGGGGGTGTGGAGACACCTCACAGAATAGAGTATTGAGRGTAAAAACTAATCATTGTGATTTTTCCAATCTTAGAAGTTGTAATAACAGATTATTTAAGGATTTCTCTTTCAAGAGATGGACAGTTTGTGTTTGGAGATGTTAATTATCAATTATATTTTGCTTTGCACGGCAGAACTTCATTAATAAATAAACTTATGTTTCTTAATAATCTCTTTTAAAAACAGAGCAACTCAAGCTTGTTCGAGTATAGAAACTCAGCACTACATCTTTGACTTMCCCAAGTTTGGTGGTCAAGGACGAGTTTCTGCATGTGCTCCTCTGCTATCCCCAGGAAGGGATTGTGCAGCTTAGGTATCCCTTTTCTTATTAGGACCTGGTTGAAAAGCACCAATAGACATAGACTCTTTAGTAAAGGCTCAATATCTGCTCTTGCACACTTGTTCCAGTAACTCCAGTTAGCTCAGCTAAGCTAGAAGTAAGATACTAAAAGGCCTAATTTCAAACCTTAGCTCATTTTTTGTTCTCTTTGCTTTCTTGATAAAGAGTCTTTTCTGACTGTGGAATGGTGAATTTAACCCAACTAATTTAATCATGAGGCAAGAATAAAGCRTGAGTATTTTCTTGTAAACKCCTTCATTTCTGTGAGCCAAGTCAGAACTTCTTTTAGAATTCACTGTTTGCATGATTCAGGTCTGGGGGATGTCTGATTTACCTTTTATAGCAAAACACAGGACATAATTTTTTTTTACTTCTGCCTATGTGATGATTACCTTGAGGGGTGTTACTGTCTGTGGGGATAGTCTTACTACTAAACGAGATTTTTGTTTGAATTAGCATAATTTGTTTCAGAAATTTTACTTTAAAGGTACATTTAACCTAGCCTGAATTATCTTGAAAAACGTATCTTCCATTTTTTCACCCTCTGTGTTTCTGTTTCAGTACTTAAAAAAAAGGAGGGGGAGGGAGAAAAAGACAATACATTTTAGTTTTAAAAACAGAATTAATTGCTTCTGGATTAAAAAAAAATCTAACGCTATTGATTAGACCATTTTGAGTGTAACCCAGATGGAGATTAACATGGTGAGAGCTAATTACCTCTTTTAAGTTGCAATTGTTTGTTCCTTTAAAATAGCGCTGTGTCTTCTCTTTGATTTTTGTCATTGGCAGGTGCAAATGTAAATGTTGAAATAAAACTAACTTTGAAGGCAGAGAGACAGGTGTGCTTTTTCAACAAATTGATTACAAATGTATCGGACACCTGTTATTTGATTTATGTGGCAGAAAAGAGCAAATATTTTCCTGGAACTCAACTGGGAGTGTGGCTGGATAAGATTATCTCCATGTGCTGGAGAGGGAGGATAAGAAAAGCAAAACAACTTTTGTTTTGTTTAGAAGCCCTTTTTGTTACACAGTCAAAACAATRTCGAAGTGTTGAAGTAAAGCATTTTCCCTGGGGACAATCCTTGGGAAAGGCAGGGGAAGGGTGGGTTGGGTTTGAGGTTCTTTGCAGAGGTTTTGCCGAGGGGCTCTGCAGCAGTCACTGCCCTCTGCGGCGGAGAGCTGTGGCTGCGAAGTTCCCATTGGCTCGATGGTTATCATTTAGTTTTCCTACAAAATGCAAATTCAGAGGTTCTTTAAAAGCAGTGGCAAGCTTACTGTGGCCTTTGGCATTTTGTCCAAAACACCTGCCATGAAACAGAGATCTGCTTCATCTTGCTGCCTGCGTGAAAGTGAAAGCAGAGGGTGGGGAGCGAAGCAGCGGGAGAGTCCAAGAGAAGACAAAGCAGCCTTGCCCGGAGCACGTGTTAATCAGAGGAGATCAAAGGATATGATGTCAGTTTAGAGAGAAACAGGTCAGGCAAGCCCAGGTAGCTCAGGAAGCAGGGTACTAATTATTCCCAGAAGAAAGCCAGGTATAGGGTTACCGCGCTGCAGTGGAAAGTCAGGAGGTCAAAACTTGCGCAGCAACCAAGCCCACTCGCTAGGACGGCTCCGCTCCTTTCGGGGCAGTTCGTAATTCTCTGGAAATGGGGGAGAATGAGCCCAGTGCCCCGAGTGCAGCCCAGCCAGGTAAGCACACGCAGCCTGTGGAAGGCTGTGCTGTCGGGAGCTTTGGGGCATCCTTGGGCTGCCTGTGGGATCTTGTGTTGCTGTCGGCTGTGGCAGCGGGCGCTGCCCCACGAGGGGATGCGTTCCTGCAAGTGTTTTGGGGAAAGGAGGAAATCCACATCACTCATCTCTGCAATGCATTATTCAAACAARCCCCACTGCCTGAATTTAGGAGCTCGAGGAAAGGTCTGATAAGATCGTGTAAGCATTTGGCACTGTGTTGTCAATAAAGGTTGCTTTAAGCTTAAGGTGATCTGTGGACGTTGAGGTTGCTGTTCYGTAGCTTAGTTTAACCTTCTGCAGATGTTTTTTTGGGTGGGAACTGCTTTGCACAACTCTTTGGCACAAATTTTCRTACCTGCTGCCTGTGAGCAGGGCAGGGCAGATGCATGAAGACGAAGGATATTGTTTCTGTTTAGCATTCGTGGCTTATTCCAGGTTGTTGCCTTTATTTTTTTTTTTCCTTTTGTGGGTTGTGCTGAGGTTACACCAACACATGCATGCAAAATAGCCCTTGTGGGCACTTGTGTGACTAACTGTAGGAACACAGTATTCTGTCCTAGGTATTTTAAATTTTCAGTAGAATCCTGAACACAACACTTCATAAATCTTGCTTAGTCCTTCTTTTGCAACATTAATGTCAAATTTTTGCTTTGAGAAAGAATGTTTTCCCAGTAGCCCTTTTTTCTTTCAACAGGCTGTTTTAAGATCCCAGAAAATATTATCTTCCTSAGGAATTATTCCATTATTTTCTCTTCTTAGCATTCAGAGGGTTTTTTCCCCTGACATTCAACCCATGCTTTTCTTTTGCTTGACTTTACCAGTTTCTTCCTGGCCTCTTTCTCATGCTTTGCATACGAGGGATAAAGCTTTGTGTCTGTTTTGYGTTTTGCAAGAATCCTCAAACTRTTGTAAAATTTGCAAATGGTTTTCTGAGAGCTGGAGTGGTAACTTCTAGTCAATGGCAAGCTGTGTTACTGTTTTYCCCTTRAAGTTACTCTTTATATGCATTCAAACAGGTAATCCAGGGGTTCAAATGTGTGTCTCAGACCTACTTTAGTAGGGAATAACTCTTAATGCTGGAGCAGGTTTAGTTCACAGAGAACTTTTATTCCTCTGCCTTTTTTTTTTGTTGTTGTTGCTGTGTGTTAATAAATATGTAGGTACCGTCCAGGAAACATATGGTGGCAAATTTGATTTTGATCCAGATTTTAATATTGAAAAAGCATCGTGAATATTCAGTGCTGTGCAGGTCTAAGCACCATTTCAGGCGTGGTAATGAAAGAATTGGTATTGCTTCTTTTTCTTCATTCAGGACTTGACTTGAGGTTACAGGGGTTTGCTGCTCGGAAGGTTATCCAGTCTGATTCCAATCTTCATTTTTGTGCTGTGAGGAGCTATTCCACTTCTGTTAATATAATCATACGACTAAAACTGATGGAAAATATTTTCAAGCACGTTGCCTTTTATACAGGTCTTTTGGGAACTATGACTGTGATTCTGGCTTAATTCGTGCCTTTTCTCCATTAGAGTAAGTGAGCTTAGTCAAATGGAATTCCTCTTGATTTGCATTAGTGGAAATGGGACAAGAATTAGGGCTGCACAGTAATACTGTTTTTTAAATAAAAATGCTCCGTGTGTATGCACATGCAAACACMCATATACACCTCCAATCTCATTTCTTTTTTCAGTTGCCATCAACCTGATGYACTTATTTCCATGTGTGCTTGTTTTTAGAAACTGTCCCAAATAACTGGTGATTCAACTGGCATTTTTAAGGAAAGAAAGGTGGAAAGATTAACATTACTCAAGATACCTGTCAAAACCACTGCTAGTGAGACAACTTGCGTTTCTTTTCATGTTATTTATTTTTAGAGAACTTTGAGAGCTTGTACGAATTACTAAAGGTGCCAGATTGACAGCCCTGGAGGCTGCCTTCACTTCTTCATTAGCAAAAGAGATGTGGCCTGGGCAGCAGGTGCACAAACCTCCTCGCTGTGCTGTACCCACGGCTTCACTGCTGCTGTGGAAAAACCTGGTTTGGAGGAGCCAGGGTTCCAGTCCCGCTCCCTCCTTGCCTTTCCCTGCAGCCTTTTCTTCTAAGGGAGCAGCAGAATGGTGCTGTGGRGATGAGGCTGGAGCGCTAAGGACTATGCAGAGCCCTTTATTTGATCCCAGCCAGCAGCCGTCAGATGGGCAAGGAGGCTCGGGGCTTACATAAGCCAGTAACCCTCGCCATCTGCTCCATCAGTAAATATAAGGTCACTCTGCCGTCGCGGCGCTTTTGYTTTGCGCCGAGCGCAGCGAGCCCAGGGAACAGCTCGACTCTTGGTTCCGTTCCGTGGTGATTTTGCCGCTCCTGGAAGTGGCTCCGAGCTCCGTCCCTGCGAGGCTGCAGCCTGGGCGTGACAGCCGAAAAGAGCAGAGCTCTGAACAATGGGGCTTTGACTGCCAGCCATAAATTGCTTCGGCGTGCAGGCAGCGCACTGAGAGCCCTTCAAAACTGCGCTGCAACTCACTGAGAATACCTTGTGTTTTCGTGGTGGGCTGCTCTTTTCGCTTTTTTGTCATTCTGGGTTTTTTGCTTTTAGAATCAAGATCCGTTCCTTCACGCGAGTTGTTGTTTTCAGTTTCCCCGTGAATTAAGTACTGTTTACTGGAGAATGTGACAATGTAAGCCCCACAAGATGCAATTACTGTAAATTTTAATTTTATGATATTGTACATGAGTCGTAATTGATTTTACACGGCGTTGTGTTGCTAGATTGTAGTAGCTTTGCTGGCTTGCTAAGTGTGTGTAATCCATGCTTGCCTCTGGCCCACAGAGAGAGGTGAATTGACAAGTTCAAGTTAAAGCAGCAGTTCTTTTGGTTCTTGAGAGGCACAAGTAAGTGAGAAAGAATGAGAGGAGTCTTATGAGCRTTATTAATACACCATTCTGAAAAATTTGGTTTTTTTCAGGGCTCCCTGATGTGCTATTCATTAGCATAATTTAAGCATTTTTATAACTGGTTTCATTATATATATATATTTAATATAAACAGATGACTAAATAACTGCATTATTTCTAAAAGCAGTTTCCAGCAAGTCTAGATTCCCTCTGTAATTAATCTAGGCTTTGGATCAGCTCCGAGTGTGTGTTCCTTAGGGTTTGTTCTTGTGTTCTGATGTTGATTTTTAGATCAATATATATGTAGTCTCATGAAATATTTACAGACCAGGTCTAAAAGAAGCAGCTACTACTTTTTGCTGAGAAAGGTGATATGAAAATATCAAGAGCCTGCATAAAGATCCTGGCGTGCTTGCACGGGCCAGTGGGAATTAAGAAGGGAATGTCCCAGAAAGCAGATTTCAGTCTCAAAGACCTTTCTTGCTGAGAGGACTTCTTGACCACCAGGTCTACCCAGCTTGCTGGGCTGTGTGGAGAACRGTTTTCTTGCAGGACTCTGAATAATGCTAATGAGTGCTGTAATCAGCTGCAGTTATTAACTGAGGGTTCTCTGACAAGAGGAGGTGATTCTCAAGGTCCATTGTGGAAGTGCTTCCTCTCCCCTCGGTGTTGGGTGACCTCAGTCCTGCGAATGGAGGCCTGTTTGCTCTCTGGACAGTTATTCACAGACATCATCGAGTCCCTTTTTGGCTCTTTTTGAATGATAATAGCAAGGGTTTCCTGTGACAGCATTTCTTGCACAGCTTGGCTCTATTCCCCAACCAGGTACAGTAACAATGGGTAATTTAAAATAATTCGTTTTATTGCGGCCTCCTGTAGATTTTTGACTTTCATTTCAAAGTGGTGAATCTAGAGAGCTGGAGAAGTATGTTCTGATCACTATCCTGGTGCTGTGAAAAATACAAGATTTAAATAGTCCCGCAGAGCCATCAGCAGCTGGAACAGCACAGAGCACTCTTTTTACTTCAGCTGAAGTCATTCTAACATTTTCAGGGTGCTTTTAACTCTTCTATCACAGGACTGCCTGGGTTTTTTTTTAGCTTTTATTTCCCAGTTTGTATGTGCTCAGAAATCAGGATTTGGGATTTCAGTTCTGCAGAAATATTCCCACTAATATAAGCATATTAAATCTGTGAAAACTGCATAAATTGAAGCACGATAAGAGCGAATCTGTCAGCAATGGTGAGAATCGACCGCAAAACTGGATATCAAGCCCAAGACTTTCAGCTCCCAGTCTGCTTCATATTATTGTTGTTTTGCTGTTATAATCCCCAGTTCAAGGTATGTTGCAGATGATTGCATCCTAATATGTGTGCCTGAAAATGAAACAAGATAGCAACACCTTGCTGCAATAAGTAGAACCGAAATTGAAAATGCAGTGGATGTACAGTAAGAGGTGGATATTTGCAAAGTGTCCAAAAACTTTGCCTCATAAAGCCGCTTTAGACTTTGAAATTCTACCAAATGTAGAAATAAGCTCTTGTCAGCAGCAGGGTCTGTCGGATTCAGCGTTTGCCACGTAGGGAAGCGATCCAAGGGAGGTTGTTGGTTTTTTCCCCCAATACATCATTGTTCAGAGTGTGTGGTAAGGGTTATGTTTGTTTTGGCTGCTCCTGTACCTCTTTTTCTGAAAGTCAGGCACTTGCTGGAGGAAAGCAAAGAGCAGAGGGTGGCGCGGGGGGAATATCAATGGGGTCTCTGCAGCTCAGGCAARGGAAACCGAGTTTTGTGTAAACTTCTCATGCAGATATGAACTAGTTCATAAACTAAAAGAGTGCTCTGCATTCATAGCAGGTCGTGACAAGGTCTCTTTTTTCCTCCTCCTTCGAGTACTCGAAGTTTTCTGGAAGCGGCTGGAAATYTTTCCGTCTGCATACAGGGATTTCATTCCATAGTCCTAGTGGGAAAGGTGGTGATGGTGAGAGGCTTTGTCTTTTTCCTTTTCTTGAAAAAACAGCATCTCCACTGATGAGCACCACAGTGGGACAGTGTCCTAAATGGCATCTTGTCTTACAGTGAGTTCTTGAGATGTGTTTTATACAAAACAAGCAAGGCTGGGTTTTTGTTGCAATGTCGTTCTGATCCTGATGTTYAGAATTTTTTTCCCTGAATGTTTGGTTTTGTGTTGGGAGGTTTGTTTGTTTGGTTCTGGGTTTTTTACCCCCCCAAGGCCTGGTCTCTTAGTTAGTCCCTTCCTAGTTATGATATTATTAATATTCCATTGGATTTATGACTCTAATGTAGCAATGTTACATTGTAATATGGTATGTTTGAAGTGATGATGAAACTGTAGGATAAAGATTTTACAGGAAGAATTTCTACTTTTCAGTGTTTTTATGTGGGTCTTTTTTGCTTTTATATGGGCAAAGTAAAAAGAGTATGGCACAAGACAATGCAGTAATGCTCCCCTGTGTAGTATGTAGTGAATTTTGAAAAAAAATTGAAACATGTCATTGTAGATTTGTTCTACATCTGAAAACTTGGTTTTCATAGTTCTCCTGCTATTCCTAGTGGTTCAAGGCGACTCTGTRCATTTCCTGATTATCATAATATATTTTGTTATTTTCTTCTCATATTTTCTTATGTATTCTATATCCTGAGGTGGCTGAAGCAACTCTGTATTAATAGAAGGAAATTTTAGTGAGCGTTTGACTAATTTTCCATCTCACCTATTCCTAATCTTAGGACCAAGTAGGGGACAAGGTGTACTGCTTGAATTTACCCTTCTGAAACTATTTATGAGTTGTTAAACTAAGAGCACACCGTGAAGGCCATCAAAGGGAATGACAGACACAGAAAATGTTTTATGTCCTATCTTTGCACACCCCTTGAAAAGAGGTGAAGTGCACTGCAGGAAGACTCTGTGATGTAGCTTTTGTCATGCAGGTTTCAGTAGTTATTGCACATGTCCATATTCCTGTCAAGTAATTAAAATTTAGTACATGTAAAAAAAAAAAAAAAAAAAGAGGAGCCTTTGGACATATTTAGTAAGGAAATGAGACTAAGCTTTCTCTGTCAGATGATCTTGAGAATGTTCAGGAAAATCTTGGATATTCTGGAAGCATATTTTTCCAAAAGATTTTGTCAGTTCWCAGTTGATTTATGCAGCAGGAAATGTACTTGAAGATCTGTCTTAGGTTTAGGGGGTTGGGGAAAGYGAAGAAGTTTAATTACTTTTCAGTGACTTCAGATCTTCATATCCCAAGATGAATTTTGAGTTGCACAGAAAGCTGTGCAACCCTAACTGGGGAYATGTCCTCACAGAACAAAATGCTGCCTGCTTTGCTAAAGAAAGGCACATGTTTGACAGAAATACTGTCATTTCATTATCTGTTATGGTATTTATGGTATTATTGTTTCAAAGGATAAAAAGCACTGTAAGGGTGCTGTTCAGCTGTATTTAATGTCTGTATCATAGTTGTGACAATTTTTAGGAGTCTCCTGGTTGTGGGATRTAGAGAACTGGGAGCAATACCTGCAAAACGGATCATTTTGCATTTAGTCAGCAATCAGAAAATTAAGAAAGATTGACTTCATCTACATCAGGCAAGTAGCTGGAAACCGCTGTAAGCCARCGATGAGCTTCAAAGAGACTTGTCATCTTCTTCCTTCTCGAGAAAAACATGCATGTTCTGTGTACTGCTGGAGCTTTTCACTCAAATTTTTAATTTCTGGGGTTTTTTAGAGTCCACTCTCATGTTTCAGCTGGGGGAGAGCCGCAGGGTACCTTGGGCCAGCCTGGTACCAAGGGTCAGCTCTCACAGTGTTGCTGCAGCTGCTTCTGCCTCTTCCCAGTTTCATGTTTCTGGTTATATTTTGGTCGTATCCTGAAGCTCTTAGGATTCAGGAGAATAAAAAGCATAAGCTAAAGTTAACTGAATCCRTCCCTGTAGAAGCAGCTGTAGAAAGTGGAGCTGTGTTTTTTAGCCTGAATCTTACTGTGAATCCACAGCGCTAGGCATAGTTTCGTAATAGCTGGCTTTGTCAATTTGTGTATATATTCATCTTTTTCTTCAAATAGTGCTTTTAGAAGTGGCATTTCTGCTGTCTGTGTAAGCTCAGATTTTCTGTGCCTTCCTAACACAATTGAGTTTACCACATTTTATTCCTGCTAGCCTTGCAAAGACGGACTGAGTCAGACTGTATTTGTCCTTGTGCTTCATCAGCAGAAATGTTTACCAACTTTCCAGTTTTATTTTATTTGTGTAAATGCAATGAAAGTAATGGGGTTGCACTGGTATCAAGAGGCTTTAATTTGGTTTGTGTTGTTATTAGCATTGATTGAGACATGAGCAAGAAATAATCCAGTTACACTTCCACTGCCCAGGGATGAGTTTTTAGGGCTGACAGGAAACAAATATATATCTTTTCACTTACAAACCAAGTCTATTTGACCCAAAAGTCTGAAGTTACAGTAAACCTTCATAGGTTTTGCTTCAAACCAAAGCATAGGCAGACTCTGGGTTATAAATACAAAGCCATTCCCATATGCCAGTAAATTAAATTTCACATACCCTGTTACTCCAGGTCCTGGCAGCACCAGTGACTCTGGTACCTGGCACCCCCTCSCTGGGATGCTGCCTCCGTGGAGCAAAGGCACTGCCAGCTCTGGAAGTTCAGTTCTCTGGTAGCTCATGGGCATTGTGGCCACTCCCCTGTAAACTGTAACATAGCTTAACAGCAGATAATTATCTAAACCCATGTCTTCYGCATACCTGAACAACAAAACGTTTATAACTCTTGCTTTGCTGATATAGAGAATTTTTTCCTAGTTACTRTTTCTATACTTATCAGATTACATGTAAAAAACATAAAATCCTTTATATTATCCATAAACMTAATAACAAATGCTACACTACATAACTTAGGCTTAGTCAATAATTCTAGACTTAGCCTGAGGGGTTGAAGAGAAAATTATTCCTGTTACAAATTTTAATTATGCCATAAACTCTGGGAAATAGCTATTGATCTTCAGCATCTGGCATCAGAAATGTCGCCTGCTTTTTTTGGTTATTTAGTTTGTCAGTAGCATTGTCATCTAGGATAAAAATAAAAAAATGTCACAGRAGATGAACATGTACCATATGGAAATGAGAATATTTTGGTTTGTTTATGTACTAAAAATATTTTATTGCTGAAGAGTTTTTTGTTTCTTACCAGATTTTTTTAGCTATCTCCAGAGAAATTTGCATTTGAGATGCAAGAAAGCAAATTCTAATTCTATCAAAGACTCCTTCTCACCGTGGGATGCTGTAATGTGTACAGTGTGTTTCTTGTCTTAGAGGTACATTTAAAATTGGAATTCAATTAACTTCTCTGTTGTGGAAGAATTATAATTTCAAGGGCCAGATGAGACAAAGGCTGGAATCTTACTTCTGCATTTCTTTCCTTAAACCGGGGCTGTGASATGATGATTGTTAGTGTAAAAAATTTAAGTCCGGCTTAAAATAGTAACTTTGAAATTCTGATCTGCTCTGAAATCAGTGCAGAGCTAGCATGGCTCCTCAGCACAGTGAGCTTTTACTCAGATGTTGCAGAGTAGAAGGAAAAGCTTTTTAAGAAGTTTGAATTTCAGAGGAGCATGTGATGAGAGCWGCATTAGAAACGCAGATCACCTTTCTAATCAACACAGGACCTGGAGCCACGTGTGTTGCTTTGTGGCATGTCTGCTTGTGGTTCAGGGCGTTTGGAGGTGAAAACTGAGGTGATCCTCAAAAATAGTCATTTTAGGTGACTGGAAGTACAGGCTGTGCTCCAGTAAAACTCRAGTAGAGGTGTCCTTGTAGGCAGAGTTGCATAAAGCTCCTTTTCTTTTCCCATATCCRAAAGTGTCTTTGAGGAGCCACTGCTTGGCACCCTCCTTTTGAGGTAAATGAGTGAGTCTTCCCTGTCCAGGAGAACCGGAGCTACTTAGGGAGAAGTGGGTTGGAGAGCTCTGAAAACTGGCCCTTGGAAGGACAATCGAGGGCAACTCACAGCGATGACAGACATAACAGAGACTCTCTGAGTGCAGGTGCTGTGGGACCAAAAGCCCTTGTTTTCTCTCCAGATGTCTGAAGCAAGGAGAGAATTTGCATGGTCCTGAGACAAAGGAGTGCTGTTGGCTCAATACAGAGATGCAGGGAACATAATCTTAGTGCCAAGCACTGGTGATGCATCTATATGAAAAGGAAGGATGTTTGCAAAGCTATACCACAGGCACAGGCTGCTCTGTAAAGGAGACTCCCAACACACCCTTGAGAAATATTGTACTTTTCTCCCGATTTCAGCAAGGGGTGGAAGCACCTCTGTCCCTTCCTGCTTGGTAGTTTCACTTAGATTCTCATCTCATCTCCATGCACCCTGTGGTGAGCCATGTGACACYGTACMCAGCACGAAGTTTCTCAGACTTCGTGCACATGACGGTGACGCTGTGACCTCTCATTGAAGAAGTAAACTAAGCAAAGTAGGACAAAGCTGACTTCAGAGGGGCAGCTTGYGGTGGCTGCTGCCAACTCTTCGGCAGGAAATTGCTCCYTCTAAGAGTATCTGCCAGAGGCTTGAACCCTCCTGGCTGACTTTACCCAGCCTGGCTTTGAACAAAAGGGATGGAAAAAAAAGAACCACTGAGGCTTGCAGGCATTTGAGGTGGCCAAGCTGACAGGTTGCACTCCAGCAGGCAAACGGAAGCCTATTAAGAGCACACAGAGCCGAAATGTGTTGTGTGAGCGTCAGGTGTTTGTTGGGATGAGCCTCAGTGAGGCAGACAGCTGTGGCCGTTCCAAGGACACGGAGCAATCATGCRGTTTCCGAAGGCTTTCTGTGGCAAGTTCTGACTTAAATGTTTTCCTGTAAGCCTAAATGTCCGAATCAAAGCTTGCATCTGCATTCACTTTACAGAGCAGGACCGAGGTGGCATCTCTATCTGACTGCAGAATTTTGCCTTCTCAGCAAAATTTAAAGCACTGCACCATCCCCAATTTTGTCTTCTCTGAAGAGCCCTAGCACTACTTGAATAATACTTTTTGGGCTGCTTTCATTTTCTAAAAAAAGTTAAATGTATGAAATGTATGCAGTTTTCACAGGAAAAAAAGAATCATTCTGATGCCCAGTTCTCTTTCTAAAAGCTTCCAACAGCTTCTGAACCCAGACCTGCAGTTACCCTTTAGCCACTTAATTTAGGCCTTGTACTTTAGGAAAGTTCTGCCATTTATGTGTTGCACCATTTATTGTGGTGACAAAGGGAAGCTCAATACCTTGAAAAATGTAAGCTCTAATTTTTATATACTGGGATTTTTTTGTCTATTGTTTCTGGCTGGCAGGTCAGATTTGTACTGCTGCCGTACGCAGCAACTTAAAATTCATGTTGGTGTGTCACTGCAGTTACTACACTCCAGCCACCACACCAGAAAACTATTAACTTCCAGTTAATGATAACAGAAAATGCTTTATAATAAACTGTGAAATGACCTAATCATCTGCAAAAAAGTGTAAAGATTTTATATTAAAAAGCAATTAAACTTTGGGGGTTTTTGTTTGTTTSTTTCTTTTTAACAAATTGTAAGACATGCAATTAATTGGCTTTTGCTTTGGAGGGAATTTGTGTTTGCTGTAGCATGGTGTCTGCTCGAACAATAGATGACTGCCACTGAATTTCTGGATGTTTACATGCAGGGAGAGGCTCTTTTTGGTAGGAAGAGAGGGAAGAAAGCAGCAGCTTGCACCCATTAAAGCTCGGTGCCGTGTTGTACTCTGAAGACCCAAAGCCACAGATGGGCTAAGAAAGAAGGACTTCTCTCAGTTTTTTTGGTTGAACAACAGATTTTCTCTGCGGGCTTGGGTTGCCCCGTGTCTTACAGTGTGCAAATCACTTGCTTCACTTTTTACCTTCAAGTGTCATTTGAGATGAGGAGCAGGAGCTGCCTGTGCTCTGCAGGCAGCGCAGGGTTAAACTCTGTCAATAGTTCTCAAGTGCCTTTATCTTAGGAAGGTAAATACGATAGCGGCAAGGACTACTGACAAGTGCCTTTGTGGGTTTAATTGGCTCATTTCTAACAGTAGAAGAGAGTGTTCAAATGAAATGGGGGAAAAAAAAAACAACAAAGTCCTCCGCACAAAAGGAAGCTTTTCTAAACTGTGGGGTTTGAACAGAGCTGAGCTAAAAAGCAAGAGGATGAATAAAAGCCTGACTGAGAAGGATGGGAACTGAAAGGTTGGGAAAGAGTGAGGAGCAAAATGAATGTGGTAATTTGTTCAGAAAACACTTCTGCTGCAGTTGGGGTCGGTTAGGAAGCCTGGCAGCACCAGCCACCTTCCTTTGCACTGATGGGAGCCTGAAATCAGGGAGCGRGTTTCCACCTTCCCGAGGGTGTTTCTTATTTCAAGACAGACTTTTCCAGCACCCAGTTGGCCATACATCCAGAATGCTGCAGGCACTGTACTAATAACAGGGTTATGAAACAGCTTTGAGTGCGAGTCTTGATGTAATTCTTTATGTTCCCTCCGTAGTGTGTCATGTGGAAGACTCAGGACAGGTTTCTGGGTGAAGGAGGGATCTGTTCCTTCGCTGTCCTGTGTRCAGCAGTGAAGGGAACACTTTTCCTTTTATCCTGAGCTTTTTAAAGTTCAGGGTCAGACTAGGTATCCCTAAGCACACTCCAGAGGTGATACAGAAATGAAAGATTCCCTGGATATAACTTCAGTGTTGTTTCGTGTTCTGCTTTATGACATTTCCAACTCCTTTTATAATGCAAATATCTATTTGCTAGATTCATGAATTTTCAACTATTTGCAGGGTTTTTTTGGGGAGGGTTATTTTTTTTTCTCTTTTTAATTGAACATAGAAATTTATCTAGCACAATGATTTCATATTTATTTGACTAGTGGAAATGCCCAGTATTTCAAGATTTCCAGCATCTTGGGGGAAAAAAAATCAAACCTCCTAAATTTACATTAGTCAAATATTATCCCAAATACAGTCTTTCTTAATTGTGAAAGGTGAAATTCAGCTTAGAAATGCAGTGTATTGTTTTGTTTATTCTGATAAAATTGCATTTGTATTTTTAAGGTAAACTGTATCCTCCAGTGTTGGCATGGATGCCTTGGAGTCAGGAAACAGCAAGTGCTGACATCTGGCTCTGCTGAAGGTGGCTCTTCACATCATTTGGGGACATSTCAAGGGGCCATAAACAAGTCTGTCACTTACCACTGCACTCTTCAGCTGAAGATTAGGGATTACAGGCTGCACATCTGGAAATCATGTCCCAGAGCTGCATGGTTKTGCGAGCACAGGAGTTAATTGATCTGTGACCTGGAATCCATTGCACTTGGAGGCTTTGTGGAGGGTGGGCATGTGTCTGTGCACAGGCAGTGCAGTGATCGTGTTTTGCCTACACCATTTTCCATAAATCAATATCACTCAGAACACACTCTCTGCCCACCTTGGGCCCTTCCCAGAGATCAGGACGGAGACAAATGAGCAGAGCAGCGAGGGAAGGTTGTACAACACCTTGTTTACATGTGCTGTGGTTACCCACAGAAGAGCAGTGGCTAAAGTTCATGATTATTTACACACTTAGCTTATTACTGAATTCACCTTTAAAAAACTTAGGGGTTTATGTTTCTTGCCTTTTCAGTATGTGGTTGTACTCCTAACCTAGGAAGGTAGTGGTACATCCACAGGCAATAATCATATTATTTCTCTAGTCATCCACCTCGGTCAACAAGAACAGAGTCTGCAAAGGTGGAAGAAGTTTTTGTTGGTTTTTTTTTTTTTTTTTTCCTTTAGATCTACCCAAAAGCAAGAGGAAAATCAAACTGATTCTGAGACCAAAAGGAGCCTTAGTGTCTAGCTACACGTAGCCTCAGGGTATTGTGTTCCCTGGTTTCTTTTATTTATGTAAAATTGTAGCTTTATTTCTGTCTATTGCTTTGTCTTTAATGCAGACCAAAAGGAAACATTTTGCTGGATTTAAGGTCTGTGTCCCAGTTCTGCAGCGTGTTCAATTCCTGCTGTGCTCCAAATAAATGAGGATAAGGTCCAATAAAACCTGGCTTTTGTCTGTTTGTCAGCTGTTTGGTTTAAGAAACTTGGATTGTTCCTTGTTTTTTCCCCCTACTTTGGTGTCAGCTGCAGCCATTTGAACTGGGTTGCATCTTTTATTGCAATTACAGCAAAGCAAAAAGATGCAGGAGAGAAAAACYACCTTCATATTTTGAAAGAGATTTTTTAAAAAAAAACAAAATGGGTTTTCTGTTGTCTCAGAAACAGATGTTTGTTTAAACCTAATCATGAACTTGTACTCAGATTTAATTTATTGTTTAATTTTGTACCAGTCTTTCGTAGATAAACTGCCTGGGGAGCAAGTGAATCGGAGTTTTCTRTATGCTGAAGTCTTGGAATGAGGCTTCTTTCAGCAGAGTTCAGCATCCCAGGAAAAGAAACAAAATTGCTGATGAAGCAGGCTCATGTATATAGATATTTGTCAGGGTTTTAAAAATGCAGCAACCTCAGTTTGCAGCACAGCTCCAGTAAAGTCTGAGTAATTGAGTTCAGTCCAAATCAAATCTCAGTCTTCAAAACTCAGGCTTTTAAAAAGTGGGGTTTGTGTTGTTTTCTTTTTTTTTTTTTTTTTCCCTTGGCTGTGGGACTCTGGCCCTTGGCTRTGTTCAGGCATTTCATCCTCACTGCCTCTGAGCGCAGACAGGCCCTAAGTGGAGGCGATGAAATGCAGCTGGTATCTTTAAATTGTTCCTGCCCAGATGTGAAATAGCCCACCGAAATTTGGGGATGGTCATCTTGTTTTCCTTTATGGAAATTCTTAGCTGATAAGCAAACACAAATCTTCGAGAACGAGGGTTTGAACTGAACCCAAGCTTTAAAACTTTTTCTGACTGGCAATAATATATTTCAACAGATGACAGGCATTAKGAGCACAAGCACATTTGTGTTTTTCTAAATCTATTTAACCAGTTTGTCCTGCCCATCGTAGTAAATCTGAATTCTTCCTCTTAAAGACTGCAGGAAAATTGTCTGCATTTCATTTAATTCACTTTATCTTGTGTGGATTTCTCATTCAGAATTGGAAGAGGGAGTATCCAGTCCACCCACTGACCCATATCTGGCTTTCCAGGGAAACAAAACAAGGAATAAGTAATGAAGCTGACTGTTTCAATCCTACAATACATTATTAAATATGAAATTTAGGTCTGAAACATTCATTTGAAATAGGCAAGTTACAGTTGATTGTGTGTATATATATAAAAAAGTCATGTTTATCCTATTGGAATGCTTCTGTTTATAGCAAGCATTTTTTCTTGTTTTCTGCTTKTTTATGGCATTTATGGGCTAAAAGTTATAATTGGCCATATTTTTTGTTTTGTCTTGGTTTTACTTCAGTATTTGTTTTGGGAAGTTAACGTTTAGGTCTTTGAATATGCACATCTGCTGTGAAGATGGAAAACTGATAGAGCCATGATTGCTTACTGTAATAGGAGAAAATTAAAATCCTATATTCCAGGGAACAGAATAGGAGCGGAATGCTGAGATAGGCCATTTGAAAAAGCAGAATTTTAAATGTTCCTGAGTTGTTTGGTTATCATTTGTAAACCCCGTAACCGTGAGGCATTTCAGCCATTTTAAATTACCAGTGTATAAATGTTTAAATTATGCCAAGTGTAAAGATAAGCATTTCTATTATGCTTCAGAATTTGAAGATCATCAGTAACTTCTTATTCTTCATAAAGTTCAATTTCATGCAAGAGTAACTGATGTTTTCAGCTGCAGTCAGTGGTGCTGGGGCTCTGCAGAGCTGTTGGGTGGTGAAGGAGAAGGAATCAAAGAGAAGTAATTTTGAATAGCCTATGGTTGATTTACTAAGGCCATCRTGACAGCGTATCCATATCGTGTTATTAAACACAAATGTTATCATATTAGTCATTTTATAGATCATTATAATTGTATCATTATTCTATTTTATATACCCAGGTTTGTGCCCATTAGCTTTTTTAGTCTTAAATCATTAAAGGCAGATTTTAACTTCCACATGAATATGAATGCACTTTTTTCTTAATAAGGTAAAAAAAACCCAAAAACATCCTGCAGATGTTGCCTTTATCCATTGTTAAAGTTTCTTTTTCTCCAGTCAAAACTTAATATTTCTAGACAGTTTGTCGTCTTTTTATAATTAACTGAAATTAGGAAAATGTGTTTTTAACTACTTTAATAGTCCGATTTGAAATTATTTTCTTCTTTTCCATAATGAATCAAATTTCTAATGATTGTTCCTGCTTACTAATTTGCATTGCTSTCTGGCTGCCTTGCATTTAATCAGCAAGAGTAAACTGCTAATGGATCACCAGGAATCTGTCAGGAGTATCAATGCAGTGCTGAGACTGCTGGCAAGGTATGGAAATTCCCTGGAAATGATGGGCTCATTCCATTGGGAATTTCACCTCTTGTCAGAAATGCCATGACTGGCATCTCAAAATCCTCATGTAGAAGGTGCAGTAACCCAGATCTGTTATGGGGCATTGTGCTCACCTAGCAAACCCCCTGCTTTCTGCCTGCCTTCGTATGCTGCTCTTGTCCTGCTGTCTACCAGTAAGCAGCAGAAATATGTTTATTTTGGTGGTAAGTGTTTACAGAAATGTCTGGGTTTATGCTGTCGTTGGTTTGCATTCACTGTGCTAACAGAAGGCTCAGTTGAGTTGCAATATTCTGCATGGTTAACTGCAAAATAGACATTTTCAGCTAGTTCTGAGAAAAAAACAAACGGGAATTGGACACTTCCTTTGGTAAGGACTTCCTACTTACAGAAGTATTACAGATTTTTGGTCTTAACGTACTAGACAAAATGCCAATGGTGAAATGCTATATTCCCAAATTCCTCTCTGTGCTTATATTGACAAAGTCCTGCTCTAGTGGAAGGTGTCCCTGCCCATGGCAGGGGGTTGGAACAAATGGTCTTTAGGGTCCCTTCCAACCCCAAACATTCTACAATTCCATGGCTCTGTGATTAATAGTGGTTCATACATTAAAAAAAAAAAGATGTCTTAAAATTTTTAAATTTTTTTTTGGTAGAAGCCCAGAGACTGCAGAGAARTTAGAGGGATGATTCAGTCTTCATCTGATACAGTAATTAAACTCACATTTAAAATAATAATTGATCATTAATCTTGGAAAAAACAATTAAAAATTCTGAAAGAAACTAAAATAAAATGGTTTTTCCCTAGTAAGGATTCCCACCCACTGTCTACATTTCCATAAAGAATGCAAGGCTTAATGAGTGTGGAAAAAAGAGAAAGAAGAAAAATTGATGGTAAGCATGGTCTCTGTGTGGTTGTGTGGCATTTGCTGTCCAGTTGGGCTCTTACAGCTGTGAAATATGTTAAGCTATAAATATTTAGAATAGTCTGAAGTTTCCAGGTTGTTCAATACTACAAGGAAGAAGTATTAGGAGCTGCTAATCCTTGGTTGGTTGGTTTATCTTCCAAAATGGAATACCTGAGGGAAAGAGATTGTAGCATTTGAATGGTCATAGAACCATAGACAGGTTTGGGTAGGAAGGGGCCTTAAAGATCATCTCATTCCACMCCCTGCCATGGGCAGGRACACCTTCCACTAGACCAGGTTGCTCCAAGCCCCATCCCACCTGGCCTTGAGCACTTYCCTCTGTCCCTGTGCAGGTSTCTTTGCCTGTCACACCAGCAATGAAGAAAGAAATTTGTGTGGTTTCACCCGTCTGGTTTTACCCTCTTAACTAAGTCTTAGCCAAAGGTAGCACAGGACGAAAAATGACTCATTTGATATTTCCATTGTTGCACATATTCCACAAATGACAAAGCCTGAGCTTGTCATTATTTCTTACAGTTTAATCTTGCTGTTGGCAATACTAGGGTGTAAAAAATATAAAAGCATATTGCAGTCTTACTCTTCAAATTTTTTTTTTTTTTTGCATTTATTACTAGCAGATCCCCAGCACCATTTGAAGTCTGAAATATAATTTTTAAATCTGTATGATAGGGATGTTGGTGTGCCTTTTCTTTCCTAGCTTTTGAGCCAGCTTGGCTGCGTGTTGTGTTGGAGGGAGGGAAGAGAGAGGGGACTTTGTCAAAGACAAGCCAGGAGCTTCATATCTTGATTATGGAGATGATTGTTGTACACTGCCTGCATCAGGGAAGTGTTAAACACTCATTAGGGCTCTGAAGTGTTAGTCATTGTGAACCTGGCTGCAGTTGACATATAACTTTTATCTTGCATGTTTTGATACAGTAATAAAAGTGTAATTACGAAATGAGAAGACCCTACGAGCAAAAATAACAAACAAATCAGTATTTTACAGTCCCTTTCCAGGGCAGAATATTTTTGTTCTCTTTTCCTGTTCAGAGACAGAAAGCTAATCCTACCCAAGGCACTCTTTAAAGTGCTCACGGAAGAGGTTATTCCATAGGGACCCAACGTGCAGTTACAGCTCAGAGTTAATGTGACACCATATATTAAAGTGGTCAGGCTCCACTGAGCTGCAGCCGAGTGGCACCTGTCTGTGGGAAGGACAGGTACGTGATTGAGAGGATTGTTCTCTAAACCTGAGCCTCCGGTGACATATCTGGATCCTAACGGGGCTGTCAGCGATCTGTTGTCACGTTAGTAATGCATCAGGGCCCTGGAGCCCTGCTCCGACGTGTCCCTGCAGAATCCCACATTCCTCTCCCTCCCAGGATGTTCCACGTTTGTGCCTGGATTGAAACCGGGCAAAGCTGTGAAAATGAAAACGCTTTTTTCACCCTTCTCCAGTTCTCCCCCTTGAGTTGTGCCTTGTGTCAGGTGCAAGATTATTACAGGTTCTGTAAGTACAGTGAGGAGCGAGCTGCTCTGTGTTATTTTAGCAATGCAGGGATCTACCAAGCCTCCTAAAACACACTCGGTGCTGACATACACCTTGTAAATGTAAAGGCACTAAAAACCCCAACATCTCGAGGCTGTTTTTATTCTGACACCTAGTTGGCTGCTCAAAGGTCACCGTGGGCTGTGCCTCTCTAGAGAAACGTGTGGCGTGCTGGGTACACAACATTACACAGAGTTTTATTCAAGAGGTGCTGATAACAGACTTGATTTGCCAGTTTGCTGGATGCTGGATCATGTTTCCTACTTTGCAGGCCCTTCAGAGTAGAAATTGGTCTCATTTACTTTAATTTAAATGTTAATGATCCTCTTTCTCAAAGCAAAGGGAAATATGTACAACCACTCTGAAAATAGAGATATATTCTCTTGACAATCCTAGTAATAACTTTTTGTCTAAGAATGCCTTTAAATACTTGTTTTACTACTTGGCATTAAACTGTTTCTTATGTGGAAAACTTCTGAAMGGTGTTGGTCAGAGGTTAAGATTCCAGACTCAATTTGACAATATATGTACTTATATGAAGACAGTAAAATGAAAAAAAATTGTTTGCTTTTGTTGTTGCCAGTTTTTTTCCTAGCTCTGTAATAGTTACGGAAGCTCCCAAGTGCTTTACAAATTTCGGGTGTGGAAACGTCAATATTTTATCAAACGTGCAGTACAGTTTTATCATATGCTTTATTTTGAAAACTTTGTCCATCTGGGTTTATAGAAGAGCACGTTTTAGAATCCTTACTTAAAATAYGTGCCAAATCTGCTTAAAACCCGTGTGCTGCTATAGCGGGAAGCAATCTTGAGCTTCATTTCCTAATAATTACATATTTAGAATCGAGCAGAATCAGGTATATGTGGTACAAACCCGTGGGTAGAGGGGAAGAAATGTGTGGCTGGGGGAGCACGGGGACTCAGGACATCGTGGCTGGTTCCTCAGCACTGCTTGGGAGTGGAACCAGTGTGAGGATACTGCTGGTGTGACAGGGACCTGCAGAGCTCTGTGTGCTGCCACTGTGAGCAAGGGAGGCAGATTTGCACTGGTCCTTCTCAATGGTTGTGGTTACCAGGCTCTGTCCTAGTGCTTTAGAACAAAATACACTTGCAGAGGTGGTGCTGGAGGGGAATGCTCACGGGCACCAGTGATGTTTTAAAATCTCTATAGCAGGGTGGAAAGGCTCTTTCCATTAACGGAGCTGATGAGAAATTAATTATTGTGTTCTTCAAAGTATTCAGAAAGGTACTACTTCTATATTTCTGCTGCCTCCTCTTTTCTTTCCCTTTTTCTTTTCCTCTCCTGTTCCCCAGAAAAAAAGGGTGAGAGTCAGCTTGTGGTCTCCAAAGCTCCATTCCCAGCATCCATCTCCTCTTGTCTCATCYGTGTAATGAAGAACAGAAAAGATATCAAGGCATCCAGTGCTGGATAAATTTAGATGAATGTTAATATGAATGCAAGTAATTTACCCTGTCAGGGTGCTCCTGTGCCTTTCATGTCTCTCCCAAGTTTTATGTTGCAACTTCATGTTTATTTTGGAAGACAAGAGGGAAGTTTTTCCCTTTATCTGATGAAGTGATTTGTGAAGTTCAGTCATTTAAAGTTGTGTTCTAATTCCTCATTAAACAGTCTCATGTCTACCATCTCCTATAAGTAGTGCAAAGAAAGTTGATTGCTCTTAATMAAGGTGATGTGGACATTACAAGAAATGCTTTGTGCATTTGAACCTGAGAAAATACATCTGCTTTCTTTTAAAATGAAAGTACTGTTTCTGTTTATGTTAACAGCTGGGTTTGCCATTAATTTTTATTTTGTTGCTCAAATATTCTTAATAGGCAAAGGTGCTAAAACAGCTATAATTACATCACCACGTTTGCTACTTGGAATATTGTTTATTGGCTTTGGATTAGGTGTCTTAATTACTTGATTGCTGTATTTTGGATTTGGGTAAATGTCTCTTCATTTTTGTGGCATTCCAAGTATGATTAATATCTGCAAAACATATTGAAGTCATTAGGCTTTAATGTTCAAAATTGTTCTTTTTTTTGTCAAGATGGAAGAAAGTGTCAATAAGAAAATAATTTTCATTTCAAATGAGCGCTCATAAATATGTAAGAATTAAAAAGCGATGAATTGTTTTTATGAATTTTAATGGCTGGTATGGTGCTGCATTATGCCAGGGGAGCGAGTGGCATAAATTACAGCAGTATATTAATTCATATCATTTCTGTAACTCGTTCCATGTGTGCTGGTCGCGCCTGTGTGCAGCCCAGACAAGTTGTTGTCGCACACATTGTGAATCTTCTCCCACAACACTGAAACTCATCCACACTAAACKGGGAAACTGGAATGTGGAGGCAATTTTAATAGTGCTGATCAAAGCTGTAGCACTTCTTCCTAGAGCTTGAGGAGGGGAGGTTGGCTCTGTCTGCCAAGTGGGGTAAGAGAAAGGATGTAATAAGAAGTACTGCTGCATTTTAATGCTGTACTGGTATTGCTGTGGTTTCCTGCTGCCTTTTAACTACATCAAGTTATTCACTAAGCTAAATAAATGTTAATGTAGAAAGTAACTGAGTAAATTTATATAGTTCATTCCGCATCTCTCTTATTGAAAGGAACCAAGTAAAGGATTGGTTGACAAAGCAGTATTATTGGTTTCTGTAGTTAGTTTACATCTGTGATGGGATAGAGCATTGTACRTGGTCACAGGGTGAATTAATGGATSATACAAAGTGTGCAACACAATTTGTAACAGACACCAGCAGATAGGAATTTAGTTTCTTCCTCTAMAATCTCTGATGAGAGCAAATTGTGGTGTTCAGGGCAGAACAGGACTGTGGGTATAGGCAAGCTTGTATTAAAATGGAAAGGTCACAGTTGTATCTGTTGTTAAAAAAAAAAATTATAAATCATCATTCTAGTGCAGCTGTGGTTTCAGAAATAGTCAGGAGGCTGCAGGAAGCCCCATGTGCWGAGCTGGGGAGGTAATTATGGCTGGTCAGCTTCAGTGACTTTCCTGAGCACTGCACAAGGAGCAGGTTCAAAGCAGAGTCCTGCTGAGCTTCAGCTGGAAAGGTGCTGGTGGGGGAGAGAGCAGAAAGGGAGGGAAGCTGAGATGAGGCAGTGACTTACAACTGGCAGAGCTGTTTGCAGCTTGGTGGCTGCAGACTCAGTCAGTGAGTCCTTCCAGGGGTTTTTGAGGGTAATAAATAAAAGCAAAACTGTCAGATGGCCTGAATTTGCCATACTGGCGTCTGAACTGGCAGGAGAAAACTTCTAGGGTCAATAAGCTGGAAAACTACTTAGAGCTTAAGTGCCCAGACCCATCCTCAGTGAGATTTGCAGGAAGATTAATTGCTAATAACTGATTGGATGCTAGATTACTTCCCTACCAACACACTTTAATTAACTRCAATTAAAATTGTCAGTTTGGATTGAACTTGGTACTGATGGCTTCCCACGAAGTTTTATCACTTCATAAAGATACTGTGCTTTTTTGATGAGGAAAGACCAGAAAAATTCTCTGTCCAGCTGCTTTTTATTTTATCCATCTTTAATGGGAAAATTAACCTTTGAAAGATATCCAAATTTTGCAGAAAGCAGAAGCTCCAGTCTCTGGTGTATTCAGATATGCACAAATGGGCACTGTAGAGCAGGTAGCTGGAAATCAAACATCCTCTCACAGCTATAAAAGGTTATCACACACTGTTGTACAAGACCTTTCCAGAAGTTATTTTATTAAAGTATTAACTCAAGACAGTGTTTAAGATTATTCTTAACTTCAAAGGTAGTTAAAATAATATATTAGAAATTGAGTCTAAGCACCGATCTATGGATTTAAATCAGTAACTTGCTGAAATCAGAAGACTCAACAAGTTCACTAACTTTAGTTATCCCTGAAGATAAACCTTAATAGTTTCTTACAGCTCTGAGAAAATGCAGTCCATGATTTTTGGTTAATTTAAATAAAATTATGTCCTCAAATACAGTCCTTTTGAAGACAAAACCTCTTCATTTCCCTCTCCTTCCACGCTGTTCGGTGCAGTGCTGGGCAGCAACACAGGAGCACTGCAAGAGGTGGAAGTCACGCCTGGATCCGAGGCTGGTTCGTCTTGAGCAGGCAGTGTGAAGGTCCCAGGTTACTGAGTGTTTGTGTACGTGTCTCCACATCATTTCACGTGGCACGGTGACAACACAGCTCTCAAAACAAATTGATTTCACTGGAATGCAAATCCACGTGGTACATGAAGCAGTGGTGCCCATGAGCAATGCTGGTATGTAACAAAGTGCAGGTGTTTTCCAAGTATAATTGTTCTTTCTTCCAGGTATGTTCACAGAGGAAGATGTCTTTCACTTTAGGAAAACTTTCAGCATTCTGTTGAATTGTCATATAAAAATAGATGTGTTTTCATTCTAGATGTCTATTCAGCAAAGGCACTTAGAAGTCAGTGGCCTAAAGGCATTTGTTTCCAGCAGCAATTTTCAGACATGCCCTWGATTCTTTAATCTGTCTTCTACCAGAATTCCAGCTCACTCCTTATATCAAAACAGGTCTTCCTCCTTGTCCTCTTAATTTCCTTTATGCAAATTGTAACCCCTAGAAAAATAGCAAACATACAGAAGRGTCAAATAAAACAAATCTACGGAGAAAATCTGTTCATAAATGGAAAACTGAAACAGATTTTAGAAATGAGACTGTTATTTTCATTACACTTGTGCCTRTTTTTGTTTCCTGAAATGGCTGGGACTAATATCAGAGGATACATGCAGTATCAGTAGGCTTGTGGGGTTTGTTTTTAGAGAAGAAAAAGCTCTGCAGCTTGGAGATAAAATATAATGTAGTAGTTGCTAAGGTAACTGCATGTTTTTGTGAATAGTGGAACAAATTAGGTGAGCAAAACATCTGTAAATTGTCAATAGGTAGGTTAGAGCAGCCGTAAGCTGCTGGAGTTTAACCTCTTCGGACTGGCCAGGGGATGAGGAGGAGGATGATTGTGCTGAGCTCCCTGAAATGCTCATACTCCAGAGAAAACTGTCACCTCCCTGGGARCCAGAGGTTGGGTCTTCAAAGGCCCTGCGAGCCTGGTGTGTGTGAGAGAGTGAAAACTGTTTTTGTTTCATCTGGAGTGATAGAACGGGTTTGTTTGCCAGGTGCCATCAGTGTAGGGCAACTGCCTGTGTGAGGGGTGGCCAGGACTCGTTTTCAGCTTATACTGGAGGTGGTKCTTGATCGAGTGCACTCCTGAAAAATAAACACAGAGCTGGTCCCCCCTGTRGAGGCTGAGCAATCCCACTCCCACACATCCCATACTCCTCTGAGAACACGCAGCAGCTGGGTGTGTGTGCAGTTCCCTTTGCTTGACCTCTCCCTCTGGCAGCTCTCGGTAGAAGGAGCCCAGGCTGCTTCCTGGGTATGACCAGCTACCTCCCTGCCGACTGCTGGTGGCCAGCAGGGCACGTTTTGAAAAGGTTTGAAACATAAATTTTACAGGATGAAAGCTTGATGCTGTTATGTGATTACTTTAAAGAGTGGTGGCTTGGGACTCCAGTCAAAATGTGGCCTGCATCTACACAGAGGTAGATAAGATATTATTTGGGGGAGGAAAAGCTTACTGAATTTCTTCTGGTGTAGCAGAGGCTGAAGACTGAAAGTGAGAGCAGTAAGAATAGCAAATACCTTAATGGTTCCAAATCCTTTAATAATAAAAATGATTGTCCTCATTGCCATTCAGAGCAGGGATTATTTTCCCAGRAGAAAGTCAAACAGTGCAGTTATGTCCAGATGTCAATGATTTTATGTGCCCATATTTCTCAGCATCCTTCTCTGGGCTTAAAAAAGATGTTTGGAGTTTGGTTGTCTTTCGCCACTCTTGACTTCCACAAATTGAACCAAAGGTGTCTTGAAAGAAAGATGCTATTGTTTGGGATTTGCTGAATGCAGAGAACCAATGGTTCATAGGTAATTTGTACAGTGAGGAAACCTTTTTTTGTYCCAGTCTCTTGTTAATTAATTGTCCAAACTGCAGAGTCATGTGAGCTTGGCATGCCATAGCAGGATTAGCAGTTTGTGTGAGACAGGGGYAGAGAGGTTATGAGATCAAGGTAATTTGAAATGTGGTGGCARAGCTTTTTATGATTAGCTTCCAGTGTTAGTCCTTTACAAGAATAAAATTCATTTTAGCTATGGGGAATGGGAGGTGAGGGGAAAGACCTGAGTGTCACAAACTGTGGCTCCCTCACCCTGAAAGGCACGTTCTGAAAGGAAGGCACAAAGCCACCAGCGGCCTGCTGGGGGCCAGAGATACAGAGCAGGTTTGTCAAGACCCTGTTCACTGAAGGTCACCCAGATTGATTTAAGGGCAGCTGGGACATGCCAGTGCTGGAAGCTGCAGCTGCCTTGTTTCACAGAACCACAGAATGGATCAGGTTGGAAGGGACCACAGTGGGCAYCTGGTCCAATCTCCCTGCTCCAGCAGGGTCATCCCAGAGCACAGGGCACAGGATTGTGTCCAGATAATTCTTGAATGTCCCAGTGAGGGAGACTCCACACGCTCTCTGGGCAATCAGTTCCAGTGTGTAGTCACCCACACAATAGCAAGAGCTTCCCCATGTTCGGGTGGAACTTCCTGGGCATCRCTTCCTGCCTGTTCCTCTTGYCCCATTGCTGGGCTCCGGGGAGCAGAGCCTGGTCCATGCTCMGACCCCTCCCTGCAGACAGGGACAGASGCCATGGATGGGGTCCCCTCTSGGTTGTCTCTTCTGAAGGCTGAATAGCCCCAGCTCCCTCAGCCTTTCCTCATCAGAGCCTTGCTCCAGTCCCTTAATCACCTTTGCCACCCTCCACTGGACCTGCTCCAGGAGCTCCACGTCCCTGTTGTCCTGAGGAGGCCAGAACTGGGCACAGCACTCCAGATGTGCCTCACTAGGGAGGAGCAGAGGGGCACTAGTAGTTTCAYCCTGCTGTTAGAAGTTTTGAGTGAGCTGTAACTCCAGCCCACGGTTTGTCRTGTGAAGCAGCATTTGCGTGTGACAGTGGGGCCAGTACACACCTGTAGAGCTGCACCTGTTTGGGGTTAGGTTTAGCCCAGCTGAAACACAAAATAGCTTTACTCAGTAGATCAGATGCAGCAGATGCTTTAGAGCTAATGGGTCAGTTTGCAGTTAAAAAGGAAATAAGTACAGAGTGACTTCATTTTCAGTCCATAACAATATTTACCAATTAGCCATGAGTAACCAGTTGTAGGATTTTGTTTGGTTTGTTACAGTTTTGAGTCCCAGTTGCAAACATGAATGCAGCTTCTAGGTTTCTAGGGATTTTAGTTTGTTTTTACTTTTCTTTTTTTCATTTTTTTTCCCCCTTAGGAAACTCCTGCAATTGCTCTTACTTGAATAATTTTAATGAGTATTTTTTCCAGCGCGTGGAAATTTTGACTATTAGGTTTTGTGTTTAATTGTGTAAACTGACCTTCGAAATAAGACTTTGCGCTGTTGGACATTATTTGTTGAATCTGCCTAATCAATTCAGGAGGTAGGAAATAAATAAAAATGAACTTTAAATTAGGAAACGAGGCATAGACAGCACTGCGTGGGGGTTGGGTTTGCTGGTCTGCACACAGGATCTAAAATATTCTGCAGAGTGCAACTCCATGGACAGGAAGAAATATAGTTTAGAATTAGGCAGGTAGCATTTTATACAGAATGACTTGTTCTTTGAGTATAGACTGTCCAGATGAAYGAAATCTATTTGTCCCAGCTCAGAAATCTCCTCCATTTCATTCCTTCTAGCTCAGTGATTACCAGAATCTCATTTTGGAGACACTTTCAAATCCAACCACCTGGGCTTGGAATTGGACCAGGGGATTCTTAAAGATTCTATAAAAGCGACAATTACATTGGTCTGACACTGCTTCCATCCCTTCCCGTGGTGTTTTCCACTTCACCTGGCTAACTTCCCGTGTCTCTCCAAGCTAGTTGCCATCAGAATTGCTTTTTACAGTGGGATTTGGGACCATGTAAGAAGGAGTAAGGTATTAGTGTGGGGCCTCATGCAACCCCATCAATTTTCATCCTCGTTTTCCCAAAAGTGAGAGGAGAAGATGCCGAGAGCTTTCCCTCGTCGGGCAGGACTTTGGGCGCTCTATTGAAAATCCTGGCAGATAAAGAAACAAACCCCAGTTCCCTGCATCTCTCATGCTTTGGTTTTTTAGGTGGTAAATGCTAATCATGTTCGCTTCAAAACCGCACATCCTGCATCTCTGTGCTTTGTAGCACACACTTCCAAACAGCATTATCAGAGTGGGGAGATAAACGCAGTCATAAAATATGCATCTTTATAAATATATTATTGTTCGCTCTCTCTTTTAAAACCCATTTATCTGGAGAATTTACTGTCATGACGTCCCTCTTCTCCCAGTGAGAGCATTGATTTCTCCTCTCTAGCCCTCCCTCTACAGTGCTGGTTTTCTTTCTTTGCAGTGCCTGCTTCCYCCAGTTGTTTTGCTGTTAAGAATTCCTCAGTTTCTTTCTGGAGATCTCTTAATTATAAGCCATGAGCCTTTAATTATTCTACAATTCCAGCAAGGTCTCTTGAGAGTATAAGTGGTGTCAGTTCATGGCAAACACTGACACCTGCATAATTTCTGCCACCTTTTGGATGAATGGTGATTATTTCTCAGAAGAAATCGCCTAGTTTTGAAAAACTGTTCTTGTTCTTGGCCTCTACCAGGAATATCCAGACTGCTAATAGCTGTCAATCTGAAACATATTTGGGGCCTACCCATAAATCACACTTTTGGACGGTTAAATAGAGTGTATGATTTTACATATTAAAAAAAAAAAAATCCTCTCTGTAGACATCAAATTTTTTTTCAGAAGCATTGGACTAAAATAAGAATTTCCTTTTTTTTTTTCTTTTCAGCCTCAAAGTCTGTTTGCAATCTGTCAGTGGCAGAAGTGGAGAAGCTGACCAAACACTGGAGTTTAGACATGATAACTAAAACTAATATTCTGGTTTTCATCTACTTTATTGCATCAAAGAAAAAAAAACCCAAACAGGTGGAGCAAACCCACCAGCACTGAAAGTGTGACAGAAAGATCTTATACTGTGGTGATAAATATAAAATATGTGGGTGTAGGATGGATGGAACAGGAAAGTTTTGCCATGCCTGATGACAAGGGACTGCCATAGTGAGGAGAAAGTGTGACAGAGGTGTGTATCCCTCCCTGTTCCTAAAACYGTAACTAGGTGTTGGCTCTCTGTCTGGTTTGGTTTTCCCATGCAGAAGGTCACAACTCCTCAAGTTTTTGGCATTCCTTGCATTAAGCAGATTTTTTTGCTTGTAGACAGTAAAAGAAAAGGGGAAAAAAAATCATCCTCATAACCAGAGAGATGATAATAATAGTGGCAAATAGTAAAAATATCAATTTTATAAGAGAATTTAAACTAGTTGTGGATTTTAGTCACCAGGAGAATTGTGGCTGATTTCGACAAATGATAAAAATAAATTCAACAGGCAATTTTGTGTTGCTATCAAATGTTGCCTATCAAASGGAAGAAAACCTCAGCATATTACATCTGTTTCTGAAATTCATAACAGTGATTATATTTATAAGGGGTTTTGATGCAGCAGTAGATGCACAATGGGTCTTACACATTTGTCCAGGACATTCAGCTGGTTGAATATTGAATATGTCACTTAAATACACCTCTAACCTGTGTTACTTTGTTATGRTGAGAAAGTGAAGTTTTCTTTCTGATGTATAGAAATGCAGTGTAGTTGTTATAAATAAGAACATAATACTGGAGAAAGAACTTCTCTATAATATGGGAGGTGGGCAGGATTTCAGAGGATTTAACAGTAACTGTGTCATTTCACACTTAGCTATAAAAGTAGTATTTTCTAACAAAATGTTTTAGATGGGGCCATAGCATTTTTGAAAGGCTGAAGCATGGGGAAAGTTGAATTTGTGCTTGAATATAATGCACTGAAAAAGGGRTGCTCTTGATGTCTAAATTGGCTGCTAGTTAGTTTTAGATTAAAGTGCATAAACTCTCTCTTCATCAGGAGGTTCATAGGCATTAAAAGCAATTCTGTTTCTGGAGTGATATTAGTAAGTACAATGCATTCCTTGGAATAATCAGATAATGGGAGTAATTTGGCAACAGTGAATTATTTACAGTCTGGTATTCTCAGTCAGAGATATACTGCTAAACTAAATTTAAAAATAGCCAAATAACTTGTGCTAATAACGAATGACACAACTGAAATCATTGTCCAGAAGATGTAAACGTTTGCAAACAAGGGTTGGCTCTCGTTCACCACACCTTATGGACTGGAATCCGAAGCTGGATTCAGGTGAACGTGTGCCTTGAATGTGAGAGTGGAGTGTTTGAGAAGAGCTCTTGCAGGGTGATTGTTATTGYGGGCACGTGTTGGAGATTTGTGATGCAAATACGTGGAGTGTGGGGCTGAGATTGGAATCAAGCCGATGACTAAAAGGCCAAAAGCTGAGGTGCTGTAGATGTGAGGGTCACGAACCCACTGCCTTGTGGGCCTTTTATTTGCTTACAGTCCTGGGATTTTCAAGCTGTTCTCATAGCTCTGAATCACTGGCTGGGAAGCTGAAAGCATGGAGCTAAAAATGTAGAGCAGGATAGGACTGCAAGGCTTTGGGAAAGCAGGATGACAGATTTAAGATGTAACTGTGGTGCTGCTTGTGTTAGTATCAGGATATTGCTGATGTTGTGGGGTATGTACCAACTTCAGAGAGGTTTTGGTTGATAAAAGAWGCCCAAAAGGTTTGATGGGCAGAGAATATTAACTGTTAGGATATCCAGCACATAYATTTAATAAACAATAGGATGGTACAAAGGGAATAGCTTTTTTTAAAAGAAAAATTACTGTGGATAATTTAAAGGGGAAAAATATTAGGATAAAAGGCTGTATTATTATTTAAAATGCCAAAATGCTKTATTAAATTCAGGATCTTCTCTTACTTCAACTGTTGAAAATTCAGAGAAGCCCTTTTGACCTTGCACTGTTTAACAGCTGTCAGGGGCAGAGCCATTACATCCATAAGCAGTTTTGCAGTGCATCTCACAACACATCMCCTATTTACAGTAACACCCTCATACCCCAACCCGAGTCGCAGCTCTTSTCTAATCAAACATTCACTTATGGGTGGCCTAGAGAAAAGTTAATGAAATGCAGATTTTATTAGCCACAGTGGAACATGTAATTTGACTACTGAGGTTAATGCTATTGCTCACTTAAACCCACACCTCTGGCCACAGGAGCTGAACGTGTTTGATCTCTGAGAGTGCTTCAGGAGGAGAATTGGCTGATGCATTGGAGGGAGCTGGGTGGCYCTGTGGGTACGAGGTGAGAGGAGCACTTACCTGGGGACTCACATTCCTTCCCTCTTTCTGCTCTGCTCCTTGGGACCGGGTCACATAGAGTCACAGAATGGTTTGGGTTGGAAAGGAGCTTAAAGATCATCTTATTCCAGCCCCCTGCCATGGGCAGGGACACCTCCCACTAGACCAGGTTGCTCCAAGCCCCGTGCAGGTGGAAGCTCCCAGTGTGTGCTGCTGCACAGCAGGGCTGCGTGCCCAGCAAATGSCCACCTTGGCACACACAGTTGTGTGTCAGTCAGGTGAAAGCAGGATTTAAGGGGCTTAGAGGAAAGGCAAAGTCAGACTGGTCTTGGTTTTCCCTTACAAAATATATAAGGATAACCTGAATGTGGCCTTCTGGTAGGAATAGCAATCACTGTTTAAATAGTGATCCAAGCAAGAAATAGTTGCATTGTAGCATGTGCTTTTTGTAGCATTATTTTTTTATTGTTCTCTGGACAATACAGATCTCCTTCAAAGAYGCATGTAAGCCCATGTGGCAATCCTTGCTCGTTTGCCTTTTATACTTTTATATTCCAATGAAAAGAGGCTTAAGACATAAATCAATGTTCTGTCTCCTTCTGACTTGCCTTCGGATTTGTGCATTTTTAGTCCATTCAGTCCTTTTTAATGAAATGGATTCGTGTGGTGAGGCTCTCTGTAGGTTCATGGTTTTGTGTTTAGCATCAGCCATAGAGAATGAGTAGTTTGCAGAGGAAAAGGAGCCCAACAGCAGGTGGAGCAAGGAACTATTTACAGCACTGTATCATGATATCACATGAGCTTTTTTATTTTGTACTTGCTCCTTCTCCTTTTCCTCACTTTGTTCAGATCAATTGTCAAACATCTGCCTGTCAAAAAAAAAAAAAAAAAAAAAGGTTGCCTTTCTATTTGGAAGATTAATTGGGTTATTTCAGTCACAGGAAAGTTGCCAGCTCGTGTAAAAATGGGAGGAGAGGGGACACAAATTCTAACAGGTATTGATTAATAACAGATGTATATTCAACGGGATGGAAGATAAACTGCTCTTTCCAGGGATTTGATGGATAGGTGCTTGCTTCTCAGTTTCCTGGGGAACACTGCAGGCACCTCTGTTGGGCTGCAGAGGGTGTTACCTAATGAATTTCCATTGATTGCATGATAGTGAGCATTGATCAGGTCTCTGCTGCCAGTCAAGTCCCTGCTCCTGCTGCTGCCTCTGCCAGCCTTCCTCCAGTAGCAAATAACAGCTTCCAAAGACCATTTTTCACTGTTTCTCTTTTATGTTGTTTCTTTCTGCTATTAAGGACTGACTTGAAATGATGTACGTTCCTAGAAAAGATCAAATCCTAGAAAAATCAGCCCAAAGAGCATGCTGTCTTTATCAGTGACTTTGTTGAATGTGTAAAGTGTCCAGCAGAGTGTATAATCCAGTGTTTTTGTCAATTAGTAAATCAATATAATCCAAAGCAGATTTATAAACTGCACACAGACAACCTGGGGAACGGGGCCTTTAAAGCCGGTGGCATCAGCCAGCATGTCTGGAGTTAYAATGACAAAAGGACTGGTAAGAGAGTAGCTAAATGCTGGATTGCTTTGTAATGGCAGTGTGAATAAAAGGCTGCTTTTATACATAACGTGAGGAAAAAGCATCGTGGCCCGCTGTAGGGCTTTTGTGGCTCTGTGTGTGTTGGCTGTGTGTGGATAGATGGCTGCCTCTGCTAGAGAGAGCAGAGGGAAAATGTAAAGAAGCAAAAGAAGAGGTTGATAGAGGAAGTAGTAGGGAACTTCATGAAACAGCCATTCCTAATCCACTGGCAGAGGGATCCTGAAGTGTTGCAAATGCTCTCTGCACATCGGGCACCACAGAAGTGGTTCAGGTTTTTGTCCCCTTCTGTCATTTGCATTGTGCTTTTTGTCTTGTAAAATTAATGATTCAAATTTTTTTGCTGCATGGATTTGAGCTGTGTTGGCCTTTGGATGAAATCTGGATTTATTTTTAAAGATTCCTTTGTCACCTTTTATCCCTGCAAGTGTTTCTCTTGAGTTTCACACTGGGGATCGTACTCGACTGAATTTCAGTCCTGCTGCTGACTTCCTCATGTGAAAGCCACATCAATTGCAGTTTACTGAACTATCAAGAACTGTACAGTATTTTCCAGCTGGATATTAATTTTTTTGTGGGTTGACAAGAATTTTCCTGGTTGTTATCAACAGCAGTCAAACTAAAATGAGAGTCTCCCTCTGCCCAGAGAAAGTATTGTCCTTTTTTGGTTAATCTTGTATTATGCTGAGCATCACCAGCAATACCTACTGGCCTACCCTTTTAACTTGAAAAAATGTATAAAGGACAAATTTAATCCGGACAGCAAATAGCTATTTGAAATCCAGCTCTTTTCTCTCTGGTGTGGGTTGTGTGTGGCCTTTTTTGTTCATCCCTTTGGAGTTTTTTGGTGTTACACACATGGAAACTGTGCTGCTGGGTTATTGCACCCCAGAAGACAGACATTAAAAAAAGCACCTGTTCAACCTTTAATTTAATTTTCGACCAAAATCCCACCAGCATCACTTCTGGCAACTGTCCTTCACCAGGTATTGCTGCAGCAGCTGCAGGTGACTGAATTGCAATGCTCCCTAACTAAAGGGTGCCCGATGAAGGGAAAAGACCACAGGACTGTGTGAAAGTAAATCCGTTGTATGATAAATTATACTTTTTTTCTTTCATCATGTCAGTCAAATTAAAATTGCATAAGCGTTGGTATTAGTTTCTAAATTTTAGTGACTGTGCAGCTGAAGGAAATGCCTGCAAGCAGAGAGAAGTTAATTTAATGAAATATTTAAACATTCTCCTTAACCTCCTCGYGATGCCCCTCAGATGTGTGCACTGGGTGCTTGTTGCTGGGAATGGACTTCTCTTCTGCTGCCGGAAAGAATTTGGCTGGAATACCCATAACCATCGAATTCCTGAAAATTTCCTCTTAGTCAAAGTCAAGAACTTCTCCTTATATATGAAAATTATGTTTGGAATTACATGTAATAAGTTGTTTTAATTTATGCCATATCACAACCTGCATGGGGTTTTTGTTTTGTTTTTTTTTGTTTTGTTTTTTTTTTTCTTTCTGAGCATAGAATCATAGAACCATAGAATCATTTAGGCTGGAAAAGCCTTCTAAGACCATCAAGTCCAGCCACTAACCCAACATGGCCAAGTCTACTAAACCATGTCCCTGARTGTCACAATACTCCAGATACAGCAGATACCATTTGAAAAAATCTCCTTTTTAACCAGAAGCTGWGGAAGTAATGGTTGTCAGAGTTGAGTCACAGAGATAAATATTAATGAAATATCTCGTGTAAGCTTTTGTAAAGCCTCCTTGGAAATTCAGTCCTATCCTTTCCCTCATTAGCTGGGAGCTCTTTTGTCATTTGTGCACTTCTGGAGGAATGTAACTGTTTTACAGTGACAATTGCAAGGAATCTCCGTGTCATGTGGTCTTTTGTAACTCATTTCGTAAGGATATCTCTCTCAATCAATTCCCAGATTTAAACTTTTTATGAGTTACAAACTTTTGTCGTGTTTTAGAAAACACTGCAGATGTTATAAAACTCACGGGCGATTTCCAGGCATGTACAGAGAAATAGCATTATTCACTGAGAAAATCACTGGTTTAATCACCTTGTGTTTCGGGGCTTAGCTGTCTCTGGGTGCCTCCTGAGAGCTTTCCTGTAGGARCATCCTCCTGGCCCACGGCTCCAGCCTCTGCTGGATCTGCTGCCAGTCCTTGAGGTGCCCTCCTCTGTTTTTCCTCCTCAGCACAACCATACCTGCACTTTGAAATTACATCCTGTTAACTCAAGACATTGTCTTCTCGTCTCTTACAAAGAAATAATTGTGGAAATGCAAAGGTCTCCCCGATTCCAGCTCCTCGGGCTAAACCACCTGCTCGCTGCAATTACCCGAGGCTTTCCATCGCTGCTACTTTCCCATACCACTGCACTTCAAAGGAAACATATTAAATGTTAGTCTGTATTAATGATTAATTGTAACATTGTATAATGCAGTTTCTGGCTTTTCTTGTCTTGCTCAGAGCTTCGTGTAACTTTGCCTGTTAATTCGTTTAGAGATTTTTATTTGATGCGAGTTTTTCAGAAAATGCCAAGGTAACAAAGGCCAAGTAAGTGTTTTCATCTGGTTTGAACAAAATTCTGTCCTGAATTGGAGTGTTTTCTAAAGGGATTATTATTTTTTTTTTTTTTTTATCCTGTGTGATGTCTTGTCTTGTAACAAATAATCTCTGTAGTACTTCTGCTTTTTGGAGAATGTAAGCAGAATTTATTTGCTCACAGTTCAAACTCTCCTTCAGTGGGTTTAASCAAAATGCACTTTGTGGGCTGATTGTAGAGGTGTTGGACTAGACCTCTGAGGGTTCCTTCAACCCAAACTGTTCTATGATTCTTCTGTCTGCATCCTTGACCTGGTGGTGTATTCACACAGACAACCACTAGGCTTAGAAAAGTCAGGGTTGTGGGGTCGTTTTCACCCTGGAACTCCGAAATAACATTAAAGAAAGAATAAAACTCTGTTATTTGATYGGTGCAAGTAAACACAAAATAAGAATATAAAAAAAGAAGGGTGACAATAACAATATAGAGAGAAAGCTGCCAACAAATTTGAGGTTAAAAAAGGAAAAACAACAAACTGTATCAGTATTAGCAAGTAAAAACTCCACTTCAAAAAGTTTGTGGTGTTTTTACATCATAAAATCTCATTCAAAGAGGATTAAGCAGAGATAAGATCAGCCATAGAGTAACTGCGTGCAGACCTGAATCCAGCTGACTGCCTTTGTGTCTTTAATTCACTCATCACCGAGAAATTGGTCCAACTTTCACTTAGTCATAGCAAATTCAGATTTTAGAGATAATTTTTCCACCATTTGGGAGACAGGACTTACTGCTGAAATGCAACAGGAAATCCAGACCTAGATTACAACCTGCCTTGCCACCAAATGTCATCAATATATGAGCAAATGATAAATGTCCAGTTTTTGTAAATTTGCAGTGCAACTTTATCTCAAAAATAACATAAACCTGGATGCTGAATAACAAAGAATGGAAAATTGTTGGTTCTTTTTTCTTGTGATACTCATATTTTCCTTTTAATTATTCTGTTAAAAGAACCCACAACACAAATTTTTAATGACGATGAAGGCTTTTATTATTTAATAGATAATTTTGTTGTGCAACATTTTTTAAGAAATTTGTAACAATCTTAGTGATATACTAGAAAATTTGAATTTTTAAAAAAGTGAGTCAAGATGTCTTTTCTAGCTCTAAAGTAGCATGGCTTTGGTTTTTTTTTTTCTTTTAATCAATTAAAAAAAATCCTCTGGAGACATAAAGGTAGAACTTTTTTCCTGAGAGTGACATAAACATGTTTTTCATTTGCCTCTAGATTTTAGCACTAATTTTCACAGCAGGAAACTAAACCCAAATATTTCTGCTAATAAATTGAATCTATGTAAAGCAAAATGCTGCCTCTTAGAATTACTCAGCATTATCACATTCAGTTCTGCCGCTGTCCATTATAGCAGCATTTTGCAGCACACAGGGTTTGCACTCCAAATAAGAATTTTCCTGATGTGAAGTGCAGCACTTTGGGATGCTTTGTGGAGCCTTGTGTTTCCCAGTATTTGCATTCTGCTTCAGTCTCCTCTCTCCAGCCATCAGGACAGAGGTTGTCATCTTCATGCAGATGATGGTAAGGCTTATGTGTTCATACTTTCCTGTAGCACTCACAACTTTTAGAGAAGGGTTGACTTGTACTTTACTTACAGAAGGTTGAGTTTGTTGTCTTTAGGATAATTTGTGTGTGTGTGTGTCTAAATAATCTTCTCCATGGTTTGGCCRTGCTGGCCCTACCTGGTGGTTCAAAATCCACATCATTTTTCTTAGAAACAGCTCCCAGGATTACAGCTTGGCACTGTTGTTTTGGGTTTACCCAGGGCTGTAGAGGAGCAGCCAGAGCAACACCCCTCGAACCCAG
Source organism: Amblyornis subalaris (assembly GCA_018881555.1). NCBI lineage: Eukaryota > Metazoa > Chordata > Aves > Passeriformes > Ptilonorhynchidae > Amblyornis > Amblyornis subalaris. The sequence continues at coordinate 5,644,632 of JACAXG010000014.1, forward strand.
CAGGAATTAGGTCAGATTTCCAGCTTCCTCCCAAGCTGATATGTAGTAGCCTTAAAATTTTGCAGCAGTGACACAGCAAACCTGAGCTGTCTGAGCCTGAGCACCTTCTCRCTGGTGGCAGATTGGCAGGAGATTTTGGTATTTGGCCTATGGCTTGATGAGCTTTCACTTTTCCCTCTGTTTTTGTCAGCAGGGAGTCTCTCTCATTCCAGTAACTTCATTACTCTCTTTGTGACAAATTAAATTAAGGATTTCTGCCTACACYAGGCTTCTAATGTTGCCTAAAAATAATTTCAAGACCAACAGCATAATGTCTTTCAGTAATTGTTAAATATGAGTGAACTGACAAGGCTAAAATAAGAGTCAGGCCAATTAAACCTCTCTTTGAGGATAGTGGTGCCTGTAATTAGAGATGCTCAGGAAATGTTTCGCCCTCACTCCCCACCAATCCCCACCTTTTTTCTCCCACGAGATGATGGAAGTGAAGGGAGAGAGCACCCACCTCGAGCATTATGGTGCTCACGTGGGAATCTTCAGCAGTTTCCCCAGAATGTGAAACCTTGTAGTGAGGTTTTTAAAATGCATTTCTGAGAAAATTTTTCCTTTTTTTTTTTTYCTTAAAACCGGTGCTTTCTGAGGAAAAAAAAGAAGATTTTCTCAAAAGTTTGGCAACAATGATGCAGTAGGACTTCTACTCTATTGTATCAGCAGTCTGTGGGAGCCTTACTTCAAAAATAAGAGTGATTTACCACTTTTAAAAATGTTTATTCCTCATTAACTAGGTGAGAAATTACATTGTGAACTTCATTGTGGGTGGACCATAATCTTCACCTGCAGCTCAAGGTGGAACACACAGTGTAACCTCAAGTCATAAGACTACTTAATGTAGAGAAAGTAAAGTAAAYGAGTAAAATAAACAGAGAATTTGAGAAAACTGTGCGTGGCAAGGGGGAGGAACAACCTGCAAGGAAGTTTTGTGTCTCTGTGATCCTCAGTTTGCCAGATCTTTCTAAGAGGTAAAAATCTATTGCATGCCACAAAGTGGTTGTAAAAAAATTGTTATTATTCCTTTAAAATATATTACATTACTCTATAATCTAGTTTCTCAAGACACCAGGCTCTCATTTGAGCGARACTTAAAATCAATGTCTCTAAGAAATGCTCCTCTCATTCAAGGAATGGCATGAGGTCTTATAAAATGCAGGTTACAACCACCAAGGACATGTGTTTTACTCTTTACCAGGCCTTTCAATCCTTTACTATTTGCATCCTTTATCTAACAAATTTCTGTCTTAAGGATTGTAATTTTCTCTCTACATGGAAAATTGCAAACCTTGTCCGTTTCAAAGATGTTTGGCTTTTGTCTGTTTTGGTGTTGCTTCCTTTCATGCTGACTTCGGGACACCTGAGGTGGGTGTTCTAAAACTCGTAGCGCTGAATATGATGTTGAAGGTAGGAAATAATGTAAGGCCGTGTCTTCAAAAATAAATTCCTATTTGTGAAGTGTTGAAGCTTGCACTGAGCATTTGTCAGTTCTCATTGTTCAGCAGCGGGCACGTGGTACAGTTGTATAATGTAAATTTAGCAGGATAATTTATTATTTTTAGAAAGAAAGTTTGCACCGACTTTTCTCAGTGTGAACAGATTCCAAAGTCTTCAAGGTTTTGTTGGTCCTAGACTTTGTGTGTCACAGCAGTTTCTGGTGTCTTGAATGTGCCTTAATTGGCTCCCAGATGTGAGAACAAAATGGACCCTTTTTTCATTTATCTGTGGAGAACATGGACATGTGCAATTACATCGTTGGAGTGTATTGATTGGGAACCCTATGGACTGACTCTTTTTTTTTTTTTTATCAGGGTTTTCTTTTTACAATCAGCGAGAATTTTGTATGGAAGGTGTTGGGAATCCAGTGGGGATGTGTATTTCCTATTCACTCGGAGGTCCAAAAGCCAGCATGACATTGTCTTTGCAGTAAATTGTATTTTCCCTGAATTCTCTGCGTTACAGGCTGAGGAGTCGGATCAAAACCTGGTGCTCACAGCAGCCATGCCTCTATGATACATTGTCATCTATTGATAACATTTTTTAGCGTGGCACCTCAACAAGGGCAACCCCTTACAAAAGACTGCAAAATAAAAAAGGGGGTTTTGGTACGGCTAAATTAGTAACTCTAAAGTTTATTGATCTAAATGGGTTTCACAGCATTTGTATGCTTTTTCCTTTAAACTCTTATTCCATATCCCCTCAATTTAATTGCTAATGTGGAATTTAGCTCTGGGGACATTTTTTAACAGCCATCATGAGCAAGAAAGTCATTCCAGAAGTGGTACCTGATATTGCTGTCTTTTCACGGTGGCATTAGTAAAATAGTCCTAATGGGGCAAATATATTTGTAACTCAAGATCCCCTTCACCGAATTTGCTACTACTAAAATTCTCCTGACATGTTTGAATCTTCTTCCCTAAAGAAAAATTCATGGTAACAGAAGAGAGGTGAGTGGGGGTGATACAAAATCAGGCACAAACGTGTTTTATGAACTTGTGTCACATGAAGCCTTGGGAAATCCTATACACATGAATGCTTTCACAAATTATGTTTATCTTGAACATGCATAGAAGCAAGCTACAGTTTTCTAGACTTCAGGGTATCTGCAAGTGGGTCTGTCTGTTCTTGCTGATTCAGTCTGAGCTAGGAAATGTATCAGTAAGCCTCCACACTTTGCAGGGTTACTTCGGATGGATAGAGTTGTATGAAATTTCTTGTCAAGACATGAAAGCAGATGAAATTCAGGTGGTTTTACTCTTTAGTGTGATGTGAATTTCTTACCAGTTCAGGAGAAGTAAGTGAAAGGACTAGTCAGAGTGTCACAGAAGTGATTAAGTTATTCTTCCAGGTTCTGCTGGTACAGTAAGGGAAGGAAACCATAGTTTCAGAAAGAAAGTAAAGCCCAATTGCCTCTGAGTAAAACTGGCAATTTCCTTTGTACTACCTCTTTCCCCAGAGAAAAAGTGTTAGAATAATGTTCTGGATCAGTCAAAGAAAAAAAAAATAATAAAAAAAAGAGATATTTAAATATTTAAGTTGGTTATATGAGGCTTAATTACAGCATTATATATTAGATGCTTTCCAGCATTAGAAACAACATCCCCCATACCCCTTCTCACCTCTGCAACCCAGGAACCTGCAAAGCACAATATCACATCACTTTCAATGGCAGTTACATCTTCTAGTTACGGATATACAGTCCAATTCCTTCACTTAAAGGAGTTTTTCTTCACTTTTCATGTTCACATTTCGTCTCACAGAGCGGTGATCACAGTGCAGTACTGTCTGGGGTGCATTTGGTAAGTTTTTCAGACATCAGAGGTATGTTTGAGATTTTTCAGGTTAGTTACAAGCTCTGGCATTTCGAGCAACGAAACTGAAGGAAAACCACTCAGTGATGAGTAATTTGCCATTTCCCAATCACCTTCCAAGCAGAACCGAGTGGGTTTTGCTTCGCTTTCACAATTGCTTTGAAGAGCATTCAAATGTGCCTCTCATGTTGAAACAGTCTTGTACTTAGGTTTCCCACACACCAGCCAGTAGTGTGTCCTAAGCAGTCCTCTGCAGGGCATTCCCAGACTCATATGTGAGAATTTAGTGGTTGAACCACTCCTGTTTCTTCCATGCAGCTGCCAAACCAGTTGTTTTAGCTTATTGGCTTTCCCTTTTAATCTTTGCTGTCTTGGTTACTCACGTGTGCTAAAGAATGAATGTTATTAACTCGGATGATGACAGAAGTACTGAACACAAACTTGTTTAAACTGGGCACGTAATTTGAAATTTTTAAGAGAAATCTTCAAGTGGGAGCAAGTTCTTCACCAGCAGTGCTGTAGGTGCTGTTAGCTCTTCAATCCATATCTGRAAGTAGCACTGCTGTATTTTCTTCTCAATCCTGTGCCAGAGAAAGGCTCCTCTGAATTAATATAAACTTACTACAAACAGGGAACCAGGACCTGCAGGGACCATGAAATATGTGGCATCTGCCTTGGGACAGTCTTATGGAGGGATGCAGTCAATGTTATGGAAGTTCAGGAGGATCAGCTGAATAAATGCTGGACGTTTTCCAAGGTGTCACAGCCCACAGGAAATTCCCAGTAGAAATGTGAGACCTGTAGTAGAAGACCAATTGCCACAATGATATTGCACATTAAAATGCTGTAAGACAAGAGAAAGAGAAGTAAAAGCCATGGACAGCATGCTGGTTATTTGCAGTAGAAGCACATCGTTAAATAATATTCCAGTGGTCCCAGGAATGGATTGTGATGAGGAAGGACAAACTGGAAAGATCGGTTGCCTTTGCCACTCTTGAAACACACATTTTATCCCGATGGCATTGACCATATCAGTATAGTTTGAAGTCTAATTCCTAATGAAAAATCCCTTAGGCTCCCTGCAGCTGTGGGAAAGTTTCTCGTTAAGTTCTGCAGGGCTTAATTTTCCATGCAGGGCTGTTCATGTTTTTAGTTCAAGGGAAAAAAAAATAAAAGCCTGACTGTTGAGAGACATTGGAGAAAAAAGACTGCTGGTGAAAATACACTGAGCAAGAGCTATCAATGCCTGTTTAGGAGAGAAGACATGGAAGTTTCAGTGTGTCTTAGATGGCAAAGGCAACTGCCATTCGTTTGAGTGTTATTGAAGGGCTTTCTTTTAGTCCTCACACCGTGTCTTGGTGCTTGGGGGGCTTATTGTCCTCCTCTCTGGAAATCAGTGTAGTAGGTGGGGTCCTTCCTACAGGCTTCGTGTTTAAGGGTTGCAAAGAGGTTTTCTTAATTTGGGGATGGTAAAGGATGAGTTTACCATTATTTTCTTATTTTCAGCTTCTTTAATCATATTTATGGGTTGACTTTGGCTCAGACCTTGCAGCTGTCTTCAGTGGTGGTTGTGTAGAACTGCCAATGTAGGAAACCAAATCTGAGGRCCTTAGAACTGAAAATATTTGATACTTTCTTTGTGTGTTTGATAAGACTCTCCTTATAGTCTCTCTCTCTTGTAAATAATACAATTAACTTAGATTGCATGATCAGATTGCTTTAATGTTCTTTAAAAATCACTGTAAAATAACTTTGGAGTAGTAATCACAGAAGTAAYGGAGGAATGCAGTAATAACAGTAATTCCTATGGGGTTTTTTTTATTTTTTTATTAATTTGAAGTGCTAGGACACTGTTTTGCAAAGCTTAGGTATTAAATGGAGAGCTTGTCCTTTGAAAATTAGTATTGGTGAATAGTAAGAGTAGTAATAAAAAAACAATTGATATAGTACAAGCTCTGGATACAGTGACACAAAGAGTAAGGCCCAGGCAGTCAGCTCTTGAAGATCTATTTCTGCTGTGTTAAGCATGAGACAAACCTTTAGTGCAATTTAGAAATAATTAATCTTAAATAAATACATAATGGCAGCATAATCAATGCAAATCTACGTAAATAGGTAGTCATGGTGAATTAAATGTAGTACTACTGAATGGACTGCTCAAGATTTCATTAACTAGAAAGACTAAAGAACCTGTTTACTAAGAAAAATATCCTTTATCGTATACCAGTTGCTTTAGGTTGTTAATTTGAGAAGCTGATCATTTTGGACCATTAATCATAATAATTAGAGACAGATTTAGTGAGCTTTAGTGCAGTTCTCAACTAGATTAATAGTTGTGTAATCCAGTGTTTATTAATATAAATGAAGTAAATTAGAAGCATGACATTATAAAGAGGAGGAAGAAACTTCAGGAACTTTCCTGGATCGCCCTAAAACTCCATTAATTTACACTGACAGGTTGTTCTTCAGTCGTTTGCTTTGTTTTGCTCCAGTCTTTTTTTCCCTCCTGCACTAATAATGCTGCTGTTCACCCTGGAGACGAACCTGTGTAATGATCTCTAACCATGTTTACAGTTGCTTAATACCCATAGATTTTGGTATCTGGGTGGAGATGGGAGCAGGGAACTTAGCAGCCATGGGAAGTTGTGTCTTTTTTATTTCATACATATTCTTATCAGTAAGATCATGTTCTTCCTTCACCTGGAGGCTCTGAGCCAGGATTGCCAAGACATGCAGGATTTCACGCGTCAGGAGACTCCCACCCCAGCGTGGTGGCAGCAGTTTGAGTGTGAGCCTTGCCATGCAGGACTTTTAAACCAGAAATCCCACGGACAGCGATGTGTCCTTGCCGCTTCTCTCAGGTAGGGAGGAGGGAATGTTCGTCCTGCTGCCTCTGACTCCGTGCTGCTTTACTTTCAGGGAGGAGGTGGATGATGGAGTGGGGTGTGGAGGCGAGAGGTTTTCCCCAGCTCTGAGTTTGTCATTCCTTTCCCGAGGCCAGGTGCCTTCAGGAGCCTGTGTTTTCCCACCCTGGGGTTCACAGATTAATGCTGGCATGTAACAAAATGTCCCCCTTGTGCTGACCCCTCCCTGGGGTTCTGGCAGTGGGTCTGTGTGTGCTCCTGTGCCTGGGAAATGCGAATTTCCAGGGGCTCTATTGACCTTGTGTGCTGAAGCACCTCCTTCTTGAGTCGTGTGTGTAGTTAAGGGGTAAATCTCAGATTTCTTTAGGATTCACATCAGTTTCTCATTATAAACTTAATGTTTCAGCACTTTTAGAAATGAGAGGTTCTTCTGGTGGCCTGCTTGATCTCATTCCAACTTCTCTCTTTTAAACTCACTTTTTAAAAATTAGGAAGAAAATAATGAGAGTTTCACAAGGTTAAAAGGCTCCTGATAGCTGAAAACACCTATAAATTAAAAATCTCCACGTGCATTTAGCAGCTGGAGGAAATCTGCATGTGTGTGCATGTCTTTTCTTACATCCTCCACCAAAACCCACTAACCAAACTGATCCACAGATCCCCAAGAGTTACCAGCAATTTMTTCCTGAGAGATTTTTTAGCTTTTGAAAGTAGCCCCTCTTCCCTCCTGAAATGGAAGGCTTGTTTTTAACAGGGCAGTTCTTGACCTTCTTTCACCTTTTTGTTTTGGATACACAGGCTTAGCTTTGTATTGAAAATCACTTTGCAAATCTGAATAGTCACAGAAAACTTCAGAGCWCCCTGCGAGGAAAGCACCGGTTGCTGTATTCCCGTATTTTGAATAGCAACTCCTTGCAATGCAAAACACCAGGCAGCAGTTGTAAAGAAGGTAATTTCCTATCCAATCCAGGTCCCTGCTTACAAATCACCTGACAAAAATATCATGAAGAGGTGGTTGTGCGACATGTGCTCGGCCGTCACTCCGGTTATTCCGCAGCAACTTTCCGGCGAGCAAGTTGAGAAATAGGACCTGCTTTCCAGTGGGAGCTCCTTAGGGTAGGTGGTTTCAGTTTTGCCTCCCTTGATTTGGGTAAGACAAGCCTGTCTGCATTTGGGAATYCTCTTGGAGCGTGCCTTCACATGCAATTTCTCATGCCTTTTTGGATCATCTTAAAAGAAATCTATACCTGTAGTTGACCTACTTAATCTATGCAATTATTCCACTTYGCTTGGGTGTATGCACAGCATGTTCTTGTCTCTGTTTTTTTTTTTTTTTTTCCCCCCAGTTTGGCAGTCATTTTATTCCTTGTTAAAAATACCATTTGGTTGGTAATGGGAACTGGAGTTGAGTATTTCTATTGTTAAAATTACTGGCCAGAAGAATGGAGGCAGGAACCAGACAGTGCTTTGCAAAATCACAGCCCATTCACTGCTCTCTCAGACATCCTGCTGGATTCGTCTAGATGTTTTTAATAGCGATGAGTAAGGCAACTGGAGCCCTGCTGAAAGCAAGTGAAATGTCAGGGATTGTTGGTTCTAGTTAAAAATGCACTTATTTCTCACCATAGCTCGATGCTGAAACATCTCTTTGTCTATGAATCTGCTAAGAGACTTCCAAGAGCTCATGGGTATCTTGTGCCTAATTGTCATCTTTTGTGTGATGCCAAATTTACTCATCTGCTCCTTCCTTCCTGCATGTAAAGCTACAATATTCTTTAAAGCTCCAGAGTATTTCAGCCTACRTAAATTGTTTCTGGGTCAAATTGCCTCTGAATGGGGTGGATGTAGAGGGGATTCAGCCCTTTAAAACCTTTTTTGCTCTGTGATCCAGCAGAACGTAGTAACCAGCTAAAATTGAAGGATGCAAGGAGTTTTCCTGAAGACACTGAGGCATTTGATGTTTCTTTCTGGCTTAGTACTGGTACTCTTAACATAATGTATTATCTGTTCCTTAATCAATATAATTAAACATCAGAAAATCTCTTTAACTTTAATCAGACTTTAATTTAACTTAATCAGACTTAGTTTTGTTAAAATTTACTCTTCTCAGTTGTGGTTAAATGCTTCCTAACATAGGAAAGACTGACACTTTACTTGCCTCTTGTTATTAGGGATATCCAGGTTACTATACATCTATATGGAACAACAAAAAACAATTCTAGATCAAATTAAAATTAAATATAGAAGTTTTTAACCTAGTAATTTTTTGGCAATATTAACATATGCAGACTTCTTATTTATGCAGCTAACTATGCAGCATCTGATACTATTTAGTGTTTTGGTWATAATACTTTCGACCCTGATGTTTTGCTTTACATTTTCCTTGCAAATGTTGCTTTTGTAGAGTTGCTCCAATAAATTCTTTCCTGTGTTTTCCAAAGTATTGCCTTGCCCCTTGGCTATCRTAGGGAAACAGCTGTGATTTAAGACATCAGCTTTGCTATTAACATCAAGTGGCTGCATAGCAGCCATGAATCATCTTTATGAATGTGTTCTGACTAAATCATAGGACTCATTAGGTGTGGATGGATGGATATCTGAGAAAGTGATACAGGTAATAGGCTGTCTTCTAAGATAATGAAAAAGTTTTCACCTTCACTTTTCTTTATATGCTTGCCTTGGAAATGGTGGCTTCAACACAAAGCTTGCAAACATGGAGCTGAAAATGAGTGCGTCCCTGTAAATCCAGTCATACACAAAGGGCTGATCCGTGTGCTTGCATGGTGGTTATTCACAACTGGGACTTCTGTAGCAGAGTGTTTYATCAGACAAGAACAAATGAAGTTTGGGTCGTTTTTTCAAGTTGGATGTTCTCTGGCATGTGATGGCCAAGCAAGAATTGTCCCCGGTGTTGTCAGAGGAAGGCGCGGCGATTCACGGGAATGAATCGCGCAGGAATGCGCAGAAAACAAATCTCCTGAATTTCTGTTTTGCCAAAACAACCACTTAAATAGCAAGCATTCCTTCTACACATGGTCTCTGTGGGAGAGTATTTAATCTTTCCTGTATAATTTATTTAGTTCAAGGAAATGATTTTATTCTTCTACAGGAGAAGCAAAGATATAAGAAAATTTCCTCTTGGCCAAGTCATATCTCTTAACTCAGAAAATACAATTCACCCCCCAAACGAGCTGGGTTAATCTGCTCCTCTTGCTAATGTTTTGCTATAATCAGATTTTTTGTAGTTGCTCTCTAAATACTAATTTTTTTTTGATCAAGCTTTCAATTTATTTGCTGCAAAGAATGTTTATTTAACAACAAAAACCCACAAAAAATAGCCTGAACATTAACTGCCCTAAGACACGAACTCATTAGAAGCACACAGTCAGATTGATTGGACTGATAGTGATGGTGATGATAATAATAATTGCATTACAGCAGTGCCTTAGGATCCTAGCTGTAAATGAGGTTCTCATTCTTGTAGGTACAAAACTAAGATCCTCTGCAGTTCAGCAAGAAGTGAAATGAGAAGCAGYGAGAGCTCGAATGCAAATCTTCCCTTCCTTTTTGTTTATTAAAAAAATTAATTTAAAAAAAAGTAAAAAAAAAAAACAACAACAACAAAACAACAAAGAGGAGACCTGTCTGGATTCCAAGCAGATACAGAATAATTTAAGTAAAGACCTCTATGATCATTGAGTCCAACCATTAACTCAGTCCGGCCAAGTCCACCAAGATGGCAAATTCTGTTCTTCAGCACCTTCAAAATAAAGCAAAACATCTCTCAGAGCATTCATATGAAACACTGCCGTGCAGGAGTATGGCACGTTCTGCCCTCTGTTTGCGGTAAGCAGTTAATAAAGAAATGAAATAATGAATGATGCAGGTTCCAAGTGCAGGAATGCACGTAGTGGTAGCAATGAGCAGGGAGCACAAATGCCTGTTTGAAGGATGAATTGAGGTTTGTACCGAGCTATTGCTTTTACAGTCAAGCAGATGTCAGTGGGCTTGCTTTACAGGATATTATGATATATGAAACCAAGGGCTTCTGAGTAGTAAAAATTACTCCTGTCAATTCATCTTTGTGTATGGCACTTTGATATATCATTCACAGCTTAATTATATTGTCATAGTCGAGAGATTAAAAGAAAAGTCAGGWTGACTCTTGCTTAAACCTCTCCCTGAAATAATGCTCGTAGGTGAAGGGGGAAGAAATCCATAAGATCTATATAAAATTCCATTATAATGTATTGTGCCATCAATAACAGGTTCCTTCCATCCCGTTTCACATAGTGCAGTTAGGGAGATATTCATCAGCTATCACTCACTGCAGGAACACAAAACAGGTAACACCAGCCATTCATGGAAAAACCGTGAGAGAGTGGGAATTGTCCTTTGGACAAGCCTTGGAGCGGCTGGGGTGTGGGTTGTGCCAAACCCCATTGGGATCAGGGCAGCGGAACCAAGACAAAATGTGTTGGTGCAGGTCTGTGGGTCTGTGTGAGAAGTGTCTGATAATTCCATTTGGGAAGGCCTGGCTGTCCCCTTCACCGACATGGAGATGGTCACCTGTGTCCAGAGGAAACTGTTGGGTGGTGGCAACCAGGGCCCCTTCAGCTGCCTTCCCTGGCCAAGGGACAGGAGGGGGGAAGGAGGTTTTCAGATCTGCAGCTGGGCTCAGTTTGTTACCAAGGAGATGGATGGTTTTTGGGTTTGCCTATTAACYGGTGAGTTACACATGACAAAACAAACTCTGTAATCAAAATAAATTGCAGTATGTTTAGGCATGCAGCTTTGGAGGTTTAATTGTTACCAACTACATTGATAAAAGCAAAACCCAAAGGAGAATTTTCTGTGATCTCAGACTGTGCGTTACTCTTTGTGTATTTTACCTTCATCTAATGAGTTCCTCTTCTRTGAAGCTGTTGGGTGAAGGGAATTGCATATGGGGACCTAACAGAGATCTACACAGCATCCAAAAAATCTGTGTGGTTAAATTAGGTTGAAATTTTTCAAGATGTTGTCTTTGGCATAATGCTCCTGCACGTCGTGTTTCTGGATGATGCTGTAATGCATATACAAATTAAATACAATATTAATGAYTACTGCCAGGTGCTGCAAAAAAAGTAATTTAAATACTAGGCAAGTAAATGTAAATGAAGATAAAGGTGCTAATGCAGTTTATTGTATTATTTGCTGCCCATGTTTTATATACATTGATTCAAATGATGGGTTGAGGCATGCACTTAATTTATTTAACGACTTCCTGCTGTAGCTGTGATTTTGCCCATGGGTGGCTTTCAGAGTGACAGCTTGGAAGGCAGGGAAAGGTTGTTTATCTTTTAACTCCAGGATGAGAAGTTAAAGGTGTGGACAGGCAGAGGCRCTGGCGATGATGCCAAGTGGCGTGTGCTCAGTAAAAATGGCTAATGAGGAATTTTTTTCCTTGCAAGTGATCACTTCCAAACACTGTGGAATTTTTTTTTATGTGGATGCAAAGGGAGGGCTGCTCCATATTCACCTGCCTGGGGATGTGGCACATGCTGACAGCACRATTTAGATATATGTGAGCAAGTAGATTAATGAAGCATCAGTAAAAAGTKCAGACATACAATCTTGTGTACTTATTTTGCCACTAAAAGATTAGATTGGCTGCCATGAATTACTAATCTGAGCCTTCTAACTGTACCAATTTATTGCCTCTGCCTTTCTCTTCACTAGTTTAATGAAATTGTGCTTGCTTCCCTCACATATTAAAGAATYGATGTAAAAAAACAACAGAAAAGAAAACCTTTCATGATTCCCTGGATACCTGGATGTAAAGAAATGGGTTGGAATCTGATGTTTTCAGATATTTGCTTTGCTAAAACAAATTCTTTCCATGTATGCAAAGTGCTTGCATAATTTATATAAACAAACAAATTTTCCCCAATTCTACATGTTCRGGGGAAAAAAAAATGTTTAGTATGCTATAATTTTGTAAGAATGCTGCAACAAACTGGTTGATTGCCACAAATTGCTTGTAGAGTGCATGGCACATCTATAGGTGAGAACATTTTAGGAAATCTTCTCATCAAAGTCAGAAAACAAACCAGCATTCAAACAACRAAATTTCAATTTTCTAGGAAAATGAAGATTTTCTCTTTTTTCCCATGCTGAGACCCCAGTTTGAGTGAAGTTAGATCTGTGACCTGATACTTAATGTRCAGTTGGAGGCCCTCGCCCTGGGTGGAAATGCTGTTGTTATTCAGCAGTAACCTGCTGCCCYTGAGGCGCAGTGTCAATTCACGTACAATGTATTTAGTGATGAGCTCTGGGTGCACTAAATAAGAATTTGATTTTCCATTAAAGACTTGTTGAGAACAGCTATCTTTCTGAAGAGCTTTTCACATCTGTTCTTATCTTACTATTTTAATTGTCTAGAGCTGTATCTGTGTGCCAAGATTCCTTTTTCTTTTGTGTAATAAATTTCTGTGTGATGCTGCCGAGTGCTGTTGTTAATGTGGAATTGCCTGGCTTGGCTTGGTGATTCTAATGCCTTTTGGGTGAGCTTTGTCCATCTGATTGAGACTTAATAAAATCAGTAAATGTTTCTTTTTTAGTGTGTGGGTAATTTGCTTTTTAAAAAAAGGAAGAGGTGGAGTCCAACGCTGTGTAGTGATGGTTGGCATAGTAATACTGTTGTTCCTTTAGAAAAGCATTCACTGGGCAGGAGACCAGAAGCAACAGTTTAGCTATTATTAATCTCTGGGATATTCAGTCTTCTCTTTTTGGCATGGTTTGCTAATAGAGTKCTTCGCCTGAGTAACCAATGTCTTCTGAAGGAAAAAATAAACAGATTTGTTTATCTGTAGCAGCTTGTTGTGATTTTTCACTTCCTTTCTCTGTATGTATTTATTATATTTTGTATGTAGTATATAAATATTGATATCTTAGAGAATAATTTTTACAAATAATCTTTTTCTAATRTAGTTGTCTGTGTCCATTTTTTGTTGGTGTTACTGATATTTTGCTGTTTAGCAGACATCCTCACACTTTCCTTTTGTATTATAGATGAACATCACAGATCTGCAATTTCAATTTTTTTTTTTTTTTTTCCAAGAAGGTATGGATATTGTATTCCTAAAGTAATGCTGGGAACCTGGAACTTTCCAAGATGATGAGAAGGCAGGCGTAGCCCTTGCTGGTGTAACTGAGTTAATGCTCCAGGGATGCTGTGTCTAAGAGCGGGGATGTGTGTGTGTGTGTGTTTGTGTTTGTCTCTTCAAGGTACCGATTTCAGTACTTGGTCGTTGGTTTTTCCTTTGTGTATCCCATAATGTTAATTTTGCCTGCCCTGGTGAAGCACAGCTGGTGTCCCATGTTTTGGAAGCTTTGCCAGTTCTTGTTTGCTCGTTGGGGACGAGGTTGAGCACATGGAGGTCTCCTTGACACTTACTTCAGCTGTTCCCAGGAGTGAACAGTAGAAGGCTGGAAGGGTTTGGTGAGGTGGGGTATTATATTAGCCACAGGTGAAGGAATTTTGGGGCTAATTCATCCTGGAATAAATGATCCAATCTCTCTCTGTACACTCCCTGCTGCCCTGGAGGAATCACTCCTTCCCTGACTTCTGGAGGTTTGACTGGTCCTGTGTGTGAAAATAATTTTAAATGTCTCCATATATGTAAGTTAATAATGAAATAACTCTCTAAAATGTTCCTATTCTGCGCTGAAGTTTTTTAGTAGTTGCTGCTTTTTAATTTTGTTCTGTAGTTGTACTTAGTATATGATCCTGTCGAGTTACTTGTTGAAAGTCTTATTGATTTTCTTAGAGTTCCTGCCAGTTCTAAATTTTAGTGTTAATCTTTTTGATAGTAGGAGCTCCTTGCTCTGCAGCTCCATAGATTTTTTTGTTCAGGTAAGTGTAAGATAAATTCCTTTAGTAGTAAGATGGGTTTATGTGTTACTGCCTAAGTAATGAATTTAGTTACTTTGATGATGAATTAAGTATTTCTCCTCCTGTACACGATTTCAGCAGAAAAGTTTAGGACTGGACTAAAGCCACTGCTGTTAAATGTTTCTGTGGAGATATTGCATGTTCTTGACTCACTGGTTTATTTGATAAGGAATCTGGACTCATTCTGGAGTTTGCCCTGAAAGTTTTCCTGTGATCAAATAGGCTCTCTTAATTTGCCTTTTCTAGAGAAAATGGAAATAATAATCTTCTCTTGGATAAAACCTGGTATTTAGCAATATTTTCAGCTCTTAAGAAGAAAAATAGATTTTTGTTGTCTGCATACAGTTTTAAATTACTGTGCTTGTAAATTACTGTGGAATTGCTACAGTAAATTACTGCACTATAAAATACTGCTTCTCGGTGGCTTGGGAAGATTTTTTTAGTGTACATGCCACACTTAAAGGATACTGTAACATAAATCAAATTTATTTGAAAGGTGTTATTAGGTTTTGTGTACTCTGAACTGAACAGTAGCTTATCCTTAGCAATGATTACTCATAAATCCCACAATTATTCAAAGAATAGCCGCACGATTAGTGTAGCATTGACTGTGTTATCCTGTGTTATTACAACAGTATGGAAGCATTTTAATAATAACAAGGGATTTAATTGGTCTAAGGACTTATTTGCAGAATGCTAAAYACGTTGGTAAGCAAGGCATTTGAATTGTGCATTACAGGCACCCGGAGTATTATCAGCTAATTAGGAACTGGAAGGGCACGTGTAGAGTTAGCAAAGGCTGTTCGACTTCTGCACAGTTGTTTTTCAGTATTAAAATGGCTGGAACAATGATTATAAGTTTCATGTGACTTTAAGTATGGTTTATTACCTTCTGTGAACAGTTTCTAAAAGATGCTTTTAAGCAGTTTTCAGGGAACAGTGCACGATTAAGTTTCGCCGTGAAGGTACTGATCTACAGCTAGAAAATTATGTGGCAGTGTTTACATCCGTAATAGAATGGCATAAATATTTAATTTGTTTCTAGGAAAAGCTGTTTGTTTATCAGCAGATGTATTTTGTCAGGTGGTGGGAAACTATGAATTTAGTTTGATTGGTCCAGGTAAAGGAGGAGAGGCATTAATGGGAGTTGGGTACCCTGRGGAGTTCTTCATTTTAACCTGCCAGTTTTAAATTCCATCTGTAACATACTAATCAAACGCTGGCGACAGTTTAAGCTTTATTGTCACCTTTAAACCTCTACAGAAGGAGGATTTCCTCTGAAATCTGGCTCTTTCTTGCCTAGCTGTTAATTATGCCTACTGACATATTCTGCTAGCTTTTCCTTCCTCTCAGGCCACTGTTGTCTGCAGACTTCTTTTGCTTCAAGGCTACAGTATTTTATCCTCTGTCTTTGCTGCTCCTCACTTTTCATTGAAATTCTTGGCAGAAATGGTGGCCCACACAAGTATTTTATCTTTTGTTCAAACCTTTGGTTGTTTATGACCAGTCAGCTGTCAAAACCCTGTGTCTGCTGGTGAGCTACAAAGCTATCCTTGCTAGAGRCTTGAGTTTATTTTTCTAAGGAATTAAACATGTTATCATATAGGTGTGGTGTTGAAAGGAGCTAAAAATATATTATTAATGCTTCACAGAGGAGGAAGACTGTTGCTAAGCAGRGCAGGGTGGATTGTCATTTTGTGAATAAATGCCTTTATTTTTGCAAGTGTTTGTGTGAGGTGAGTCGCTCAGAGGCGACTGTCCTCACCCRGGGCAGCACAGGGTGACACGGAGTCCTTGTCCTGGCCCTTCCAGGGGTGCAGAAGGGACATGTGTTGAATGAAGTGGCTGGAGAGACACGTTCCACTCTTCTTCCCTCTCAGGACTTGGCTTGCTGGAGCCAGCTCCCAGAAACCAGGGCCAGCTGAGAACCCAGCTGTGCCCCAGGGGTGACTGTTCAGGAGGCAGAGGGGAGAGCACATCCCTTCTCCCTGCTTCACAAACAAGCTGTGGCTTTGGGGGGAAAGCCCCCAAAATCTCTCAGGGTTTGAAAAGCTGTGGCGTTGCACCATGGCTGATGGTTGRAGTTGAAATCCTGTAGTGGTTTGGATTTTTTTCAAAATGGGCTTTCTCCACCAGAGCTTGTGCAATAGCTGTGCCTCACTGTCGTGGTGCTTGAGCCCTGTCCGCTGGTTAAAATGTGCATTTACCCTAAATTAAGCAGATATTCATGTAACAGACTGATTTTGTCCTCCAGTATTGTACCTTTACACCAAACAAATCAACTCCAAATGGCAGAGTTCCCTCTTGTTGTGCTGCTGGTGAGTTATTTACTGATTTGTCTGAGAGCAGTGTCAGGAACCCCTGAAATTACCTTGCCTCACCCAAAAAAACTCTTTCACCTATTAGACCAAGTTGGAATGCATGAAGTGCTTATGGGGGGATATATTTCACTAGCACAGCTGAAGGAAAAGGACTGGCAGTGTTCTGTTGTGAAATCACGCTGCTGGCAGACCTGGCAGGGAAAGGATTTCACTCATTTAATGGCTTTTTTGCTCTTCCAGCTGTTGGAGAGCCAACCTTCCAGGGTGTTGGGATACAATTTGCTTATCTAATATCTGTAATTAATGTGTGAGCGCAGCAGCATTGTAAAGATGGAAAATGATGAATGGAGATAAGGCATTTTATTTCTGTTATAGATTGTACTCTCCAGCCAGATTATTGTTAACCCCAGATGTTTTATGGCTTTTTGATAACAGCACAGGGTGTTTTATTCTTGGTATTAATTGGAGTTACATTTTATAATGTAGAAATTCATTCTGTCCTTCATTAAATAAGTTAAAATTGCATTATTTGTCAGTTTATGGTTCTAACAACTTTTTATTTTTTAACAGTTGTGTAGGAGGAAATTCAAATTTATGTCCTATATGTTGCTAGTTTGGGACAGGCAGAATTAGAGGGGAGAAAYATCACAATCTCACAGCTCAGCACAGAGCTAGAAAATAACTCCAAGGCCAGTGATTTTTTCCTGTTTTGGTTGAAGAATCTATTAACTGGAAGTACACGAGAGAGTTTTAAAAGAAATTGATTTCCTTACTAACAATGTTTTCTTGCCTGAATAAGAGTTTAATCATATTGGTGGGAAACAAAATTGATGAACCTTTAACGTCAGATGGTACAGAAATAGTGATTAGAAACCATTTGCCTACAGCTTAGAAGACAAAAATTTAGATTAAGCACAACTGAAACATTAATTTAATCTAATTCTGTTGAAGTCATGGGGAAAATCTGCTGCTGTAAAATTAATCTTACTCCTCATTTCCAGTTATGAAAAGAGTGAAATAATGTCAGTATAATTCTAGTGTAAAAGTCATCAATATACAATCTTCTCCTTTGTACCTGATGCAAGCATACTTCTCATTTAGGAAATGTCCTCCTCCTCCTGTCACGTTGCTTGCTTTCTGCCATTCCCTATCAACAAAACTGTCTCCATTTAGCTTCCCAAAGCCAAGGAAGTGAGATCCCAGCAGTCAAAAGCTTGCTTAGAACAGAATTAAAAGAAAAAAAAAAAAGGTGTCTTTCTCAGCTGCTCTGTAGGCTTGAGCAGGAAAGCAACCATGGCCTTGGAGCTGYTTCCTGAAAGAAATGCCAAAAGAAAGCTCAATTTGTGCACGGTTGTTTTGTTCTCCAGCCAGGATTCTGGTCTGGSCATACAAATAGTTTGGACTTGAACTCAGGTTGCCTTTTCCCCCTTGTCCCTTTCCCACTGATCTCTATAAGCCATGACTAAAGGAGTCAGCTGGGCAGTGTGTCTCTTCTGCTGATATTCCTGTGTGTTCTACAACTACTTCAGTATCCGTTGTTCTGTTAAAAGAAGTGCTTGGGGGTTTTGTTGGGGGGKTTGTTTGGAGAGGCTCTTGCCCATTGCATCATTTACTAGGTATGAAAGGCACTCTCATTTAATAAAGAATTCATTTCTGATTCTGTTTCTGGCTTCCCAAAACAACAGCTAATTATTTAGTTCAGTCTCTGAACTCAAATCCTGTTACCACTTCCTTCACTGTACAACAGCAAAATGGGAAATGTTGGCTGACCAATTCCAACACCGTCCTTCCCAAACTTCTGCCCCTGGGTCTGTTAGAGGAACCCCAACAGGGTTTGGTCACTTGGAGAAGTCCAAGGTGACATGTGGTGTCTGGTAAAGCCCTTCAAACTGGATTTGTATTTCTTACTACCAGCAAGACCAAATATTGCCTGATGTACAGTTGAATCTTTGTACTGAACTTTCTTCTTTTTTCTGTCAGCACCAGGGATCAGGCTGATTGGTTGGTCCCTCTTCCCACCTTATAATTAGTGAGCAATAAACTGCTTCCATTGAGGCCAGATTCACTGAGGTAGGCAAGTTTCTCACTTCTGTTTCAACTCCCCACTGCCAGTCCCAGTGCARCAGCTTCCTGCTGGCGTGCATCTGGGCTGAGCCTCCTGCAGTCGTTACCAGAATTGCTGATTTGCTGAGAAACATATCATCTACTGGAGTTTTAGAAACTTTATCATTTAACTGAGGCTGTTATCCTTCTAACACCTCGTTTGTATTCGGTTAGGAGCTTGTTCTGGGGTGGTTTGAGTGGGCAGAAGTATTGCCATGGAGGCTTAAATGGAAAAGGTTCCACATTGTGATAGCTTTGCGACAGATGTGGCGAGAGTTGGAGCGTCACTTTAAGTCAGATATTGGGCAAATAAGTGGTGTGGTCTCTCTGTCCATTATCTGTGCAAGAGTTCTGGTGCTGAAGAAGGAGGTACTGACTGTGGTTTAGCCCTTTTTTGTTTCAGGACACGTGGAGCAATTCCTGAGGTGCCGGCAGCGTGTGGTGGATTGTACACACCATCAGCACACCAAAGCCTGCTCAGTTCCTGTGGGTTTGCAGGGCACAGAAGCTGCCCATGTTTGCACAAATGAAGTTATTTGACTTGTCTGAAGTGAGTGAGTGCCTTGCCAACATCCCTCACTCGRTTACCTTGCATTTCCTGAGCTCGCACCGGCTGACTGGGGAGTTGCGGTGGCTCCGCTGCCGTGGGTAACACCTTCATCTGTGACAACTCCATCGTGTGTCACAGGTCTGGCCGCACTGCCTCGGTGTCTTCATCAGTGTTTGCAGCGTGCAGGACGTGCTTGCCTGTGTGATTTCTGAAGGTCAGGCTTGTGAGAGATTGCTATGCCTRCGTTCACAGATACCAGTACAAGTAAAAGCCAAGCCACACGAGCGGTTTTAACAGTGCTGGCTTTTTCCAAACTCAGTGCTTTTGTGTTTTTGTGGCAGTTGCATGACAGCAGCAGTGGTGCACAGGCAGCAATGCAGATCTGGGATGTGCTGTAGCTCACTAATGCCAAGGCTTTCTGTTGATGACAATAGGAGACCTTTATTATGTATCTGGTGTGGTGATGTAAATCCATGCAGGASTTGCTGTCTGAAAAAAAGCTGTGCCACATAATGCTTTCAGATAACTTTACCCAAATGGATGCTTTCATTTTTTAGATACCTTWTTAAACATAAAACAAATCTATTGCTATAATAGAGCAGTGCAGTTATTCATCTGTGGATTGCATTTATTACATAATTCATTTAAAGGGAAACCGATYATTTGATTGTTCTCACCTACCAAAAAATATCAATTAGCATGCCAGACTAATTAATCTTATAAAAGGTAACAATCAAATACAGCACATTTCCTCCCATAGGAAGACAGTACTTCTAAAGGTCACAATTTAGCTGTGCACCTCCTTTTATTGCAGTTTCTGAGAAAAAAAAAAGGAGGGGGGGAAGGAGGGGTTGAGTGATGAGAACTCAGTTCTCTCTAATGCTTAATAAACTTAACCTTTATCATGGTATTGAACTTGATGATCCTGCCTGAAAGAGGAGTGCGTGCTGCTTTAGAGGCATTGGTGCTGACTGTTAGTTAATCATTTTTATTTGCTTTATGGATACRACATGGAATATTTATTAAAATTCTTCAGAGCATAGTAAATATGAGGAGAGATTAAAGCAGCAGAGTAAGAAGGATGGTTCCTCCGAGCAGAGGGGGTGTGTGGGTACAAGTGACTGTAGGGGATGCATGTTGACTACAAAAAGATCTCTTCCTGAGCAGTCATCCTGCTGTCTGATTCTGGACAGAACTTCTTGAGGTGCAGATAGTGCTAAATATGTGATTTATACTGGTTTTTTTTCACGACGTTTCTCCACATTAATAAATGGTTAAAGAAATTTGTCATAACTGAAAAGAAATACTGAAGGTTTTCTGCTTCTATGCTCCTATTAGAAAACGTGTGGAAAAACAATCATTTTGAAAAGGAAAAAAAAGAATAAAAATATAATCCTTTGCATRGGGGTATTCTCAAAGCCCATCAAATTCAAAGCTTTCAAATTTCATCTCCGATCAGGCATCTTTTATTGCTGCATTGTAAGGAGTTAAGTATCTTTTCTCAAGCAGACTATAATTCTTCATCATACGTGGTGTGCTAAGTTGCTTTAGGAGGTAACTAGAGAATGAATTTGTTTTATTACTGATCCCGAAGTAGTGCCCAGAAATTCATAGGTTCCATAAACGTTTCTAAAGATCCATTAAAATCATCCTAACCATGATGGATGGCAGGATGCTCTGTTTTACGTCATGATCCTCATCTGTACTAAAATTAAGCTCTTGTTTCCTTAATTGAATATTAAATTTATTCTATTCCTYGGTGGGCTGGCTTTTTAGCAAGTATAAATCTCACTTTTATTTGCAACAGGTGCTAATCTTGCTCAARATACACACCCTTACCACGGCTCTCTTCCCAAGAAATTTGATCACCTCTGCCACAGGGTGCTAAATGTGCAGTAAATGGGATCTGCGTGGATTGAACTGGAATGTGGGAAACCTGAGTTCCTGCTGGCAGGTTGGCTGTGGGATGGTGCTGTCTGTGCAACAAGAGGGGTTAGGGTTCTGCAGACAATTCCTCGGTGTTGGACCATCACTTGGAACTGAGAAGAATGTAAAAAATATCAACTAATTTTTTTCTCATCTCTTGCTTGTGTGTTTTTCTCAGAGAAGGCAAAGCCAAGTGCTATTTAGAAAGCAGAGAAAAGGCACTGGAGGCGACAAGAGTGTTTACCAGGCAGGAGTGGAAATAGGACGTGAGAAAGATAATGAATCCCCTACAACTTTTTTGCTTTTTCTGTTCTGCCTCTGATTTCACATCAATTTTTATCTTTTTCCCAACTTGTTTTTCTTTTCCATGATGCTGGTATATGTAGCAATCAATGTTCTAGATCAAGAACGTTCACTGCCTCTGAGATCCATCCCAGCATCTCTGTTTTTTGGTCTTCTTGGGCTGAGAAGTGAGGGCAGGGCTGGTGGCAGCAGTGGTGAGGAGCCCTCTGTCCCCTCAGCTGTGCAGCAAAGCCAGTCACTGCAGCAAGAGTTAAACCAGCGCCCACCAGCAGCTCTTGGAAGATGCCCGACCTCTGAACTTGTTTTAGGGATGTCAATCATCTGTAATATTCGACTTGCTTGTCAGTGCCAGCCTTCCCAGATAATGTGAAGGAGGGCTGGAAAGGCTCCTTCTCGTTAAAGCCTCTTTTGTCACTGACAGTTTTGGTACAGAAAACATCCATCAGCGTCACTAGTGGGAGGAAGCTGTGCTGTCTCTGTCAAATTCCAGTGCTCCTGATTAGTGGATTTTTTTTGTTGTTGTTGTTGTGTTGGTAAACTCCCGCAGGAAACCCACAGGATCACTTGTCTGACACTGTGCTGTCGTCCAGGGACATCATGTATAGCTTATTCCCAAAGCTGCAAAGCCTGATGTTTGCTCTCCAGGAACAGCAAGTGTCTTCAGAACTCACAAAGCCGCTTTCAGGCTGACTTTATTTCCCTGAGAAACATATGTACAAAACTTTTTGCTACCTTGTGTGCACCTTTATAGATGAAGTAAAACGTGCTGGCAATTGCTGCTTTAATTTTCGTGCGGGCAGCTGTTTCATTTATATAAGTATTACTCCTTTTGAGGAATTGCTGGAAGATAYAAAAGTTTAAGTTCTCTGCTGGAACATAACTCTGGCGTTCATAAAAGCCTTGCACCTCCCAGYCCCACAGTGTGTTTTGCCTGTCCCATGCTTGATCATGTCTTTCTGCTCTTCTTAAAAATCCAACTCTTCTGCAGGCACCAGCTGACAGCAAGAAGTCAACTACTTGCAGAATAAATTTAAAATAAAAGCAAAATGCAAAGCCTCCATCAGTTGAGCTTCTTCCCTAGAAACCAGGGAGAATAAATGGTGATGACCGTGTTCAG
The DNA here is from genome assembly GCA_018881555.1 of Amblyornis subalaris. Classification (NCBI taxonomy): domain Eukaryota; kingdom Metazoa; phylum Chordata; class Aves; order Passeriformes; family Ptilonorhynchidae; genus Amblyornis; species Amblyornis subalaris. Next base: position 5,667,108 of record JACAXG010000014.1, read on the forward strand.
TGAGGTCATCTGTCCAATCCCAAACAACCGGTTAAACAAACTTAATATTTCTGGCCAGAGGGGTAAAAGGAAACATGGAAATGTCTCAGTTTGGRATATTTGAATGTGAGCAAGACTGCCAGCCCTGACGAGCGCCCTGTGGCCATGAGGTACTGCCTGAGGTAGCCACCAACTCACATCCAGGGAAGTGGTGGAATCACCATCCCTGGGAGTGGTCAAAAAAGGTGTGGATATGGCACTTGGGGACATGGTTTAGTGCTGGTTTAATAGTTGGACTTGATGATCTTGGAATTCTTTTCCGGCCTTAATTCTATGGTCTGTGATCGTACGAATTTATTAAGAGTAAATGCAAATAAACCCATTTGAGCCTGATCCAGCTATATAAATTTCTGTCTTCTGGTGTCTTCCGGGAGGGACTGCTGTCTTCTACACAGGTCAGGGAACAAGATTTATGCAAACTTTGTTTCTGCTGTGGTGTCTAAAGCAACTTTGGTCGMACTTTCTTGATGACAAAAGTATGTGACTTCTTGTGGGTGTGTTAAGTGGGCAGCACTCTGTATAAAAAGAAGGAGATTTAGAGGCTTAGTTTTGAGGCTGATCCATTAACTAAAAAGGTGATGTTATTGAATGTTTGAAAGAGTTAAAATGGTAATTGTGATGCTTAAGATGTTGGTTTTGCCTACTAGATATTTGGATATTCAGCTAAGTGGCTGTATAGTAAATATTTGAGGTATGTTGTTAAACTAGGCTTAACTCACCRTGTCCAGGCTTTCTTTAAAAGGACTCATGTTTTTTGCTGGAAAAGGGCCATGTTTGTCAGAACGAAAACTTTGTAAAATATGAAGAATTTCTTTGTGACTTTGTAATAAGGAAAGGTAAAGCTGTTTGCATACAGGATATCTTTTTTCATCTGCTGCAAGTATTTTATACACCTCTGGCTGTAAGATTAACAATACCTTTCCACGGCTTGCTACTTCTGTGAATAATCAGCAAACAGTCTCTATTGCAGTGGGTTTGATTTGATAAGATTTGGTACTGGAATAATATTACAGCTTGCAAATATTTCAGTCAGCTTTAATATAAATTTTTATACCATGCTAGAATGAAGCCACAGTCTGAAACAATTTTACATCCTAAGTGGTTCTAAATGAAAGTACTTGGAGATTATTTCCATCACATATGTGCAGGAAAGAATCTATTTCTGACTAAATAATATTTAATTCCATTACCTTGGGAGAAAACAGTCATTTCAAGCTTTAGCACCTGGGTGGTGCTGAACTTTAGTGGTGGTGATAGGCATCATTATCAAAGTGCTGCTTTCTCAGGAGAAACCTCTCCAAACAAACCTTCGGAGTCTCACTARTACATCCTGGATAAGCACAGTCCAACTCACTAAAGGCTGATAATGCAGCATCTTGGCTTATCCACCTTTTGGAAGTATATATATCTCTCTCTAAAAATATATTTTTTTATGTATATATGTGCACACACTTGTCTATTTCTGATATATATATATATATGTATTTATAAATTTATAAACGTGTAACATGCGTTCTTACCAAGGTGGCCATAGTGTTTTTGTGCTCCTGAAATCATACCCCAAATTGCTGCCTTGGTGGAATCAGAGATCTGGGAGCTTCCCTTCTCCACATGCTGCTCCTGCAAAGGGAAACAGCCCAGTTTGGAATAGCTTTCCTTTGCAAATGTGACRTGTTGAGTTTCTAGAGCTCAGAGAATTTGTGAGTGAAAGAAGTGCCGGGCGTGTGTCAATCCTTTGACTATCCTGGGATTGACTCTGCCAATGCTCAGAGGAAGTTGATTGCATCATGATTATAGTCATTGGAAAAATGAGCAAACAGTGCAACCCCAGTTATAAAATTATCTAAATTCATGTGAACATGTTTGAGTTGAAGTGAAAAAGATGATATTTGTGCATGTGCTTAAACCTTTATCGCTGTGGAATTAAATAAGGTTATTGGCCTCAGGATCTCGGGTTTGCATTGGGCCACTGAATTTTGAGACTGGGATTTTTGTTTGAGTAGGTCAAGGAAAACAAATATCTATTTACATTTATAAATTTTTAAATGTCATTTGATTTATGTAACAATTACTGGGAGAAAAACAATACTTGTTTCTTAGGGTCATTTCTTCCTTTGTTTTCTTCTGTGAAAACTGAATGCTTAGAAAAAATTCAACACACAGCATTAGGAATATCCTGGTTTCCAGGCTCTTTCTTTTAACACCTGCTGTTGGCTTCTGCAGAAGGATTTCATGCATGTTGTAGAAAGTTGCCTCTGAACTTGGTGTACTGATAGCCMAGAGAGGATTTAATGTGCTGCTGGGTGACTTGGGCTGCAACTGCAGCGAGAGCAAATTGCATCTGTCTCTCCAAGGCTTCTGCTCCATGGGGTTGGTACTGCTAAAAGAACTGAACCAGTCTTAAGTCATGTCAAGTGTGGGGAAACTYAATTTGGCAGTTTTGATTTGAGTGTTGGCTCTGGAAATGTGACTTTTTATACTTGTATTAAATCTTCCGGCTGGGTCTTCAGACATTAATCTGGAATTTGTGTTGATGCCTAAAATTGGGAGTACCTGAAACAAAGACTGAGCAAAGTTAGTGSATAAAGGTAGGGATTTATTGAAGGCCTTCGACTGGTACACCTCTGGTGCAGAGCCTGGCTGAGGCTAGGCTAGACCCAAGATGGGCCCCGATCATGAGTTTTGCCCCCCAGATATAGGTTTGGTACATTTGCATATCAGAAGTTAATTGTCCAGTTACAGTTYCAGGTAATGAAGTAATATTCCCCCATTCACCCCCTCCCAATTCACTTTTGTTTATACTTAGGCCTAGGATGGTGACCTTGGTTCCCAGGCCTAGAAGGGATGTTTTGTCTAACCAGAATGTGAAGAGAGCTTACTTAGCACATAATGTGGAGTTCGGAATGACACACTAGTGCAGTGCAGGATTAGAAAAATCCAAAAGCTAATACTYAAGGCAYCAGTCTCTGCCCATTGTTTCTGAAGCGTTAAGTCATTTGTGTGGGGAACACCAAGATACGCTGAGCCAATAATGGCAGATTTAGCGCATCTTGGGTGGTGGGGTCGTGTGAGCAAGTCTGTCCGCCCCTCTCTACATCCAGGCTGTCACAGCCCTCCCTTCACCCCCTGAAACCCTGGGAGCTGCTCTGGGTGTGCCTGCAGAGTGTAAGAGCATCCCCTGCGCGGGGGCTCTGGGTTGGCTGGGGCAGCACAGTATATGGCCCTGTAAACCTGATTTAGCACCTCACCGCGGACCTGTGAGCTGTAACCTTGGTGCTGCGCTCCCCAGGGACGCCAGCGGTTCTCTTCAGGAAACACCAAACTGCTTCTCACATTTTGCCCTAAGATCAGCGCTTTTATGTCACCAAAGCTTTTGTATATCTGAACTCCTTGCATTTTTACAATCGAAGATAAAGATGTGCCCACAGTACTTCTGTTAGATTTCTTTTTGGTACCTAAACCAAGCCATGTTTTCAGTACTTTAGTGGAAACAGAGAAACAGTGATTTTCCCTTATTTATTCTTGACCTCTGGCTGCCTGAAATTCAGTCCATTGATTCTCATTCTCCTGCAGAACAGAGATTAGTAAAATAGTCTGATTAATAGGAGCAAAATTAGACATTTTAGTGTACATTGAAAAAATAGTGTTCATCCATAAACTGAAACCTATGTTTGTATACAAGAAAAAAACAATAACCTTTCAAGTGTCTGCCAGCATGTAAAATTACCTGTCAGGGTAACATATGCGTATGTATTTTGTTGAGATATAGTAGGTGCACGTGAAATCTGCCAAGAAACTTGTGCTTTTTAGGATGCTTAACTTTTTGCCCCTCTCTACAGATGGATATGCAGCAGTTTCAGATTTGTAATATATATATTTGGTAATAATAGAAGTATGAGGGTTATATGAAACTATCAACAATGTATTTTTAAATGGGAATTCCTGGAATTCTGTTAATGACCTCAGTATTTTGCAGTGCTTGAAAATTAGATTTTAAGTGAGAAAAGGTGCTTATTTGACTTCCCTAAGCCAAAGTAACCTCTATTTTTTCAGATCTCTAAAGAGTGGTATTAGCTACTCAGCTTCCATATTAAAAAAAAACCAAACAAACAAACCCAAAAAAACCCTCAGGAAAAACAGCCCCAAAAAAGCTTCTACTAACCTGAACATGCCCCAAGTTATTCAAAGCTAAAGTACTGAAAGAAAATATTTTTCTTGTGTTTCTCTTTACAGCATCACTATCTTTATAAGATTAGATGGGAACAACTCTGTAATACTATTGTACATCTAAATTTTAGGAAGAAGTGTCTTCTCAATCCATGCCAGATCAACACAAAATTGTTATTTTAATAACAAAATGGCAGGTAGAGAAGATTTACTGATTTCCTTTTTCTTTTTTTTCCCCCCCCTGTCTTGTCTAAACTCATTTTTGTGAGTTATTTGGACCATTTTTCATCAGAAGCCAAGGTTGGGAGTAAATGATCTGTTGGTATGGTAAAGCAGAGGCAAAACCAGTCCTGTTCTTCAATGGCAGCAGGGAAAGCAGAGCAGATATTAATACATATTTATACATCTTGACTTCAGAAGCCCGTGTTGTTCACAGCAAATGTGTGGAATTTTTATATTCTGAATAAAATTGTTGACAAAGGATTGAGTAGTCAGACACTAAGGAATCTCAGGCCTCTCAGGAGCCCRTGTGAGTACTGAGTGTTATTAGTTTGGGCATGTGGAAATCTCAGACCTGCAAATTTCTCCTTGGACTAGTGACACTTGAGAGAGAAGATAGTTTGGTTTTGTTTTGTTTGTTTGTATAAGAGCACAGTGCTTTATGAAATCCACCTGCTGGCTCAGCAAAAATTCCAAGCTCTGGGTCTGTAGACATATTGCCAAAAATTGCAACCCGTGTTGCTGAAAAATTCCCTTTCATGAAAGTGGATATGGGTTTATTACTCCAGCAGCTCTTTTGAAGAGGATCAGTCAGATCAATTGAAAAATGTGTGTATAAAGTTGGACAGGCACGTGCAGGTATATAAATCTCATGTTTTGGTGTGTTTTCTTTAACCCTTTCACTCCTAATTAATAAAGCGAAGGATGAATGAGGTCTCTTGCGATTTTAGTACCTCAGCACRTTCTAGTTTCTGCTTCATTGTTAACATGGGCAATACAGGTATCATTATGAAAGAATTCTTGGATCATGAGATGCAGGAAAGTCATAGCCTTCCTCCCAAGGTTGTGTAGGAATTGCTGTACAAACATGAGACACTAAAAGTTCATAGTGTAGCCACAGTTCTATTTACATCAGGTACCAGTGAGGGTGCTGCTGTTCTTGCTTGCCTAGACAAATTAGAACCCAAATTTGTCTGTTTTTCTGCAGTGTAAGAAGGGAAACTAGGGGAGATGTCATACTCTTCTAGTCTGAGCATTTGGCCAAGTAAAATGTCAAATGCTATCCAGGCATGTTCTGCAGGAATATGGCATTTCTGAACGTTTGTGTTCTTGCATTGTAAATGTTAGCAAAAATAATCATGATGAGGCATTGAAATTGCTTGTACACAACTAAATAAATTCAGAATAATACAAGTAACCAAAGAAGTTTTTAAATGTTATTTTTAATTTTAGCAGGTTTTTTTTTTTTAAATATTTCAAAGAAGTGTCTCTTTACACTGCACTGTGTCCCTTTAAATTCTGAGCCTCTCTGCTGGGGTGACGCTCCTTCTCCTTCTAAACATGGTGCTGCCTTCATCGTGCTTCATCTCAGTGTGCCACCGTTGACCATTAATGCAAATTGGAGGCCAGATAAGAGTTGCTCTGGATTTAAATTGGTGCAACTCACAGCAGAATCTGTCTCCAGTTCATATTAATGACTGCAAGTGGGAGAAGCTGCCTGAACGGAGAGAAAGCTCTAATGAGACCATGTTCCTTCACCCGTAGCCATATCTCTGCCACCTAATCTCTTTTCTAGACTGCCGAATCAAGTTAGTTTAATTGTATTTTCAGTTAAAGCCTGCAAAGTGCAAATATGGGAATAAACAAGGAATCATGTTTGCATGTTCAAATGTCTTTCTGTTTAAATTTGGTGCTTACATTTTTCTCGGTAATTGCGCTGGAATTGCTCGGTTCACGCGTGGCTGCTCTGGGGGGCAGGGAAGACTTTTTAGTCCTGCTTCTTGGAGGACCTGAGGCACTGCAAGAGCCCACACTCGCTTGGGCCTTTTTCTTTAGAGGAAGTTCAAATAAAAACCAAGAGGATATTTGTTTGTCCACGCTGCCGTTAATATCAGAGCAGGATTTCGTGTGTGATGTGCGAAGGCTCTGTCAGCAAAGCAAATACAGCGTATTGTGATGTCTGTGTGCCTGACCAAGGGCAGTGTTTGTTTCATCCTTGGAGAGCTTGCATGGAGTACAGTATTCCCACTGTGCCAAAAAGGATCTGCAGCAGATACCCTAAACTCCCCTCTTTGATAAAGTGCCTTTTGTCAGCAAGTGTGCCTGTTGAAAATTAGCAGTTCCTTCTGCACAAAAACCTTGACATTGAATATAATTGAGGAGGTTAGTGTCGGCATGTTCGTAAGTATTACCTGTCATTTGAAATATGACAGTGCTGTAACTGCGGGACCTTGGGGACTTCACTGTGCTGGCACTGCCATCAGACTGCCTTGGAGTCTGCGAGACAGCTTCCGAGCCACTTCGACCCTGAGATAATTAACATGGCCCTGGAGGCTTCTGCCTTTTGCTTTTCTGCGCTTGTTGTTTAATAAGATGTTTGTTGCTCTGCTTGCCTTTGATGCAGTGGTGTGCCATTCGGGACGCCAGGTCCTTCACGTGCTGTCACAGTTAGTAGGTTTAGGTAATGCTGTCTGTGCAGCCATTCCTTTCAATTCCAGCAAATTAAAATATTATCATCAATTAGCCAGCTATGCTGGGTGGCTCGCTCCGTTTCTGAGGGGGTGCATGTATTTATGGTGTGTGAAAGCAAGGTGACAGGGAGGAGAATATTACACAACTCAATTGCCAGAAAAAGAAAGTCAGGTTTTAAACAATGACAACTGCTAAAATGATATCATAGGATGCAGAGATGAAAGGCAGCACTTCCTGGGAGGGAGTGGTTGTTGCTGTCTGGGAGGCACAGCCTCGGGTGGGAAGGTTATCAGCTGTCTGTGGTCGGAGAGACAGTTGTTTTAATCACTTGCATTAGTCAGGATCGTGGTGGTTTAGTCCATAAAGTCTTTTTGGTGTGTTACTGAAAGCAAAATGTGTTTTTAAGGAGATAGGAGAGAAAACAAAGAGCTGAAAAGTTTGAAGCATCTTTGTGTAGACAAGCTGAACGCGACTGGTTTTACTTTTCCACTCTGTGAAAAAAGTGACACGGTGTTCTAAAGGGTTTTGAAAAATTCAGCTGTGTTGCTCCAAAGAGATTCATGCTAATACTTTGACTCACATGGCTGAGCTGCTTTTTGAATATTGTAAGAACTCAAAGCAACACTAAATCTAAATCTAAATAATCAGCTCCAGTGGATGGCATGATTGAGCCAGGGTGCTCCCACAAAAGGGCATTTTTAGCTGCAACAAGGGCTTCACAAAGTCATCTTGTTTCTAGGGAATTATCTGTTTCAAGGAAAAAAAACCTTAACATAGTCTCCTTCAGGGTTTGTTAGTTTTTTGTTGTTGTGTTGTTGGTTTTTTTTTTTTAAGTTGTCCTTCTTATGTGAGTTTATTTCTGTAGGACACAACAAATGAGCCCAACCTGGAATGTGCAGCCTCAGAGAGCTATAGTTACGGCATTAAGCTTTTCAATTCATCATGTAAGAACAAATGCAATGGGAAAGATATCTCATTACACCCATTTAGTCTGAAATACTTCTAATCTGTCTTGCTTGTGGAGAGTATCATTTATAATTAGAACTGTGACTCAACGCCAGATAATATTGAACAGTGAGTTTGGCWGTTTTAGAGAAAAGCTTTGACTGGAGAAGCTTGGAAAATGCCATCAGATAAAGTTGCAGATATTGAAAAGATTAATTCATACACCACAATCCACCCATAAGGACTCACGGTGCAGTAACATCTTTCCAGTCCCTTAGTGTATTATTTCCACTGTCATGCTAATACAGAATGAAAGAGGGAAATACAGCAGTTTTCTTCCAATAATCCAGCATTAGTTCAGGAGTTAAAGCCAAGATGACTGAAAGCTACAATATTCTAAAGACTCATTCTCCAGTTCTTCTACATTATGAATATAAATATCTTTTCAGTTATAAACATTAGGCTTTCATTGTATAGCCCACCATTAGGCATAAAACATAGGAGAAAGCTGTCTGCACTAGGCTATTGAAAGAGCACTGATTTACAGCTCTTCTGTACCCTCACTTTGCAAATATTAAGGGAACAGTAAAGGGAAAAGGCATTGAGAATTTTACATAAATACATTCATCTTTGACTTCCATTTAGAAGTTTGGCTGACATGGACTTTCTTTTTGTTCTAAAGTACAAGTCCAGCATTTGTTGTTTAGTTGTAACCTGACTTAAAAATCACATGAGTATTCAAACAATTCCTAGCTAATCCTTTTCTCACTTAAAAAAAAAAAAAAAGTTATTGAAGGAGAAGAATCATTTTCTCAATAAAGAGAATTAAGTGCAAGATGATGTTCAACTGTGGTTTATATTAATACTAATTTTTGCTTGGATTTCAGTCATCAGTGACAGAAACCTTAAGCAAGAGATGCGACCCAAAACCTCGTCAGAGTGGGTGGGACTGTTCCTTGGGTCACAGCCGTCAGAGCCTCTCGAGTCACTGCTGCTTTCATTCTGCCTTGGCCTCTGAGGCTGCAGGATTTTTTGAGGCCTTTGAGGCTGCAGGGAATTACAGAGATAAATATTGTAGGATGTCAGAAGGCTTCCAGTGGTGGCAAGAAGCATACTGTACRGATAAATATCCTTTTTCACAAAACCATTTAACTTTTATTTATCGGAAACCTATGAAGTTCTGTCTATTTTCCTAGYGAATGGTAGAAAATAGATAGAATTAAGTGAGTAAAATTAACAGTAATAAAGTTAGGGAAGCATGAAATTAAAAAAGTGATTGCAGTAATAAGGTATAAAAGTTTTTCGGAAAAACTAATACCCTTTTGATTTGGTGAAAAACAGTATTAGTACTACTTATTAAGGAAGAATATATTTATATGATCAGTATCACATCAATGAGGTCTACATACTTTTTGGTTTTACCTACTCTGTTCTATTTGATTATCTCAAATTAATGTACTTTACAACAGCTAATCAATTTCTTCTTCTCATTTTAATGATAGGTAAGTATTACGAGCTTGCTTTTGAAAAATAAAAAAAAAAAGATTGAAGCTGAGGCTTACGAGATAAGTGGTAAGAATCCATTAAAAAAGGGCTTTAGTTTCAGGTGCTCGAAGTTGTGTAGCTCAACAAAAGGTATGTAGGGCTTAGTGTTTGCTGATACCTCAAGTAGCATTTAGGTGCTTCAGTTTGCAATTCTATACAGTGACAACTCTGCAACAATGCAAAATATGTATGCAGCCCTTGAAACAGCAGCTCATCCCTGTGAGAGAGACCATGCTTCCAAGGATGAAGGAATTTTACCTTTTTTCCCTTTCGCCCCACAAATTTCCGTGCGCTCTGCACGAAGACGGATTTCTCTAACAAGGGGATGGAAGAGGAGTGAGTGTGAAGGAACATGAGTCAGGAGGAAGACTGAGGTTACATGTTGCAATATCATCATTATTCTGAGAGCTGGCTGTGGATTTGAATTGCCTTGGGAATGGAGGCTCTGTAARATTGCTGAGATGATGGGCTCATGCTTAGGTTGAGAGAAGCAGACAGACTGAGGGAGATCAACTTCTCCATCAGTTCTAGGGCTCTTCCATACAACATTTGKCATAGCTCAGTTTTCTCTTTGGAAGGTCTTGCATGTGAATCCTGCCTTGACAGATTTCTTTATTTGCTCCCCCTCCACAAATTTTCATAGTTTACAAGTGCAGGGATCAATGTAGCCCAGTAAAATCTTGGTCTAAGACTGAGCAGCAGAAAAGCAAAAAAATCGTGGTTTGTGCTACAAAAACACAATGTTGTGGCTGTTAGTTTCTGTATACAGATGAGATTAATACCATTTCGCCAAAATAATGTATTTGAATAACCATTGGGATTCTTTCTCCCAGTGATCTCCATTAAAACACAGATGGAAAGATCCCAGTAAACTTAGAGAGAGGAGACAGTCAAAGGAGTCTGATTTTAATACACTGTTTTCATGACAGTAATATTTCCTGGCAAATTAGTAACGGAGTTCCTGTGAGGTGCTCTGCTTTCACAGTTCTCCAGTGGGTTGATTCATKTGGTGTTAAACCTCTCTAACAGACCTGGATAAGCTGAAAAGCTTGATAAGGTCAGAATAGTGAATGACTGCTGGAGACACATCTTATTCACAAAACATGCATTTAGTTCTCTGAATTCTTTTCTATTCATCTTTTTATCTCTTTTACTTTCACATCTTATATAGAAATGTCAGCAYGTTATTATATTTTTTTATATTATTGAGCTTTGCAGAGCTGATCTTTATTATTTTCCTTGATTCTTGCCCTTTTAATAACCTTTAAATACAGGTCCATTTCTTGCTGGCAGACTAGCTACTTTGYCGTGAGGGTTTGAGAAGGGACTGTCGTAGGAAGAGGAGTGTGTTCTGGGGAGCGTTAAATTTCCCTGCGTGTTATTATCTGAGTGGCATCAGCTCAGTGGCACATTAAGTAATAGGCTGTCATGGTCTGTTGTTATGGAACAGTTCCCATGAACTAGCACTGGGTGTATCTTATGTAACAAGCCTATCTTTAGGCTGATGTACAGCATCTCACATTCAGTGCCGGGCAGGGATGGAGCTCTGACGCTTCGTTTCCGCCGCCGTGTCCATTTTTTTGATGCACATAAGGAGCACGTGGAAAGCGGAGGGTGTTGGGTTTTGTGCCTGCTGAAAGGAGATAACGTTTCTTCACACGGCTGTGTTCTGGAAAGAATAAAAGATTCTGGGTCTGTAACTGAAATGCTGTAGCCTGCTGCCTTGCAAGAGATCAGGAATTTGTCCTGTGGCACAGAAAAGTGCATCTGGGGAGAGGCTGTTTCAGTTTGGGTGACATTTTTAAGACTCGCTTCAGGGCCCAGATCAGATGTTTCTTAGATACCTATTGGCAAATGCTTCATTTAAAATAGAATTGTTCAGGCTGGAAAAGACATTTCTAATATTATCGAGTCCARCCGTTAACCCAGCACTGCCAAGGCCACCATGAATCCGTGTCCCCAAGTGCCACAGCTACACGTCTTTTAAATCCCTCCAGGGATGGCAACTGCACCACTTCCCTGGGCAGCCTGTTCCAGTGCTTAACAGCCCCTTCCATGCAGAAATTCTTTGCATATCCCGTATGAACCCCCTGGCACAACTTGAGCCCATTCCCTCTTGTCCTGTTTGTCACTTGGGAGAAGAGACCCACCCCCACCTGGCTCTAACCTCAGGTGGTTGCAGAGAGCGAGAAGGTCTCACCTGAGCTTGCTTTTCTCCAGGCTGAAGAATCCCAGCTCCCTCAGCTGCTCCTCAGTGCTCCAGCCCCTTCCCCAGCTCCGTTCCTTTCTYTGGACACGCTCCAGCCCCTCAATGTCTTTTTTGGAGTGAGGGACCCAAAACTGAACAAAGGATTYGAGCACCAGCACGGCTCGCCTCAGCAGCAGAGAAATATTGCACTCACAGGGTGACCTTTGAGGAAAATCACTAATTTCTTTGTTAAGAGTGCAGAGGGCACAGATCTCACAGAGCAGTTGCTGGTAAATGGAGTGTATTATTTCTATATCAGTGTCACACTGTCAGRAAATGGCACTTTGTTAAGATAATGTGACCTTTAGAATCATCTTTTAGTCCTTTATTCTTTCTCTGGTAGTGTGAATCTTTACTTTTAATTCTTAATGCTTTTCAGTGAAATAGAAATAACACAAAATTGAGGTATTCATGTTCTTTCCTTTCAGCTATATTAGATGTTTTTCTCATAAATGGCATAAGGTGCCATTTTGTCCAGGAAAAACTTCTGTTTGCTGACTGTAAAATGTACATCTGTTCTAAAATGTAAGTTTGCTAAGCACTTACATATTTTATAAAGGAAAGAAACTGATACAAGAATGGGTATCAGCTGCTTTCCAATGGCTTCTGTGGGGAAAAAAAATGGACAAAAAATTCCCTGTGAGCTTTGTGTTGGGTTTTGTGTTGCAGAAACAGAAAGCCACAGTGCTGGAGCAATCATTATTTAAAAAGGAGAGTATGAGAGTAGGTTAGATAATAACAATTTGGTTTGAATATTAACAATACTACCTGCTAGTGKTTTTTTGCATTAAGTTTTCAACATATTTTTTTGAGGAGGATCCCCAGCTTCAATTTTTTTTTTTTTTTTKGCAATCTGATTATCCTTATTAAGCCCTTATTAAAGCAAAGGTTCAGCTTGGTCTCTTTCCCATCTTTCTTGGAGCTGCTCCATGAAATATGAGTCATGCAGTATGCTTTGGGTCAAGGCAATAGGCTTCTATGCTTCCATAAGTATGTTTCAGTTTTAGAAATGAACTTTGGTGATTGTTTGTTTTGTTTGGTTTTTTSAGTACCAAAAGTTTTAGCTGAAAGCCTCCTATCCTACTGGGTTCCTAACCTGATATCAATGCTGGTTTCCAGCAATTGATGCTTTTGCTTTCATGTCATGAGGCCTGTGGTCATAGAAGAAGATGCTGCTACTCGGAACRGGAACTGGAGGTCTGCTTGATTACTTTTCCAACCTCACTGTTGTGATGTGATGCCAAATAGAGTAGAAATGCAGTAGCAAAATACAGCTCAATAGCTTCATGTGCATATTTTTTGTAACAAAATGGAAGAAATGTTGGCATTTCCCCGGAGACAAAACCATTTTTAGAATGGAAGCTGCCTGTTCAAAAAACATGTATTCATGTAGCAATATTACAGCAGTTTSTTTCTTCTAATTGTACAGAAGTCATAAGTTTCAAATACTTGAAAGTATGTGTAYGTATACACTTAAATACCATTCTGACTTATCCTCGAATTCCCGTTTAAAATATCAGCATTGTTGCTGTACTTGGGTAACTGAATAAAAATCTGTTCTGATTATGACAAATGTAACATACATTAATATTTCTGAGACAAAGAAAGAAGTACTATTTTATTTTGCTTAAAATTTGGAAGTTGGATTCTGTGTTTAACAGAGGCTGTTTGAGTCTTATGTTACTTGGAAGGAAAAAAAGCCCCTGTTACTGGCAATATTTAGCAAGAATTCTGAGAGAAAGGAATTTAGTTTCTAAGCCCTGATCGGTTTTAAAACTGCGAAAGGTTATAAAAAAATCAGCTTTATGGGGATTACTTTTGATATGATATTTGAGAGTGATGTATTTCTATTTCTGGAATAAGAAACCTTGATTTTAATTTTTTTTTTTTTTTTTCCCAGAAGGAAGGGCCATCATAAATCCMATTGGAATAAACTCCAATTTTTCCTAACGTTTTTATGTGACTATTGCTGTTAGCAAACCTCCAGGTCTTAGAAATGGTCAAAAAAAAAAAAGAAACTGCTAATGTTTCCTACTATGGATGTGTTGCAGGACCTTGAAAAGTGCTGCAGAAGAAGGAAGCACAATTAATGATAGCTTATTCCCATAAACTTTTTAATAGTATTTTAAGCAGCTACTAGACAGATTGTAGATGTGTCAGGTTTGTTAAAGCTAATACTTTAGCTCAGGGAACCCATTTGGCACTTCCAAGTGAATCTCCCAGATGGAACAATATCATTAAAAATTAATTGTATAACCACTGGACCTGCCTTTAAAGACTTTTGAACTGCTGAGGCTTTCTAATCAGATATTGTTGCTCCAGTTCACCAGTGAAGCGAATCCAATGCCTTTCCCGGCGTATGGCCTACTTCTGTTAATGAAAGTACAATTTATTCACTTCAACATATAGGTTGTAAAACTAATCTCCTGCTTGACACATTATTCTCTTCTGCATGTTTAACTTCTCCTCACTGAACCAAAAAAGGCGCGTAGTAAATCAGAAGGGACACATCAATCAACCTGGCACCGTTTAAAAGCCAATTAGAGTTTGGGGTGGTGGTTGCTGTTGGTGTTTGATGCTGAGCCTGGCTCTTCCCTGGCCTGCCCTGTCTTTTTGACTTAAATCAGGCATGTCTGGCCCATTATTCTTCATAGGGTGCTTCAGCATTCAAGGGAGCTTTAAAAAAAACCAAACCAAACTTTKTTTTAAGAAGCTGGTTTAGTATTTTCATCTTTTCCTTTTCTGTCCAGGCTTTCTCTTTACTACTTACCACTCTTCACTAGCATGAAATAAATTTTGAGTGATAATGTTCATCAGAAAACTAAACAGCACTTTCATTTGTACCAGGGCTGTCACTGTTGATGGTGGACAAAACAGATGAGCTGGCTCTCGGYTTACTTTCTGCTCCTTTTTCTGAGGCAAACTCACTCATTTTGGCCTCCAACCTGGGGCAAGGGGGGCTGGAGGCAGCCAGGGTGCCCTGAGCTGCCCAGGCTGTTGTTGGCATGGCCATGTCCTACTGGATACCTGCATCTACCATGACTCTCCTTATATTCACACAAGCATGGGCATCTCCTTTAGGTAAGACTCTCGCCCTTCAGGTTGGTTTGTTTTTTTCTGGAGGCCAGGAGTAGGTTGTTTCTCAGCTGGCTTCCCTTCTAGCAAGTATTTTCCTGCAGCAGCTTTAAGGCTGTTTGCAGTCATTTTAGTAGTCAGAAGCCTAATGCTGTGCCATTTAAATAAATATTTAAACCTGATAGTTGTTACTGTCACTTTTATTTTCTAACAAGGCATTTGTTGCCACAAAAGTAGTTCAGCAGTTGTGTAGTTTTCTAAGTAAATACCAGATAATAACTTGCATTTATTCTGTACATAGTTACAGAAAATGCAGGCACATATAGAGCTGTGTGCACATATAGTTGTGTATACTTAATAAAGGGAATAATTCGTATACAAAATATCAGCCATTCGTAAAAAAAACAACAAACAAAACCAAGCAACCAAAAAAACCCAAACAACAACAGCATAGGTGCAGTAGGACATGCAGAGGATTTTAATTAGACTCTGACTTCAGACTTTTTTTTCCCAAAACACTCTGTTGTAGGTAGTCTGAAAAGGAAGGTAAAGCTTCATTAAACAGCATTCAATTAAAAAAAAATGTAATTGTCTTATGCGGTAAAGCACCATTACACTCTGAACTAGTATGTCATATTTATTAAAATTTGATTTGCACTTGCTTTTCAAGTGAAAAGCACAGCACAGAATTATATGGTATTTATGTATTGTTTTCATTATGAGGTTTATTTTAATATATTCTTCTCAGTTTATCTAGCATTTCAAGCTACACATAAACCTACCTGGTATGATTCTGGGGATTTTGATATTTCTACATCCAAGTGACCTTTTGTGATGTTTCTGTTCTGTTTTGTTAACTTACACGGTAATAAATCGCGAGAATAAAAAAAAATAAAATTATAGGAAACAGTTGTAAATACTTTACCTCTCTTCTTTTATGCCATTTACCCACTCAATATAAACTAGGAAWAAATAAGTCTGTTACAAAGACAAGGTGACACTCCAGGCAGCTGTGCTGGTTTTTCTTTTGCTGTGCACTCTAAGAGAGAAGTTGATCCCAARGTGGAACTGAGTAGATGTACAATTTTGAGAGAGCTTATCTTATTTGTTTACAAAATTTAGCATTAAATGATATTTCATGTGTTATTTCATACTATCATAAAATCCAGAACCCAACTTTCATAATCCATTGCTGTACTGGARTTTGCTGAGAAATGCAGCTAATAAAATAATAATACAATGAAAGTTTGCATTATGAGCTGCCTAAATCATAAGCCTAGGTTTTTTACTTCTAATTAGGCAGCCAATTATGGCATTTGTAGTCAGAATGAAAATAACCCAATAGATTCAAGTAGTGATTTTTATGATGTTTCTTTTATACATGTCTATATGCACATATATATAAATTACTACTTACACTTTGTGACTCAGATATAGTGACTCTTAAAACTAATTTGACCTTTACACAAAGACAAAAATATACTGTTCTATGACAAAATTGTTATGTATAAACTTGTATTATTTTGGGATAATTTCACAATCATTAATTATACCCTACACCCACCCCTCCTTTTTTCTGCCCATACCYTGATGTCTCACTAAGACATCCCACAATGCCAGCAGGGACTGGAACGTGCTGAGGATCACAGTGACAGGTTGCTGATTATTCACATTCATTTGCATTTGCTTCCTTACACTTTTATGCCTTAATTTATGCACATAATGCAAAGGGTGATGCATCTCTGATGTAATTTCACGTTCCTTAGGTTAAGATGACTCAGCACCACTGACTTAGAATGCCAATCAAACCTCGTGTACTTCAGTATTTATCTCGTCATCCTCAACCTCCTTGTGGGCAGCAATTCCTTGTCTAAAACCTGAAGTTACTGTAACAGCATTCAGGGCGACCTTTTCTCTCTTTCAGCCTTCAGAGGTGGTTTGGGTTCTTTTTTCTTTAATGCTCTTCTCTCATTTTCATTAAATTTACTCAGTTCCTGGTTTAACTCTGGTGTCATTTCTGTATCGTGCCGCTCCACTTCCATGTGATTTTGTTCTTCTGCACAAAATTAATTAATAGGACTGGACTTTCTTCACTGCTTTCACACTTCAGAAGTATCAGAGTTCTGTGAAGAAGCAAGAGCAGATGTATATATGTTTTTCTGACCTCTTTGTACCTGCAAAACTTAAGTTTTCTTTTTCAGTGTTATATAAATGTAATTATTTTCTTRTCTAGGACAACTTTTAGTTTATCATGCTAATTTTTATTTTTTCCATCTTAAATGTTGTGTTGGGAGTAACACGTGATATAGAACTTCTTGTTTATTACTCTTTCCAACTGCAGAATAGATGAGTGGAAAATCATTGCCAATTCAACAAAAACTATTGCACTGCAATTAAAAGATCAGACTGGACATTGCTAATTCCTTCCCTCTTTCTGTCTGTTTTGGTTTTTGGGGTTTTTTTTGAAACGTGTTCTAGGAGTTGTGTAATTAAATTATTACCTGCTGTATCACCATCTGCTTACATGATTTTGAAACGTTTCTAACCTCTGTGTGTGTGTGTGTGTGCACTTCATGACTTCAAGGAAATGCCAACAAAGCAGCGAACGTGCTCAGCAGATGGACTGAGGGACTCACACCCTCCAAGCAGTCAGTCGTGATTGTTCTGGGTATAATTAAGCATATTTTCTCTAAATCTAATTATTTAGTTTCAAAACACGGCAACGATGTTTATATTTTCAATAGTAAAGTATTCCTTCTGAGCTGAAGACCTACTCCAGATCATGTCTGTGGGTAAACAGCACAATTAGAAAATTTGGGGTAAGGTCATGTGTGATTTTTTTTCATTTAGCTCAATACTTGCATAATTATCTTTTAAAAGTATTTTAACTCAATCCTTGTACTCTACAGTATGCTGCAGGTAAATCTTAAAAACTAAGAACTAGATCTGGATGCTCATTGTAGGACTGCCAAAAAGTGGGACTTAGATCTCAATGCTTAAAGCTTCAGGTTTGTGTTTAGTTTCAACCTTAATGGTATTTCATTCCAAACCATTAGAATGTTCAGAGGCTTAAGGTTGGAGCATGTTGTCCAGCAAAAAGCAATGTATAGTTTTAATTTAGAGAAGAAATCTGCACGGAAGAAGGACAATAAAATCTGGCTCTAATCAAGTAGTAGAAGAGCATCCTCCCGAGCCTCAGTAGGTTATTTGTATGTGAGTGTTTSTAATGGTCAAGAATATCTTTGGAAACATCCCTTGGTCTGATGGTGGGTGAGTTACAGTTTATTGGGCTGCTGCTCTCATACCATCCAACACGATCAGGAAGGTGGAGCCCTGCTAATTGAATGGGTTGTGCTGCTCTTTGCTTACAAGATGCAGAACCTCTTGCCTACAAACTGGCTTTGATCTTATGTTACATCTCATCTCAGTCCAATATTGGTCTTTATCATTTATTAAAATGGTGAAAGTAAATAGTGAGACATCTTGGTGATCATTGACTGATTAGTTTAAGTAAACAACGAAGCAAACCAGAAAACAACCATTGTTATTAGCTCGTAGTTCAAGTTGTTGTGTGAGGGAAAGSTCCTGCTGGCTCAGTTCTGCTGGATTCAGTGTAGAGTTTGGGGGAACTGCCCAAGCTAATTTCCTTTAATACTGATGAGATTTAAGGAGCCTCTGCAGTCCCCAGGAGGAGTTCACTGTGTCAGAATGAAGAAGTGATGATCCTCTCAAACACATGTAGGCTGGGAATTCCATCGACTATTGCACATTCATTAATATTCTTTAGACTTCTAGTTTGTGACTAAGGTCTAATRGCTTAATTAAATGAGAGTCCATTCAGGCTTTATTCAGCTGAGTGAAGCCTAAGTTGTGATAGGGCTCTAAGAAGATTTTGCTCGCTACCATTTTATGTAGCTTTTCCAATTTCTTACTCATTTTGCAGTCATTTTGACCTTGGTAAACCAGATTCAARCTATCTTCAAAGGCATTTAAGTAGCTTTTTTCAGTGCTGTATTCAAAAACTCTGAAGTTAATACCTTCTCTACATTTCATTCCCTGTATATTTATTTTTCTGGTTCTCATTAATTTAATTAGATTGCAGTCCTCCTTTGCTCTTTACTGAGAGATTGCTCTGCTGGATAAATCCATTTTAACTTTGATGCCTAATGCTAGAGGTGCACACTCATAGGTATCTACTCAAATAAAAGTGCCCASAGTAAAGTATTCTCCTTTCCCCATAAACAAAATTCCCAATACAGTCATTAAAATTACTAGTTTTTGATAATCTGCATCTCTAATGAGAAAGTCATCTCTTTACTTCAATGGTAGCTACTTCAATGATGCATAAAAGTGTTTTAGAACAGTGCTGATTCTGTTTTTGAAATCACCCAGCAGCTTAACAACCAGCTTGGATATAAAATTCAGTTCTCCAGTTCTTTGTAGTAGTCGGCACTAGGTAGCAAAGTTTGTGGGCATTTAGCCAACCGTCTTTTTATATGTTGCATCCACCTGTTTTGACATTAATCCATAAAAATAAACTCCATATGTAGCCCCAGAAATGGTCTTTGTGGGTCCCAAGTTACAATGGCAATAATTGAAATGATTGCTTTCATGTCCCAGATGGTAACTGTGGTAGATAATTGTATTCTCTGCAATTATTTTGGACTAAGTTTAGCAGAGGAAGGTAAAAATCCAGTATGGTTTTGTAACAGCACACAGTATTTAATTGGTTTAACTGAAGGCTTAATTATTTCCAGGATATGAGAGTAAAGGAAAAGTGGAAATGGATTACAAGTCCAAACAGATTTATGGAGCATTTACATGTTATTTCATACAGGTGTGGCACAGTGATCACTTCAGGGTGGACTGTCTTTGCATTCAGTGTGGTGGGCTTTGGGCATGACCCTGTAATGGTTATATTTGGGAATTTTGTGGAAAAAAATTACGAAAATGGGTAATGGAACTCACTGCTTTTGCCCATATTCAGACCATGCCCTTTGTGATGTGTAGCAGGGCAGATAAARCCTTTGTATCTGGGTGAAGCAGAGTCACAGCTTGATAGTTTCTAAAAGACCTTGAAAAATTGAGTAATTAACTAACATAAYGATAGCCCACAACATTTAATGCAATTGTAATGATTTTGCTTGTGTTCTAACAAACCTGGTTGTTTCAGGCTGTATTTTGGTAGTATAAATATTTTGTGATGGAGCAGTGTTTTGTGACTTACTGAGTTTTGCATTTTCATGCCATTTGCCTTACGTTTGGTCTCAAAACAGCATTACTTTTAAGTGCTATTGAAGATCATTTATTTTTAATAATGCCCCTGCTCATAAATAAATTATAAAAGCTATGAGACATGCTCAATATGGTTCACTGTGTTTCTAAATACCCTTAATACATAAAGAAATTACAGGTACRTCCTGGATACACGGAAATACAGGGAATTCTGTGTGTTTGCTGTTGGGGAAAAAAAGAAAAAGAGAGCATTCAGGTTTTCAGTCTYGAATTTTTGTTAATGTACAAACTGTTTTCTAATGTCATTTCTTGATTCATTTTAATTATAAATTTAGTCACTCTAAATTTTTCATGAGCCTGGGTGACTTTTCACTAGAGACTGATTTGCCTCTTTCCTTACTGTAAATCATGAAAAACTTTGTACTATGAAGCTCAGTGGAAGACATTTCCCTGTAAAAAAGTAGTAGAGATGAAGAAAGTGCTGCTGCTTTTTTAATTTGCATGGCCTGCTCCTCTTCCTCATGGGCATCTTCTGACTTCATTTTTTTTCTTTTTTTTTTTTCCCCTCTGAGCTTGAAATTAGGTCATGTATAAATAAAGCTGATTAAGTTGTTTTGTGAGGGAAATATTCCCACTAAAAACCTAAATTTAATCAAAATGCACATTTTTAGTGAGGAAATATTTATTTCTAAGCGAAATAATTAACACGTAAGATAGAGCAGAGCATGTTCAGTTTCGAATGACATTTCTGGGGAAACTGTGAAAAATTAGTTTTTCATTTCTTGAAGTTGAAGAAAATACAGATCCTCATGGAGTTTAGGATCTGTATCCCTATTTCTACACTTTTTTGTTTTTAAATTTATATTTCAAAAGGGAAGAAAGGCAGGAGAGACCAGGGCCGTACCGAGACTCACTATAGTGATCTAGATAATTTCCCAGGGGCTTGCAGAGGGACAGAAGCAGCATATGAATGATGGTTGGTTATACATTTGTTTATTTTGTGAAGTCTTTTCTTCTTCCTTCAAGGAGATGTCTAAGTACTGTAGGTAGAAAAGAGGCAGAATAACCATATAAAGTTGAAAATGCTCATAGTATTTTGCAGAATTTGATAGTTTGATGTATTGTTCAGAGTCACTAATAGCATGGTTCTTGGAGTCAGTTTCAGAGTCAGTTTCGGAATAATATTTTCATTAATATTGTCTAATTGTGTTCTTTGGAAATTAGCTTATTGATTCCCTTCATTTGGTGGGGGACTTCTTGAGAACACTGGTTTCTCAGTGACTCCTGGCTCTACACAGACAGTGAGAGCTGGTGACTGAGATTAAAATTAGGTCGGGAATAAAATCAATGAAAYGCTTTGTAACTTTGAAATTTCCATGAAACTCTCAAATGTTTTTAAAACGAAGTTGTCCAAATAGCACAGGATTCCATTTGTTTTCTATCACTGGGAAAATGCAGGAGATAAAGCCCGAGCTAGGAAGCAATTAAATATATTAACTGTTAGATGAAGGAAGGAAAACCGAAATCCAGATGGTTTTCCTGCTTCAGGCTGAAGGGGTCATATAATAGGACCTCTTATAAAGGAAAGGGCTGCTTGGTCAAGACTAGGTCCTGCTGTCTGGTTAGGTCTTGCCATAAATCCCCGTGTCCTCCACATCCAAAGCTGCAGAGCTTCTGCAGTGAGTCTTGGTGGGAATTCTTGTGTTTCCATCCCATTCCAACCCAGCTGCATTTCCTGAAGGGTTTTTTGGAGATGTAGGATAGCAATAGCAAGGCACTGTGCCAGAAGTGTGTGTGACCAAGGCTGCGCTGGCACAGACCTTATTTGTGTGTTTACTCTGCCCTTTCTTACATTAAGGGCCACATAGAAACATGTTTTGTCCACGTTTTGGTGATGTGGAAATTGCATCAAAGGCTGCAACAAATACAAGACATGCAAATGAAATGCTTCATTTATCAGTGATTCAGGAAACCTGCACCCTTCCTGTGCTTCAAGGGTTACAAGTCAAGCAGTTTTTAGCAAGCTGCTAATCTGCTGTGCTTGCTCTATAGTTATAGTTGCTTGCTATCCCAGGAGTTTCCAGCAAATGCTCATACAATCTGATTAACATGGTTCACATACAAAGGGCGCTGGCCTGGGGACTACCACGTCTCATTAATGGAAATGAATTTTTCATGCCATGGCTGCTATGTCTGTGTCTTAAGACTTTCATTTCTTTTTCCAATTCTGTTTTTTTTCTGCGTTGTATTTTTTTTTTCTTTAAGCAAAAATGTCTGTATGAATTTTAACGACTGGTTATATTACAGGTCTGAGAGTTTTTATTTTTGCATGCTGATCTTATTTTTACTAGGAAACAGATGTATTGGCAGCAGAGGGGAAAAAAAGGAGTGCAATGGCATACATTTGTGTTCATATTGAACCCTTTAGCTCTGATTGAATGCTTGATGAGTTCAGCTTAAGGATGAGGTGACTTGATCTGTTCTTGGCAGCAGTCCTGCTTCGTGTGGGAGGTTGGAGCAGGTGACCCTGTGAGGTCCCTGCCAGCCAACATTTTTGTGATTCTGTGAATTGTCAACTTTTCAGTGTAACTTTCCAGAATTAATTCCAGTATTGTAATTGATGTATCATCCCATCTTTTTAAGAGGCTGTAACGTATTCTAGTGTGACATGAATATGGACATGTTCTGCTGAAAGGAGGGAAGAGAGGTTTAGTCTTCTCCCAGCACTGTTCCTTGGAGTGTTTTGGATTAATGTTGCTTTTTAAAGAAAATTGGAGAGGAAGTAATAGTACATATTAAGCCAGTATGCAAAGTATGCTCAGTGACTGGTCATTCACAGCTGCTGTACTGTGGCATTTGATATTTAAGTTTTCTTAGTGTCAGCAGATTGTCATTGTCTGATTACCATACCTCTGCTGAAAAGTTCCCAAACATCACTGGCTGTCTTGTACAGGGTGTGTACCTGAACACGGGCATCCAGCATCTTACAGGATCATCCTCTATCCCCACATTTAGCTGAATTAGCAGAAACCATCAGCCCTTCTGTTCATGCACTAYTCCCACTTTAGATGGGAATTGCTGCAATACCTCTAAGCATCAGTTATATAGTTTATAGCCTCCTTTAACTCAGTGTACTAAGCTATATGTTTCTTGAATATGTCCTCTTTGTTCTTGTTGTAATGCACACTTTGCTCATCTTCAACTGCTAATGTCTCTAAATCAAAAAGTTCTACAGCATAAACAATTTAAGCTGTAATTGCTATGCACAACCCTGGCCAAGTCTAAAAGAAGGTTTATGAGAAGTTTTTTCCTCTAAAGCAGCTGATCTGTTTATTGTGGATTGTAAGGTGTGTATCGTGCTCCTCTCTAAGGCTTCTCTGTTACTGGTCAGGAAGTGTTATGGCTGCTTTTTAAGAAATTATTCCTTAAGAGATGTGCATAGACTAACAGTATTAATAAATTCAGTCTACTGGCAGTCTGTGATAAATTTTGCTTATCTGGAAGTTTGTCAGCTTGTGGGTGTCAAAAGGRACCAGATCAGGCTGAGATAGACAATTGAGAATTGAGGCAGTCTTTAGGGTAATGAACTTCTCCAGTTTATTTCTTGCAATGCTCTYAATTTTATACACCTCAGCAAGGCTGAGAGATTCCCTAAATAATGACTGGGAGACCATCAAGGAGAGGCAGCAGATTAAACCATAGGCTAAGCAGCTGGGCCTCTTTTCCCAAGCACGTGGTCACAGGCAGGACTTGGCTGAAAAACAGCATCAGATCTGGCTGCTTTTGTGACTTAGTTCCAGAAGGGCTTAAGTAGAAGTGTAAAATTCTTCTGGAGAGCTACTGAAAGCATGTACATTTCTGATATGTGAAGCTTTACATGTAGGTGTCCTTCATCGCAGAACTGCTGGCGGATAGGTGTGCAGAGGAAACAGCAGAAGGAAGGGGTGCTTCCTTTGATTTTTATCCTCGGAAATCCACTGAGGATCCCTTTGTTGACCTGAACTAACACATTTGGGATTTTCTTTTTAAGAGAAATCATGAACTCATTTCAGCGTGTAGACATCGGCGGATTCAGGATGCTGAATGTCACACCACGTTGGCTACGTGTGAAAAAACATCTGATAAATTCACAGGAATTGTACACCATGCAAAATTGCACCTCCAGGCAGACTCAAATGACCAAACTCTGACATTTCTCAAACTTGACAGCTTATTTCAGGGGAGATTTAGGAAAAAAAAAAGGTCAAAGGACACCAAACATATTACTGTTCCACTCTGCCTATAGCTATAGCAACACTAAATCTTCTGATATTACATCTTGGGGCAAATGAAGGGTTTCTCATTTAGGCCCTAGAAACAGGAGTAAACAAGGCTTAAGAAGAACAGCTGAGGGAGGTGGTGTTGCTTAGAGAAGACGAGGCTGAGGGGACACCTGATCTTCTCTACAACTCCCTGAGAGGAGGCTTGGCCAGCYGGGGTTGGTCTCTTCTCTCAGGTGACAAGTGGTGAGACAAGAGGAAAYTTCCTCAAGCTGCACCAGAGAAAGTTTAGATTGGTTATAAGGAAAAATTTCATCACTGAAAGGGCTGTCAAGCCCTGGCACAGCTGCCCAGGGAAGTGGAGGAGTCACCATCCCTAGAGGGATTTAAAAGATGTGTGGATGTGGCACTTGGGGACACAGGGTAGCGATGGCCTTGACAGTGCCGGGTTCACGGTTGGCCTCGGCGACCTTAAAGGTCTTTTCCAACCTAAACAATTGTATGATTCTGTCATTGTACAGCTCACATGTGGGGTTGTTACAGCTTAATGGCTTCAGCACATGTCCCCTTGCCTTGCCAGGAGCAGTCTTGGGGCTGATAATGCGAGAGCAGCTCGATTGCCTCCTGACAGGAGCGTGGAGCATYCCTGTGCCTCGGCAGGTGTACAGGGTACAGAAATCTGCTTTCACAAACATGGGCTCATCTCGGGCTGCAGGAGCAGTTGCCATGGCAACATCACTCTGTGTACTTGAGCTTTAACATTTGAGAGTTCACCCAGAAAATAAATTTGGCGTGATTATGAAGTACACTTGCTTGTTTTCTGAATTCTTTGGATACAGATCGTTGAAAAGAGCAGAAAATTATGTTACTGCCTTACTGTTTTCTGCCATAAACCATGCACAAAATCATTAAAGCTGTCATCTATCAAAATATAGTAAAACTCCAATAAAGCTGAATTGTAAATGTTGCCATCTTCAGCTCCATAATATATTATTTTTAAGGGCTCTCTGTCATTGTTGAACTTGATAAAAGTCAGTAAAACCCCACTGAGCAAGAAATGAGAAAAAAAAATCTAGAAAATGTACTCTGAAGTAAGGATTTAATTTTTTTTCCTAAGTACTGACCTATTTTTCTACAGCAAGTTAGACTAGCACAGGATGGTGACAGCAGGAATATTTTTGTGTGTGTATATCAGTATTTTAAATATATCACTTAAAGTCTGGTTTTATCCAAAAAATTACTCTTGACATGAGACATTAGGGCTTCATATTTCCTGTGTGTCTCTGATTTCCATGTGAAATATTACTCATAGGAAGATTTGTCTTCTGTAACCAGCTAAGTTGTTCGAAATTGATCCTAAGCTCTGAAAACTGGAGCGCTGGAACAGATTGCCCAGAGAAGGTGTGGAGTCTCCCTCCTTGGAGACACCCCAGAACCATCTGGATGCAGTCCTGTGCCACGTGTTCTGGGGTGACCCTGCTGGGGCAAGGAGGTTGGACCAGTTTTAGATAAAATTGTATCCCAAATGATCCAGACTCATCAGTTTGTTTGTGGGTTGTGTTGTGTTGTGTTGGTTTGGTTGGTCTTTTTCCCCTCAAACAGAATGTGTTAATATTTTCATTGCAAAGTTTTGTCAGTGATTGTTAAAAATCAGGAATGGAGCTGATACCTGTGATGAGGCCAGATTCCTGTTTTTCCTGTTTGTAGCTCATCCATAAAAGTGACCTTGTGGTTTTGGTTTTCTTTTGTTTGTTTTTGTTGTTAGTTGGCTGGTTGGTTGTGGTGTTGGTTTGTTGTTTTTTTGGTTTTGTTTTTGTTTTTTTTCCTGGTTTGTGGTTTTTTTGTTCTTYCCAAGATACGGGTTAAAATCACATAGTATTTTGCAATGTTGGTTTGCATCTTTTGAAGTGTGGCAGACTCCCACTAGCACACTTTATTACAGTGCAGCTTACAAGTGTACAGCTTCTAAATTTTCAAAGTTAAAATGACTTAATTTTTTTATAATGATTTAAATATGATTGACTGTAATTAAAGAGAAAAAAGGAGTTTGAGAAATATCAAAGTGAAATGTGCCCAAGCCAACGACTGGCAATGTAAAAATTTCCACAGCAGAAATGAGTCATGTAAAATTAACTTTCTTAAGAATTGCTGTGGCCTGTTACTACAGCTATTGCTGTCAGCATTTTCAAGTTAAACACCATTTAAAATAATTTTATTTCACATCAAATTCAAGTAGAAGCTTAAATGCAAATGCCCCAATAATAGTTTTTGTCCTGGTAAAGCTTTGTATTTTTTTTCTTTCAGAGGCAATTATAATGTCTGGGGAAATGTAATGCAAAATATATTATTGATGAAACCTTGAATTTGGAAAAAATATATATATGTATATATGCAGRCAACCTGAATATTAGGTTAGTGTACAGGCATTTAGGGTGAGGAGAAATGGGAAAGGGGAAAACCGAAAGTTTTGGAAGAACAGCTTTGGGTGGGATGGACGGGAGCTGGGGCAGGGTTCTGGGAAGGTCATTGGTGGGGAGGTGCTTGGGGCAGGAGGATTTAGGTGGTGGGGCTGGGGCCTAGAGCAGATGGACAAAGATGCAGGACAGGATTCCTCCCCCTTATGCCCAGTTTAAGAACAGTGTGTAAGTGCACATACACAAAACATCCCTACCAGCCTGGAAGTCTCCTGTTTCTCCACTTGCTTCTTTGCTTTTAGAAACACTGCAATCCTATCCAGTGTCCTCCCCATGGAGAACAGCGGGATCTGAGTGTTGATTCCAAAGGAAAGATGAGTGATTATTCATGGACTAAGGAACTGAAGTGGGGGSGGTTGTTCTCTCCCCTTGTTTGGCATCGTTGTCCTGATGTCTGGAAATGAGAAAAAGAGTGAACAGTGAGAAAACTGAGCTGGTGCCCACCCTAATGGGAGGGGAAAGCTGTCCTGGAAGCAAAGCAAAGGCAGAAGCACAGCACATCCCACAAGGAACGCACAGACTCTGTAGCAGAGCCATTTATACTGATCTGATTACACTGCAGCTTTAATAAACCTCCTGGGTAGGCTCTGCATATATCACAGATGCTGTTAGCTCCTATAAGGTCAGTGAATATTTCTGAGTTTTGTTTCGGGCAAATAGGCATTTGCAAGCTAAACCTGTCTGAGAATGGAAAAGGTCTGTGTTAGTAACACATGCCCAGCATATGAGAGACCAGCTCAGGCTGCCTCACCTTTGTGTGATAGTTGTCTGCTGGGGGAGAAGGACATTCCAGCAATCTTCTCCAGGCCCCAGGAATTCATAGGTTCTGAAGAGGCAGCAGGCAAATACATCCATGTACATCTGGTGCATTTGATCACAGGCAAGTTAACTCTTGGTCCAGCTGGACATCATCACACACAAGTCTTATCAATCCAGATGCACCATTAGACCCTGCTCTTGTCATGTGGTTGTCCTTTGTGTTGATATTAATGTTATCCTGGTCCACATGGCTGTTCAGGATATAACAACATCAATGAGAAATTATGAAGAAGAAGCTAAATATTCTACACCATTCATGTCTGCCAAAAAGGACTTACTAATGAAGAGACAATTTAAGCTCAATTTAGCTGTGTTTTACAGACCTTCTTTCTCCAGTCTGATCCCTCTGTTCTGTCTTCTGCCACAACACTGCTCAGTCTTTCAGGGTGCATTCATCTTCAGTGAAATCTGAACAACTGGTGAGTTTTGTCATTTGTTTTTATCTGGTGGCTGTGTGGAGTGACAAGATATTTAATTGTCCTAGTGCAGCTGAACTGGTTGCCAAGCCCATATCCCAAACGTGAGGGAAGGGAGAAATCATTACTGCAGAAAATTAAGGCAGTGGTGATGGAAATATCACTTTTTTTTTTTTTTTTTTGGAATTACAGGGTAGTGTAACGTTGCTGTTGACAAGGACATCATAATCTCTTCTGCAAACAAGTTTTGTCAGGGATTTATAACTCTGAAGAAATTTGTCTAGGCCTGAAATTTGGCATCATCTCGTTTAACCAAGTACTAATTTGTTGTCATACATACTTTAAAGCCTTGCAAGTGCAGTGGATGTTGAGTTCCACCATAAGTACAGCTATTGGCCCTTTAAACAGGTGACATTACATCTGCTTGGGGGGGGGTCCTAGACACAGAAAGATTACAAGGACTTAAAGGAAAAGCACTCTGATACTGAGAAGAAAATAAAAATGAAAGACTCCTTCAAAATGAGATGAGCCAACAGCCCTGGATTTCTGGTTTTATGACTACACTAAGGGGCCACAATGCCTTTAGTACAATTCCTGGGTGAAGTTTGCCTTTTCAGTCCCGAGCAGTAAATGGCCCCAGCAGGACTCGCTGTGGGCAGCATGTTCACCCTGGCCACGCTTCCTGCTGTGCTTGAGCCTGCTCATTGTCTGAGCTGATTGTGAACTGCATTCAACAACTGCAGCACCACTCACAGAGAATTCACTGGAGTATACTCCTATTTTCATATTCCTTCTTCCTTGTTGGTTTCATGAGATGTTCCTATGCACTGACCTTTCTGTTACGGAGGTATTGGAGGGTGGCAAGGGTGTMGATGCAGGTCCATATTCTGTAGTTTTCAAAAGCTTCGCTGATAAGGGACTGAAGCAGGGAAAGTTGTCAAAAAAAAAGAAGTTTCTGGTGGTTTCATAACAAGATGTTCCTATCAGGCAGGATGTAAATGTGATATTTTTAAGGTCAAAGCACAGGCAGAGGGTTTTGAAATGGGCTCGTTAAGGCAGTAACGATCTGATAAAGCTGACTCTCCTGATTTCTTGTGTACAGTTAATTGAAAGGATATTTAGCTTTGGTTTGATACCTCTCTATAAACATTCTCCCCACAAATCAGTGGAAGTATAGAAATGTACATCAGCTTTATTGGTCATCAGCTTGGCTCTGTCCAGTATTCCAGAGTTTATGATCCCCTTTGCTGCSCCTATAGAATGGCTTTAAAGCTCACTTGGTGCATATTCAGACTTCTGGCATTTTGCAGTTGCTCTTTTATCTTTATAATAAAACATGTATTTAACAACAATTAAATGTTGAAACAGCTTGCTGGCAGATGGGATGAAGTTTCCATCTCCTGAAGTTTTCAAAAAATGTCTTTCAAAAATATGTTCATTTTATGGTCTGTGTTATAGAGAAGACTCAACTGAGTATTGTAGTGGTTTTTCTTCACTTCCAGTTATTTTCTGTATTGTCTTTTTTTTWAAATTCATTATTATTGTGAATGTTTTCTTTCTCCTCCTAATTCCCAGCCAATACTACATTTAATATGTAATTTTCAAGTCAWGCCCACTTCCTTAACCAGCTAAATACCAAATGCTAAATAAAACAGGTAATACAGATTGCATGGCACAAAGGATCTGTGCCTTGAGACCCAGGAGACYCCTTCCTAAAGTTACTGTTGGAATGGTTAAATGCACTGCAGGCCCTGATCTCAAGATACTTCAAGGTAAATTTTGCTCTGTCCTTAGGCTCAAATAATGAGCTTAGAAATATCAGTGGAAAAAGTGAAGTTAACAACTGCAGCTACTCTTGCATTCYTTGCATTCTTAAACTAAAGGACGTGTTGCTAATAAGATCCCATACTCCAAAGACTGGTCTCAAATATAAAACTGAATTGAATATTGATTTTTTTATTTTAGTTCATTTAGCTGCTTGTTTGTTTTTTGTTTCTTTTTTCCCCTGAAGTGAGGTAACTGGTTTTGGTGCTTTGAATGAAAATTGAAGTGTTGTGATGCTAAGCTGTGGAATGTGGTTACTCCTCATCTGCATTAATAACCGTTTCGAGAAATTTCATATGAATTTTTATTATGCATTTATATGTAGATTTAAATAACCTTTATTAATACACTCCATTGAACAATAACATATATTTTTCTAATGTCATAAATACAGGGAAAACTTAACTACCACACATAGGCAATGGTCAACATTTACAAGTTCAGCAAGATTAATATTTGCCATGAAACTGAATCTGAAAAACTGCCTTAATTCTGTTTTATGGCTAATACTGTAGTAGTCTGCCAAGGGTTTACTTATTTGGCTAAAACAGCTTGTTAAATGACTTCAGGAATTCTAGAGTCAAAATCATGTCTTTATGAAAGGCAGCAATGATTTGCTGTAAAGGACAAAACACAGGTCTTTAAATTCTAATAAACAGCAATATGAAGTGAAGTTTGAAAGATGAGGTTGTTGGGCAGTTGATATTACCTAGCAGCRATCTCTGTCATTCATGGTTTGCAAATTAATCCTTCCACTAACACAAGAGGAGACAGAGTGAAAGGGCAGATAAATAGCTTGAAAATTAGTTATCTCTATTTTYCAAAGAATATTAATACATGGTTTGATGTCCAGTTGGTGCTTGGCAGGAAGYTCAGTGAGGCAGGCATCAGTTCTGGGGCTGGCATTGTTAAATATCTTCCTCAACAACCTGGATGGGGAGGCAGAGTGCTCCCTTGAGAGATCCCGAGGGGATGCACAACTGTGGGGATTGTGGTGCTGTAATTCAGGGGATCCTTCACAAACCTGAGGGCTGGGCTGACAAAGCCCACAGAGGTCAGCCCCGGCAGCTTTGCAGGTGTTTGACTTTGTAGCCGTTTATTGACTCTCTTGGAATTTGAAGACTAAATTTGCAATCATTATTTAAATAAATAACGCAGACTTTCGCACTAATTTAAGAGGCTTTACTTCAGCTCGCTCTAAACTCTGTTGCTTCCACTGCATATGGAGGAGTTTGGGCTGCAGGTGGAGAATTGATTTGCAAAGTGCCTGCAATGGCCACACCAGGAATGTGTGGGCTCTCCTGCCTGTTCCCATGCTGTCTGACAGGTATAGGTGAGGGATATTTATATGGCTGTGGGGGAAAAACAGGATCTGTAAATTGGTATTGTCTAGAGGCAGAGAGCCTTTCAGTGGGCAATTGGCTGTTTCATTATATTGGAGCTTGCAAGTGGTTCGCTGTCTTCAGAGAGCTTCAAAAAGCTAAATTCTACTTTGCCATTACAGTGGGTTCCTCTATTATGTGGTAATGTTATTTGGAGGTGAGTCTTGGAGAGTGAAAATACCTTAAAACATAAAAATGGAGTGATAATGTAGTGTCGTAGGTGTCAGTCAAGTATTCATCACTATGAGAGGTTTCACATCTTTATCTTCATTTTATTCTAATTGAGAAGTGAGTGTGATGTTTGAAATGCCCTAAATTACAGACGCTTATGTGCTGGAATGGCTATTGTCAAAGTATGGGGGAAAAGGCACCCTGTTGTTGCAGTCTGTCAAAAATGATTTGTTGAAAATTGACTTTGAGTGTTTGTACTGGAGGTCAGAGTTCCCTTTAGAGGGCTTCTACTTCCATAGAAATATCTAGAAGTGCCACAGTTATGCCTTGCTATTAAAGGAATGATTTTGTTACAAATACTTACCTGGCAGTGCTTTTGATTCATTAAAATGGGAAAAATAAGTGGAGCACAACAGCTGGGACAATTTCTAAGTAAATTCATCAGTCATTCAGGAACTATGCATTTAAAATACCTATAAATAATAGAATGCTCCATCTAAATGGAAGCCTTTTATTGATATGTAAGTACAGTGTCACCCTGAAGTTTCTTTTTTAATTTATCATTTCCTTGTGTTTAGAATCAGATCAGGCAATTCATATTATTTCTAGTTTCTCAACTTCATTTTAGCAGCATTATTTTGTATGGTGTGTGAAATGAAATTGTTGCACACAGCTGTTAAGCTTTAAAATTACTTTCAGGTAACAAATAATTGTTTTGGAAACTCTGAGCCTTCACTCAATTTTTTAATATTATCTCGAGGACTGACAAAATAATTGGATAATTTCTGTGGTTTGCCACTGGCACTTTTAAATTCCCTTTATTCGTATTCTTACAGTATATTCCCATAAATATCTTCTTTCTCCTCTGATGTTCATGGCACTGCTGATCCTCCAAAAGGAGACAGGACAATGGAGAGTGAAATACGGAGAACACGKTTTTTTGTTTTTATTGTCTGTGTTTAGTTTTCCCAGGTCTACAAAGAATAAATAAATTGTTTATATATGCATATAGAAATAAACATTTAAGTTGCCCCTTTTTTTTCTTATTTTTGTTGTAATAGATAAAAAGATGGCCTATCACAAAGTGAATGCAGACCAGAGAGCACAGGGCCACTCTCCGTACCTTGACAACGATGAGCTCCAAGCCACAGCGCTGGAACTGGAATGGGACATGGAAAAAGAGCTGGAAGAGCCTGGCTTTGACCATTTCCGACTGGATGGTGCAGCCCAGCATCACCTGGGAAACTCCCAGAGCCCTGACCTGGACCTGGAGCCCATCCAGCCTTCATCTTCTCCAAAGGGGAGATTCCAGAGGCTTCAGGAGGACCCCGACTACATCTCACACTACACGAGACAGGCACCAAAGAGCAACCGCTGCAGCTTTTTTCGGATACTGAAAGTATTTTGCACTGCTTTGATTTTATTTATTTTTGGAATTGTGATAGGATATTATGCACGCAAGAAATGCCCTTCTCCCCCAGCATCTCAAGAACCAAATAATCCTCATATCCACCATGAAATTCTCAAGGAAATCAAAGCTGAAAATATTCAACAGATTTACAGGTAGGTGCCTTGACTTGTTTTTTGTCTAAGTGCTCTCAGGTACCAGTGTTAAGGCTTTATGTGATTTGTTTTATGTGGAATCTTAAAAACCTTGACTTTTACTTCATGTCCAGTTTTCTCATGATACCTGAGAAGCTTTATAAAAAAATAGTAATTTTCAAATGTTCTATTGTTAAATATATTATCTTTAATGTATGTGAATTGAAAAATATAGATAATTCAGAGTGAGTTGAAATATAGACAATAGAACAGCTGTCCTAGATCCAGTTGATTGCCAAATAACACTATTGAAAAGCAAGGTTGATATGATGTTTTGTAATATTTGGTGCTTTGAGAAATCCCCACCTAATTTTTGGAACAAAATTGAACCTTGACTTGTGTTTTTTTATCTAAAAGGTGAATTAAATGTTTTGTCTCCATGGGTTTAGAATGGAAAAATTGACCTTTGCATTGTGAAAGATCATGATTTGTTTATTTTTTACCCTTCATTACCTGTTTTAAGAACATAAATTGTAAAGTATCTACTGACTGGGTTTTATTTTAATTTTTTTTCAATGATGAATCCTTCCACTGCTTTGACAGTCTATATAACATTTATATCAGAGTATGATCACTTTTCTGCAGCAGTGAGTGTGGAAGAAAATAGGTTTTCCTACCAACTTTTGAAAGTTGTTTCTATGTGGGGGGGTGGGGAGAGATGAGTTTATTTTTGGCTTCTGGAATGCAAAGTTCCTTTTTCACGATAAAGACGATGCATTGAAGATTTTTTTGATCAGTACCAGGTCAGAAGCAGCAGAACTTCCATACCTCAGGTTAGAAAAGATTGTTGTCTTGGTCATCCAAAGAGGTGTTCTTGAGTAGATCAGAAATACATCAGAAGTAACCACAGGAGTGTTCTAACAATATTTGTCTTTTATTATATTTGCTAAACCAAGTCTTAAATCCTGAAGTGGCTAATACCATGTTTTGAGCCAACACTGTTATTAAATTCAAGGGAAAGAGTAAATATAAAGGGTTTCATGTCAGTTTTCATGTGCTGAACTGATTCTACTCTATACAAATCTAATTATTCTCATAATGGGAAAGGGTACAGGTGATGAAAAATGTTGATTTTTAATGTAAAAAATCAACTTGTCTTTTCAGAGAGTAAATGGAACTGAATTCTGCCATTAGGTGTAGTCACAACCAAAGTATTGGAGTAAGCTAAGCCCTAAGATTGGGAATTACACAAATTACAGCAAATGGCTGACATGTCTGTCAGACTCAGGATAATACTTAAGTACTTTGTGTTTGGGGACTGGGAATCACTTCCCATTTTATTATTTCAAAGGGTGGTTTAAAAACATCCCTTTTCAAGCTCTTCATCACTTGTCAAATGATTTCAGCTTGCTATTAGGATAGAATACTTTGGAACTTAAAAAACTTAGGTCGTTGCCATCCTTTWATGTAATTCTTAGTATTTGTTGGGKTTTTTTGCTATTTAATAGATTATTTCAATAAATGTAGTCAAACATTAATTCAGCTACCTATCAATTCTGTATATAAATATGTAATCAATGCTTTCAGTATGCTGCATTGGCCACCAGATTTTTCTTAACCCAMCATTTTGGTGTGAGACAGCTTTTATCCCGTGTTGTGTTGCTTTCCCTCAACATCTGTTCGGCAGGAGTCAGGGGGACTGCAGTGAAACCTGGGTGTGTGCAGCCCTACAAGTACCAAACATGCAACATGTGTTGCTTGGGTTAAAAAAAAAAAAAAAGAAAGCCCAAACCTGACAAAATCAATATATGTTATTGGAAAACTTCTTTCAATAGAAGACTTTGAGTTGCTAGGAATAAGTAGCAGCTGCTTAGCTTGCGATTTCTAAATGTTACTGAGCATGACATTAATTTAATTTTTGTTGTTTACTACTTAGATCAGACTCAGATGGTAAGGGATTTTGCTAACAGTCCTGTAAAGGAATTAGGAGGGAAAAAACCTGTTTAAGAGACACAGAGGTGCCAATCATGTTGCTGAAGCAGAAATCCCATTAAGGTGCTTGGAGGTCTGGGGTGGGAGTTTTCCGTTGGGATGAAATCTGCGTGTGGTCAGATGAAGCTTTGAGGATGGGGACATTCTGCTCTTTTAAAGAGGTTGCAGAAGTGTGTCAGGGGACTTGTGTTGGTTTTATTTGGATTTTGACTGGATTCTGTGCGAGTTGAATGAAGCCTGTCTACCAATCCCTGTTGGGAATGGAGGGTCATTGCTGCCCAGGGAAGTGGTTGAGTCCCCATCCCTGGAGGGATTTAAAGGATGTGTAGATGTGGCACTTAGGGACATGGTTTAGTCACCTTGGCACTTGGTAGTGCTGGGTTAATGGCTGGACTAAATCTTGGATGTGTTTTCCAACCTAAACAATTCTGTGAGTATGTTGGATAACAGCAATTTGTGTTCATGGATTGCTGAACTGGAATATGTTCCTGTCTGGCTTCTCCACTGGAGGCCCTGGCTGGGCTCCTCTTCTGTCAGTCCCATCCTGGCTGTCTCCATCCCCCAGCTCCAGCTAAGCTTTTTTCCCAGCAGACACAGTAGAAATCATTAGGTAAAGAAACTCAGTGTCTTGGCTTTTATTCCTTCAACTTTGCACCTCATTTCCTGTGAAATGGGAACGCTAAAGAATTTCTGTGCAGTTTAGCACAGCTGTAATTACTAATCTTGGCCAAGTTGCTTAATCAATGGTACGACCTAAGTAAACATTTTCTCTGTAAGCCTTTTTGAACACCTCTCCCCACCCTATGTAGGGAGGTGTTTGCAATGTTGACCATAAAAAGTAGAAATGAGTTAATTCCTGATGTTTCAGGGCTTCCAAGAATTGTCAGAGGTGCCTGAAGGGGGAAAGGGAATTGCCATGAAAACCAAGAGTTATTATCACCCTGCAAGTTATGTTATAAATTGGGACCAAGRAAAAAAAAAGGGACAAATATTGTTAATGAGATTCAATCAGTAAATCTAACAATTCAGAAGTGTGAATACTAAATTTGTTGAGGTAAATGTTTTTAAAGAGAAACAACCTACTCCACAATACAGGCAAATTCAGATCTGGYAAAATCACACATAATTCTGCAAACATCRCTGGGCTGATAGGAATCCAATAATTATGTGTTCCATGAATATGACTTCTCACACTTTTCCTTTGGAAGATATATGAAAAGATTTTAGTTCAAGTTTGGTGTAACTTGGCTCCCACAGGCCTTCAGGGTGAATGTGAAAAGGGCATAAATTCCACATCCAAAAGCGACGAGGCAAAAGTTGAAACACAGAATACTTCAGGCACTGCTTAAATTTATATCYGTAACCAGCAGAACTTACCAGGGCTAAACAGATGGATAAAGGTGGTAAAATTGATAGGCTGGAAGCAGATTRTCTCCTGGGACAGGCAGGTTGAGACTCCATGGCAGGATTGAGTTTTTGGAGCTCTTTTGGAGAGAGCATGTCAGGAGGGCACGGCTGGAGGGGAATGATCTATGCTCTGAGAAATGCTCCCCTAGGAACGTGTCTGCAGCTCCAAAATACAGTCGTTACCCCAGGAAAGACCCTGTTCTCCAAAGTGATGGATGCATTTGGGTGTGGAAATCTGTACAGTTTATAGTAAGTGCTAAAGGTTGCAAGAGGCAGACCTTCAAAAATAGARAAATGCCCACCGGTTTGGGTAAGCATGCTGTTGAATCCTCAAAAGTAAATTTGCAATGAAAAAAAATGCACGATTTTCAATCAAATCTGACTTTTTAAAGCTACTTTTTAAAATGGCACTCAGATTTCTACTATTACTTAAGTGCTTTTGAAAATTCATCTGGTTTTTCTTTCTTGATCTGTATAAAAAGGGAGATATTAAAGAAGTGTGTCTTTATTCTGTTGCTGTACTTCTGCCAGGTGCAGGTCAGCTATCCAGTGATTATTGCCACTTAATTGAATTGTTCAGCAGATCTATGTTTATAATGACTGGATTTTTTTCTTCTTTTTTATTTTTTCCTCTCCYTCCCCMAATTAAAGGGGAATGTGCCTGTTTAGCATCCCCTCTGCTTCCTGGGTGACTTTTTCCTTGCCCTACCTGCAGGAGGAAAGCAAGGGGAAAAAAGTCTGAGACAGCCTGCTCTGGAGTTAGAGGGAGCATCGCCACTGATTTTCAAGATACTGTCACTAGCTCCCAAGATTTTGATCATCTAATATTTTGCTAAGTTTTCATATTTTAAAATGGTAAACGTTTGAGTTGTGTGCAAAATGACCTTTGGTGAGTGTTTACAGTTAAGATTTGAATTGAATATACCAAAATCTAAAGGGACAAGGCAATAAAAGCACAATAAGTAGCAGAAATGCAGTCTTATCAGAGACCTCTGAGATTATAGTAAGCACTGTTATCCAATCTAGCATCTTTTTCTTAAAAAAATTATGTTGTGTTGCATCTTGAACAGTGCTGAGCATTTCAACAGAAGAAAGATGAAATATGAAATTATTTCAATTTTATTGCTCCAAAACCAGATTTTAAAAAATGAAACAGTCCTAGTTTATTTGGAAATTGTGTGACTATCGTAATTTTTTAGGAAGTTGTAATTTCTGATTTGACTTCTGAAAATTAAATGGATAAACAAAGATTCATGTTTAAAAGAAACAGTAGAAAAAATGGGTACTCATGTTGATGTCAGTGACAACTCTGGCTATACATTATTTGTCACATTAGCTAATCCCTCTCACATTTTTTAGAATTCTTGTAGCCTTATTCCGCTTTACTCAAGATACACTTTCAAAAATTGTACATCTTGGTTACTGTCAGATTCACCCTTTTTTGGATACATCTTTCCATGATTAAAACTGGGAGGGGGCACAGACAGAAGAGTCTTTGCGTTGCTCTTCAACCAATCTACAGAGCAGCTCCTGCATTTCAACTCTGCTTTTCATCCTCGATCTTCTCCCTCAAATGCTTTCTTCACTATCATTTTTCCCCCTCCTSGAGCAATAGGGAGGTTTAAATCCCTTCGTAATACGTCTGGTTGTAACTAACTGTCCTTYAGAGGCGTATCTGTTCCTTGTTCCAGCTGGTAACATCACCTGCACAATCTCCCACATCCATCTCTGGCAAGAATTGATTTGTCACTGGGGCCTGCTGCCATCCGTAACTTCGGCTTAATTCTCCAAAGGGCTTTGGGAGAGCAGGCAGCAGCTGCTATCCTGAGTGACATGGCCACAGAACAAAAGTGCCAGTGCACCGAGAAAAGTTTACTTGTTTTTTTTTTCTCGAAATGAAGTGAGAAGCTCCCATATCCAAGTGTTTCTTGTCCCTGATCGGTTGTAATCAGTACTGTTAAAACCCTGGGGCTTCAAACCTTTTTTCGCAGCTAAAGCCTGTGAAAGACATACCTGGGGAGCAAGGAGAGCCTGGAACTTGTCAGAGAATTTGAGTTTTGGAGATTTGGACTGAATTAAATTCACAGGCTGCTGCTTGGTGAATTGCCTTTGTCCCAGGAATGAGAAATCACAGCAGGAGCAGAGCCTCTCCTAAAGAAGGGCGTGAGGAAAGGCAGGAGTGCTCTGGTGGCTGCTTCCCTTGGGAAGGACTCGTTTAGTGGGTTAACAGCTCCTGTTAATTAATAGCTCCATCTGACTTCTCCTTGGCTGCAGGCAGCAGYGTGCTGGCCACTGCTCACTTCACTCCTGATCAGGGCAGTTGTCTTTGYGTCCCCTGCACGCAAATTCTGGTTTCTGTCACGCCGAGAGCTGAAAAAAAGCATCACAAAAAAGCAAATCTCAGTGGGARCTCATCCTATTCCCTCCTGTATACCAGTCTCAGGTATTTCTTGCGTCGCCATCAAAAATGCAAGTGTTAAATCTAGTTAGGCTCAGATTCCTGCTGCATCTTTGGAAATGGATGTCGGAGTATTCACAGGTAACCAGGAGCTAAGCGAGGTCTCTGGACTGATTTCATTCCCACGCTGAGGAATCACTTGGGACTCTCTTCATTCACATGATGATTTTGAATGTGTATTTATAAGTACAAAGCCCCTTTTGAAAGGAGATAAGAGTAATATCAAACAACGGAAAGTTCCCACTTATCCTCCTGGCACCTCCCCGTCGAAGAATGGTTCTGGGAACAGGGGGAGGTGTCTTTTGTGGAAGAAAGATGCCCTGTGTGACCCAAGTGCTATCTATGAAACAGTGACTTGATAAATTTAGGCTTCAGATACCCACTTATGTCAAATATAATTTCTTTTTAAACCAAAAAATAGGTTATGTCTGTACYTCAGAGGTGTTAACAGAAAGGCTTGTCTGTTTTGTAGTTTTCCTTGGTTTCGTTTTTTTTTATTTGCCAAACATAGCTCTTTTCATTTGGTTTCTTTTTCTGTAGATGAAAAAAGGAAGCATTATATCGATACAATGCTTGAGAAGGAGGTAGAAGTTTGATCCTGTTAGGGCCAGTTACAGTATATGCTTATAATACTCCTTTTCTGTGTTGAAGAAACGTCTKAGGTTATGGTCTACTTACCTGTGAAAGGACATGTTTCAAGTCCACCCTGTGTTTCACAGAGAACAATTTTTCCTCTCAGTTGATTTTTTTTTTTCATCGTAACCATAAAAATATATCGATTTTTAGATGTTTGATTTGGGAGATCATTTACATTAAAATCTGATTTTTGTAGTATAACTGCATTCTTTGTAAATTAAGTACATAGTGTTGCCTTAAAATAATTTCCTAAGCAATAAGTGTGATATGGTAATGAAGGTGAATCAATAAGCTGTATTATGCCACATCAGCATAATAAGTAATAAGTCCCTTGATAAATTTTCTATCTGTCACACCCACATGAGTGGCTTTGGTCTTGCTGCTGTGTTTTCCTTGAAAAAGTGACACCAGTTTTTGATAGGCTATAAAGGATAAATGAATTTTACTCCGATCACTTCTTTTTGGATGGCATAATCTTACTTATTTTTAAATTAAAGATTACCTTGCTGAAATTGCCTCACACTCCTCCCAACAGAAGTGTGGTTAGGGTTTAGAGAGAGAACCAATTTCCATGGCCATTAGCTGTCTACCTCTTTRCCATCACTGCTGAAAGTGTGGGGCAATTTAGTCCCAATTAGAACAATTTAGCAATTCTGAATGGCTACAAGTGCTAGTTTCCCTAATTGATGATGAAATGAGCTGTGCCAGCATGGCTGAGGGAGTAATTTGCTTTTTGAGGGTTTGTCATTCCTTGCTCCTGCCTGTTTKGGGTAACAGAGGGATTGGGGAGGGACTGATGATGCCTTGAATCCTTCAGTCAGCTGGGCTGGCCCAGCACACCTTGCTCTCCCCTTTGCCTGTAGATATCTGGTGCTGTTTGGAAAACTCAGATCTTCTAGGGATCTTTTTTTTTCAACATGATAAACTGAAATGGATGATGAAACATCTTTGGATTTTAAAAATCCATGCATTTTAAGAAACTTTTGGTGATTGATAGGCAGGCCCTCTTCTTGACTTTACTGTCAAGAACAAGTTGATTTGATGTTTCTGAGCAAACCTGACACTAATGATGGYTAAAAAGCAGCATTTAGAGGCTAAAGAGTTATTTACGTTGCCATCTATCATTTTTATAGCTTTAACCAAACCACGTTTTTCCCTAACAGAAACAGTCTGAAGGAAAAAACCACACAGCCTGCTGAGATGACAACCAGTTTTCATTTTAGGCCAATTGCTTCCATTTGGGAAATCCCACAGGATGCAGAAGTTGGACGAAGTTGTCCTTCAGTGTCCAGTCCTTGCAATTCAATACAAGGAGAATCATCACTTTTGGCTGGTGGTCCCGGGGACGTGCTTATAGTAATACTGAGGAACAAACCTTCCAGAACAAACCCTTTAACCATTTAATTAGTGGCACTTGGAACAGGGACTGCCTCCTAATTGCCTGAACAACTGCACGAGTTCCTCCTGCGGGGTTGAGTGTCTTGGCTCTGAACTTCCCAGTGTGCTCAGGGGGTGGATTTTTCCTCAGAGGACACCATGGCACTGCAGGGCATTGCAGGGAGCCCTGAACACTTCTGAAGCACCTAACACTGGCAGATTCCTGTTTAGGATGCACCTCTCATCAGCACAGTGTAAAAGTGGAGTCCATGGATACTCCTGAGAATCCAGCCTTTGAGTGGAATGCTGCAGTTCCATGGTAGGCACTGCAACAATTAGCAGTTAGTTTCCTGCCTGTACACATAAATCAAATTAGCAA
Organism: Amblyornis subalaris; assembly: GCA_018881555.1. Taxonomy (NCBI): domain Eukaryota; kingdom Metazoa; phylum Chordata; class Aves; order Passeriformes; family Ptilonorhynchidae; genus Amblyornis; species Amblyornis subalaris. The sequence continues at coordinate 5,708,189 of JACAXG010000014.1, forward strand.
AGCCCTGAGGGGAAGGAGTTTTCTCAGTGCTTTTTGGGGGTGCTTTGACATGCAGTTCCCTCCAGTCAGCACCTATGACAGCTCTTTAYCAGAAGCCTGAGGATGAGTTGGACTGTTCCTGAATTTAACTGGGCTGCAGTTTGTTGTGCTGTATTAAGTTACTGTTCATTGTAGGTTCCTAAGGAACGTTGCTCGGGATCGATCAGGGATAATGAAATTGATATTGTCTGAATAATAATCAATTTTAATGATCGTATTCTGCAGTAGTCTTCTGTTAAGGGGCTTCAATTCTCAGTTCAATTCTCTTTGAAAGCTGATGAGTTTCTGGAGTGAAACAAATATGGAATGTATTGAAAAGTTGGGGCTTTCCCTGCTAATACTGGAACTTGTGAGGTGTAAGACTTTTCAAAATCAAACTATTTGGCTTTTTTGAATTTCTACAGTACTGTTTATGGACAGGAAGTTAAATAATGCCTCCTGCTCTGTGTGTATGTCTTGATTTTTCTCAGTCTCAATAATGGCTAATCTTTAAACATACAAGAAGCCTCATCGTTCATATAAGCTGGTGTTTGCTTTGGACACAGGTAATTGCCACAAACTTACATACGTTCCTGTCCAAGTTAAAATACTGATTCATACTCTTGTTTTATCAGTATTTCTTCAAGGCTGAAAAGGTTGTATTTTTCCAGTGAGATGGAATTTTCTCTATCCATTATTTTTTCCTTTTATTGAAATATAAAAATTGAAAAGTGAATTGAAATGTCACTATCAAAACAGAGTGTTSGGATGGCTCAGAAGAAAAATTGTTTGGAAATCTTTTTTCTTGGAGACTTCATGATTTTTATTCCTCGTTGGGGAATTTGGAGGGTGTGTGCTGACATTTCCAACCAAAGCACTCTGGTCCTTGACCAACTTTAATATCTGTGTTTATCTTTTGTGAAATGTTGTCACTTAACAGAATGGAGAAGATAACATTATATGCTGAAAAGTGAGCATTAACAATAACGTTTTGAGAGCTTATTTGTTTTACCTTTTTTAATGGGTGCTCAGACTTCATTAGCTATCAGGCTAATTGAGTGGGTCGTGTGAGGCTTCAGGGGAAAGGTCACTATTGCTGCAGGGGTCAGGACCCCATCAAAGATTGAATTATCTCCAGCAAATTTGAGAAAGCTCTTCAGACAGGAGTTTRTAATAACTGTAGTATTTTGCTGACATCTTGGTCTAGAGAAAGAAAGTCATTAGGGATGTTTTTCCTCTGGAAGTTAGGGCATGGCTGAAGACTCCTGCAGGTAATAGTCCCCTATAATACAGAACTGATGAAATGGCCAGAGTTTCTAAGAACCTTACCTTGACTCAACAGTCCAGTACTGGTGTTGTGCTCTAGGCAATGTCACATTTTGCTGCTGCTTCAGGTGACGAACTGGAGCCTTTGAACTGGAGAAGCCCAGGACTTCTTCAAAATGTGAAGAGGGGAGACATTGAGAAGAAGGCTCAATAGTTAAAAATGTGTAAGGAGTCCGTGAAAGTGTCAGTGTGCCTTTGATGGAAATGGTTTTCCTTGTTCCAGCAGGACAGCTGTGCCTTAGCAGAGAGCTCAGGTATTTCCAGGTGCAGTTGTGGCCGGGGCAGGAGCGCGTTCCCAGCGCCTCTGGAATCTGTCTCCTGTCGGAGGCGACGTGAGCCAGGGCTGATGCAGTGCAGATTGGGAGCATTTAATTATTGGAATCCTGGGCTGAGTGCTGTTTGCCAGTCAGAGGTGGTCGCTCTGGGAAGTCGCCCGTTTCGTGGTCATTTGTTAGTAATAGTTATTGAATGYTTTTATTTTTAATAAATGCCAGCCCAGGTGATGGGCCTTGTGATGTGCACTATTAAATAAATAGGCAGGCTTCAAAAAAGGCCATGCAGGTCATGAACAAAGTTTCTGTTCCCTGTCAACTACTTAGGGAACGAAGCAGGGAGCTGAATTATTCATGGCATGCTTAGTGCAAGGCAAATGGAGCCTGCTGCTGTGTTGCTAGCAGTGCAAATAGTGACCTAAAATATATAAATGGTTTTCTTCTGTATTATCGTGCCTGTTTTTCTTTACTAATATTTCTAAAAACTATTTAAGATAATTAAACCCTGTGACCAAAAAAAAAGTTAAATCTGCATGGTTCCTCAGGATCTTAGCAAACACCCTGCAGGGAATATTGTTTCTAAATTATTCAGTTTATGTGCTAAGAAGATAGATAAGGCATGGTGTTAATACAGGTATTCATTTTGTTCTTGTGGAAAACTTTTGCTTTTTTAAAAAAAAATCAGTAACTCTTGAAAAGGTTTCTTTTTCTACAGACAGAAATATAAATATTTTTCTATAACTGTCCGTTTGTATGTGGGGTTTTGTGCTTATGTGAAAACATACATGTAATTTTGCATAATAGCTGAAGTTCTGTCATTTRCACAGCACTTCTCAAAGCTGTCATATATTCTGTGGCTTGGTACCACCTCTCCCTGTGGTTGTGGCTGAAACCTGATTGTCTTTTAATCCCAGGGCCAGAAGCACTTCTTGTATTCATAGTTCCTTTGAAACTTTAAGAACTCAAAGTACCATGATAGCTATTTTATAAATGCCCAGAGAGTTATTAAGGACACAGTTCTGCACCGAAAGAGGGGCCTCAACACCTTATATAGTTMCTTGTTTACMATTTGATCAGAAATAAATATAGCTTAGGAGGCTTATCTCATTCATRCCAACATAGGTATTACATGGAATGAAAGATGAAGTAAGTTGATTACAGTGCAGAAGTATTTCGATATGAAAATAGATACCTGGGCAAGAACCAGGCATTAAATTACAAGTGAAAGTGTGTAGTGCAGAAAAGGTGGTGAACGGAACCAATTTCCTTATGACTTTGTTCTGTTGCTTTATGTTCTTTAGCCAAACTGTTGTTGTAGGGTTCAACACAAGGCAAAATACGTCCRTGGCATAGAAAAGATTAGGTGAGATGACTTAGTGATTTCTTTCTGATGTTTGTTTTTTCCAGTCCCTGTGTTTCATCAGTCTTTTCAGACTTGATTGAAGCACAATTTTGAAGCACACCAAGATGAGTCAAATTCGTTACTAAATTTTTGTATTAACACTTCTTTTCCTTTATATTCTTGAGCTGTTTTAACTAGAATTCCTGAGAGTGTTTGATATTCATATTCTGTTCTGATTAACAAACTGAACCAAAGCAGAGTTTTGGGCTCTGGTGGCTGCAGGAGCTGGGGTGGAGCCAGGTGCTGTCAGGGGGCTCCTGGAAGGCACAGGGAGCTGCTCATGGCATTGGGAACAGGCTGGGCATTATCTGGGATTTGCAGCTCTCCACTAGCAAAACTTTTTTTTTTTTTTTTAGAAGCAGACACTGTTAAAACAAGAATCACTTGGTATTATTCTAGAAATACAAAGCTAAATAAATTAAATCCTCCTTTAGTCTGGTGGATTTGGAAATTGGTTTTACATGCTTTCGTYGCATCCTGCCTGGATTAGTCTAACTCCCTTTTTCCAGGTGGTTTTGCCAGCRCTGCCACTGCAGCGGCCGTGTGCAGGTCACAGATTCCTGAGGAGGGATGAGGCTCATGGAGGGCTGGGCCTCTCTTCTGTCTCTCTCATTTCTTCCTGACTCGGTGTGTCTTGAAGTTAAAAAGGTTTCTCTGTGTGGGAAACAGTTAATCGGATCAGGATGAGTCATACCAGGATTAAGGGTTGGCGGTAGGGTTGGATCCCTTCCCCTTAGTTAACGTAATTAAGGCTGACATTAAAGATCAAATTATCCTTTATCAAATTAGGTAGGTGAGAAGCTCTTCAGTGCCGTTCCTGCCCAGTGCTGTCCCTGCCTTGCTGAGGGGGCTGCGGGGTCCTGCCAGAGGAGCCCCGAGGTGCCCTGGTGCTCCAGAGCTCTGGGTCTTGTTTGTGGAAGGTTCCTGCTTGCCCAGCTGGACACTCTGCCCCCCCAACACTGTCAAAATCGGTCGTTTCCCAGATCACTTTAGGGGGATGTCAGGATTTTTCTAGCAGCACTGTGGAATTGTATGTACCGGATCTGAATTCCCTGCTGCTTGGCTGCCTTTCCTCAGTGACCTTTCCTGGACTGCCTCAGGGAAATCTCTGGATCCTCCCGGAGCATCTCAGCTGAGCTGGGCACGCTCATCCCAGCAAAAGGGCTGATGGCACCAGCATCTTCTGGCTTCTGAGGGACTTCATGTGAGCCTTCTTTGCTCATGTGTTTGGTTTCTCCTAAACAAGTGACTCCCTTTGAGACCTGGTCCCGTTTGCATCGTCTGAGACAAGAGCAGCTGATATTCCTGCAGCACCTGTTAGCCCAGAAGGATATTCTTTTAAGGTTTCCTTACACACTTATTCCAAATTTATATCATCCTCCAAAGAATTCAGGATTTTTGCATTGAAATGCRGTTACTGAGACAACCCAGTCCACCCCGAAAGAATTGACCTCAGCATTAGGTTCTATACTGGATCTCTTGGTGCATAAAGACATTTTAACACCTTTTATTTATTTCGTGTTAAACACTCRTTGCTGGCTGCTTTATATTATATGACTCTTAGTTCAGCAGAGGTAGAAAACAGATTTATCTGAAGATGTGCCTTAAGTACTTGTTATGTGCTGTTGTGCCACTCATGAAGAGTGACTTTGGGATGAGAATGGTGATACTCCATCAATAATTCAAGATCTGTTACCCCAGAGGAAAAATAGTTTCGTTTCCTAGGGTGAGAGGGAAGCAATTTTGTATGCAGAGGGATGGGAATAATTGCCACAAGGTTTACTGTAGCCATACACAAATAGTTTCAGTTCCTTATGCCAGACCAGGATACAGGATGTAAATAGTGCCTCATAAAACTAGTAAAAAGATAACTTAAAAGAGAAAGTGTGACCTTTGCAAGAATTGCAGGGCAGCTATTCCAGAAGCAACAAAAGTGTATTGTAGTAGTGTTAGTAAACCTTTAAAGAGGTGACTTGATAATAAAAAATTAGTGTTCTTTGCCAGGTAGCTGGAAGATGTCTTTATGCTTTTTTGTATTACAAACAATGTGAATGGTATTAAATTTTGCCAGAAACCTGTTATTTTATTTTGCCCCCACCAGTGTTTGAAATCATGGACACATTGGTGTGTGTTCGAGGTGGGTTTGTTGTTGTCACAGCTGAGACATTTTTGAGACAGGATTTGAACTGCCCTGGGAATAYGTGAGAATACAGTAAAATCAAATGATTTTTACTTACAGTATCATTTCAACACTGACTTTAAAACACACCACATTCTACTAGCTGTGGAAAATTAAAGTGAGTACTTAGAAGTAATTATGTGGCTCTGGTTTTATGAAATGGAGGAAAGCTCCATGGAGAGGTCCTGATTTGATCTTGAAGGCATTGTAACAAAGTTTTCAGTTTCTTTTCCCTGTTTGCCAGAAGAATTCCAGACCCACTGGAAATATTGTCTCTCAGCAGCCTTGAATACATGCAAATGTTAAAGTACAGCTTCACAAAATAGCTATCTCTATAGCTGAGAGCCTGAATTTTCAGAGAACGCTTAATTATTTCGGGAAAGTGAAGATTGAATGAAGACAAGAAAGGCTCCTTGATGGTATTCAATTTGCCTTTCAGCATGTGTATTCTATAATAATGYTTTGATTTCATCAAATTCATTATCTGTATTTTATTTTTCCTTAAAAAAAAAAAGAACAAAAAACTAAATAAAAGACAGGCATGAATTGTTACACGAATACTATTATTCACTGTGAATCAGAAAAGTCTGAGCTACTGCTGTTTAGACCCTTCTTTAGAGAGATAATCAAATACATTAAATTAATTTTCCCTGAATATCATGTGGATTTTTTTCTCATCTTTTTGTATTATCAGATTTGAGCAGAAGGGACTAGTTGACTAAGTATGGATTCAGCACTTCAGTAATTTAGTAATTCAGGAAATTACCATGGTTCCAGTTAGAAAGAACTCAAAAAAAGGTAATAAAAATAATTCAACATTTAAATTAATTATAAGTATCATATTAAGCAATATATTGACAGTCATGAGAATGGAGCTGTGTTTTTTAGAGAAGTGGAAAGGCCACATGATGAACTAAGGCAAATTGTATCCTTCTTAAATGTTCCTGAACTATTCTCCCTTGGTTTTGTCACTGAAAGGGAGCCCCTCCAGTTTGCAGCTGCCTTTGTAATGGTCTAGATATATAACTAAGTAGCATTTAAATTTTCATTATTTATAGTTAACGGTGGGACCATTTTAATATCTTCATTTTATTAGGTGAAATGTCTAGCATGGCTTGGCACACCTGAAGAATACGGAATAACGCACTTGGATTTATTTTTTCACTTAAATAAATAAATCCTGGGTATACTAATTTGTCAGAGACAAGTCCCAGCAAGATTGAATTAGGTTGTTTATAACATTGATATGCACTTGTTTTTTTGAAATCTTATAAAAGAAATACCTCTGTGTATAGCCAGACCAAAATAACCAGACATCATGGAAGTATGGATTTTAGAAATCTGGTTTATCAGGTGTGTAGGCTGGGAGCATTGTAGGGTGGTGAATAGTTCTGCTCACTCCGTACAGAGTGGCTGGTGCTCTGGAGTGTTGAACTCAAATTCCTCTGTTTTGAGACACTAGAATGCCAATAACCAGGAGTAGCAGTGCCCTTGTTTTCCTGAAAATGAATGCCTGCGTGTGTAGCTGATGCTACTTAAATTTTGAAAGCACACTTTGCCATAATTGTTGAAAATGAGAAAATCGTGAGCACAGAGTTGGAGGGAGGATGAAGATACTGCTGCTAATGAAGCCTTAATTGTTGAAGTTCAAGTTAAAAGGCTGAATATTCAGAATGGTATCAGACTGCAAACCCCCTGGAACCTACTGCTTATGCCATTTAAAAATGATTGGGCACTTCAGTTTAATTTGCTTGAAGGTGAAGAGCTTGTAAGATGTATTTGAACCCAGAAATAATTCTGACAGCTAATTTTTACATGCATGAAAAAGAAGTTTTATAGTGGAAACCTTGACTTTTAGTGCTGTAGAGCTGTCATAAAGGCCCTAATGATTTCTGACTTAATTATGTATCTGAACACTTAGGTTGATACGCATTCACTACCCTTTAGAGATTCATGTCTAAGTACCAAATACTGGATGCAGTCTTTGGCTATGAACCCTGCTTTGCTTTGCCTCTCAGGCTGCACAGCTCTGCTGGGATCTAGGAGACAGATTCTGTTCTTGTTAGTATTTTACACCTAACTTAAGCCTCCACACACACCTCCTTAATTTATAAATAAACTGCATAAGCACGTTAGACCTCGTTTGCTGATTGTATAAAATGCTTCGGGGCAGCTGTTAGGAAAAGCCCTTCTGTGGTTGTAGCACCATCCTCTGAGTGCCCATCAGTGTGTTGGTTGAGTGGTTCCCAAAATGCTTTTGCAGCCCTGGGGATCCACAGGTTTTTGAGGAGGAAGAAAGAAACTGGAGCAACCAGGTATGTCCCTCTTAGATGGCAGGAGAGCARTGCTGGACTGGGGAGATGCTGCAGCAGGGTTGCCCTCCACGTGCCTCTTCTGGGAAAGGGATGTCCTAAAATGATCTGAGAAACAAAAGAAACTCTGGCCAGATAGGACAGGGCAGGCTCATCTCTGCAAAATAGTGAAGGAGTCATTAGTAGGAAGCAACTTGTTCTTGTTACTTGATATCAAACCTGTTGGTTTAATAGTTAAGGAGTGTGAAATCAGAAAGGTTCAGCATCCRAGTGTTTCAGGCACGTTTATGAAAGATTGTTACCCTTTGGCTACAGTTAATTCCATTTTAAATATGTTTATTTTCACTTAGAAAGTTCAGCTAGAGTTTGGATTGYTTCCCTGCTGAAGATAATTTGATTTCAGATTGCAGCAGTTTAGACGTACATAGATAGAAGAAAAATCCTTCCATAAAAGCTGCACTGTGTGTAAATCATCCTGTTCAGGCAAGGAGTTTGGTGCTAAGTTACCACTTATGTCTTAAGAGTGAGTGATTTATGGGTTTGAGATGATATTTTAGGATTCTGCTGCGCATGCCTGTTTTTTAATAGCTCGTGTGTCATCCAGCTGGCACACACACTGTCTGTGTATGAAAGTCAGTGTTAAAGTTAAAAGGACTTAATGAAAATGAGTTTTCAGACAGAAGCATGTCATGAAATCACAATTTTTTTGTGTCAGACATGCTAAAACTGATCTGAGTTCTCAGTGGGTTGACAGAAATGTCAGTTTCAGACTGCACTGAGCCTGTTTGGGTATGATGCATTATTTGCTGATGCCTTTTYCTTGTTTACACAAGTGGATTTGCATGGCTTGGTGCTCCAAATATTGGACTGCTGAAAACCACCTGCATCTGCCGAGGTATTGAGACTGAAGCTCTGGAGGCTGGCCAGGTTTCTGCAGTGCTTTTGCTTACGTGGTTGACAGTAACATCTGGTAACACAGATGTTGAGTTCTAGAGAGCCATAATTATTCTGAGAGCAGGGAGAGGTTGTCACACGTAGTTATTATCATGCTACTATCACAGGTATTAGTATCAAAGAGATCATTTTGTTCTTTGCTGACAGCATATGTTTTCTCAGCTTTGGAGATGTGCTAGTTTGATGCCGTGGAATATGCAGATTAAAAATTATCTTCGGGTTTTTAAGCAGTTTGAAGGTTAAAGAAGACTAAAGAGACTGTAAATGCAAAAATATTTTGTTTCTTCAGAACACCAGTTTCCCTGAAATTGTAATTGCTGCCAGAATATGTTTCACACTGAGCCCTGGAGCTCCTCRTAAATAAATGGGATGAGGGAATAAGGGAAGTGCCTTAGCTCTGAGCATCTCAGGTGCGTTAGGGTTTTCRTTTTGGGTTTTTTTGGGTTATTTGTAAGTTTGTGTTTTAAAACCCTGGACTCATTTTCAGACACAGGATTATTAGAAGGAATATGACAGCTGAGATGTTGGGAATCTCTGTATCTACAGAGGTTTTATGAGACAAGCACTTGAATCTCTGCTAAGAGATAGAGTTAAACTCTACTAATAGAATAATTCTTGAATATTTAATTCAGTTGGTCAGCTGGATATCAGGAATCAGTCTTAATTTTTATAATATACACCTTTCCTTGAAACAGGAAACAGTTGTTACTCCTTGATTTATTTTTTTACAGTAAATACTGAGTTTTCATCTAAAAGCTTTGTATTTGGACACCTGCACACATGGAACTGAGCATCTTGTTAAATCCCTTCAGTATAGTTTGGTGCATAGTAAAAAGCTTATCTTTGCAGTAGTGACATTTAAAAATTACTTAGACAACACAAGTTTCTAATGTGGTAAGAAATAGAAGTCTATAGGAGCCCAATGAAGTGTACTTAAAAATCTTTGCACTATCTAGGACAAGTTTTTTTTTTTTTTTTTTTAATCTGACACTTGCATGTGGCAGGTGTGAAAAGAATTTGATTAAGTGGGACCTAATATGAGTAGGAGTCCCCGGCTAAGAATGTGAAGAACCGTAAAGGTCTCCTAATGTGTTATTCTGCACAGTCTACATCTGAAATTAGTAGTAAAAGCAATTTTTATAACAMTCTGTATTTATTCAGCATTAGAAATGGGTGCTTCTTTTCTTTAARACACAACTTTAATCATATTGGACTAAAAATAAGCATTCGTTATTTGGACATCTGAAGTTACTTCAAATTGTTTTGGTATTTTCCAAACGTAGTAGCTTTCCTATCTGTGTAGCTCTGCAAGTGCTCAGGCAGCCAAGAGGAAAGCGGGATCACAAACAGGTCATCATGTAGTTGTTTCTCAGTGTCTTATTGTGCTGTCCAGACATCTGCATTTTTTTAAACTTTGGTCCTCGGTTTACATTTACATTTGAGGCCRTGCTTAGTCCTGAAAGAACACAGTGAGCTGCTGACTGTGCTTGGCAACCACCAAAATAATGGAATATCCTTTGTCACAGGGGGTCATACTTATACTTAGGTGGTTCAACCAGTGCTCCAAGCCCTGTGTGGTTCCTTGGTTTTCCACAGTAGTGCCTGTACAGCGCTTTGCTTCCTGGTGGCTCCGTGGTCCTCCCGTAGCTGTTTCCTCCTTCACGTGCCACCATTTCCCAGGGTGAGTCATTATTGTGGGTTCAACTTGACTTTGGTGGCAGCACTTTATTGTTTTGCCACGTGTTGCGCAGGAATGGTTACCCTGAGACACACCTTTTGGAACTCCCTGGTACGGTTTGTTGGTGCAACGAGCTTAAGCGGCCGAACGTCGTTTTCTGCCCTCTGGTTTTACTGCCGCTGGATGAAAAGGGCTGTTTGGTTTTATTCTCCTGTTTTATTTGTTGAGCACCGTGTCTTTGAACTGTACTCACACAGTGCACTAGGTCAGTGTTTAGTTTCAGGTGTTCTCAGTTTCCCTCATGTAACTGCRTTGGTCAACACTGGGCAAAAAATCAGGTCGTTTTTGCATCTTCCGTAGGATGTTTTTCCATAATTGTTACAACTGTGCAGTTTTCATGCCCTGGTCCATTCCAGGTGTTGCCTACCAGTTTTTTTCTCCTGGAAAGCATGGTGGCCCATTTYTACTCCCTTCCATAAAAACACAATTACTTGTGATCCTGACTTTCCTGCGGGACATCCCTGTGTCCGCATGAGGAGCCGTGCAACTGGGAAAACCTGACTGAGAAAAGAGCCAGAACTCATCAGAATTTTGTTCTGGAGTGGCACTGACTGTCTTACTTAGATTTTTCAAAATAAAGTAGAGGCTCCTGCTTTGTAAACTTCTCCACGTGTGCCAGAGACTACCTGGGAGCTGTTTTTAAAGTCTGGGTTTTGCCGGCCTTGCTGCAGCGGGTCTGCAGATTTATCAGGTCGCTTTCCTCAGGGGTGTAATTGCCAGATGCTCTCTGCTGCTCATTAAACTGGAATCAACATCCTTGTGGAATCTATAAAGATGGACTGCAATGCTGCTACTTCAAACAGGTAAACAAACCTTATTGTCAGCACCAAGGGCTGCAGTGGCTGTAGCATGGCACACGAGGCATTTCCAGTGCAGTGGGCTTCTGTGGGGAAAAAGAAGAACCACCTAGTGAGGAAAAATGAAGTTTTCCAAGTGCTAACAAGCTCTCTTCAAGCCAATTTTTCACTTATTTCTCAATAGAAAAAAAGGTTCTGATTTCAGACAAAAATTGGGTAAAAATCTTAAAGCTTAAAATATAGTGCAAAGTTAAATTCTGTCAGGAACAAAAACCTTTGAAATATTGTACTTTTTTACATGAGCAATTGAGGAAATATTGAAATGTATATTTCATAATTTAACTATGCCCTTTATATAAAAGGCATGAACAGCAACCCATAAACCTGTTAATTGAAAACAACAGCAGCAATCAGCAAGAAGGTAAACAGGAGGCCTTTTCAGCACTGCCTGAGCTTTCACAGCTAAGACTGTGCCAGTTAGCCCCACTTCTGAAGATCAATAAACTTCACAGATCAGGCATGTAATTGAAACTGCCTCCTGTTTCGTGCCAATGCCAAATGCATCAGAGCATTCTCTGAGAAATCACAGTCAATAATTATGGCTGACTTAATGGTTGTATTATGCCTTGAGGTATTTCTGACTCTTCTGAAAAAAAATCTGTTTTTTTTCTGTCAGGCAAATGCATATTTTCATTAACCACCTAAACACATCATTCCTTCCTGGATGTTGCCTACCTGCTCTTCACAATATTTTTGCTAAAGGGGGAAAAAAAAAGCTTTTATCCATCATTCCTGTGGTACTTTTGCATAAAGGAGGGGTTTAATTGGGATGACTGGACACCTTGTAGTGGCCTTTACATTTGCAGTAGCACTGACCAGGTCTCAGGAAGCCTTTGAGATGCTTCCTTCAGTGAAAACTCTTGGCCTCATCTCACAAGAAAGTTTTGGCACTTGTAGAATCCAGTGTTGCTTTTCAATCACACGAAACCTTTTCATGTTTGTGGAATCTTTCAGAGCCAAAGCCAGACTTACCTCCAGCCTGGGTGCTACTGGAAGCTGTTCATCCATATAACTCTTGCAATTATTGCTTTCCAGAACTTAGTTATTTCAGGCTTTATTAATGATACTGGTGTAGCTATTTCCCTCTACTTTTGCTTGAATTGCAGATCATGTAGAACCATAATTTAATACAGAACATTATTTAATGAAGCAAACTTTTTTATTGCTGACCTGTGCTGTGCTATTCCATTAATAAGTAGCTGTTCCCTGTTAAATTTGTAGTGATTGGTTTATTGGCGCTTATTTAAAAAAGACAGCAAATATGTCTTCATATTCCTTTTAAATATGGGGACAGCTCAAATTCAAACAGATTACTTAAAGAGCAGATGAGAAGTTATTTACTGCATATTCAGCTCATGCAATGAGCACACAAAGTCCAAGAGACTGCTTGTTTTGACAGAAACTTTATACACTAATTTGAAATTTTCTTTAAACTATTTCCTTTTATCAATATTCATCAGATTTTTATAGATTTCAGAGATTTGGTTTTATGTTGTAGCTGAGAATGCAATTGCTGAACTACCTTTGGTGATCAATGAATCTGAAAACTGGAAATCTTTTCTCTGCTTTTCCTGCCTTTAGCCACATTGACATTATTAATTAAAAAAAACCCTAACCAAAACAAACAAACAAACAAAACACTTAATTTAATGAATCGGCTGTATTCAAGTGAATAACTTGGAAAATTAGCAGCACAACACATATAATAATCAGTTGGTGTGCTGTCATTGTAATGTGGAAATTTGAAGTTAACATGGTATGGATCAAACCTGGGGAGGCTGTTGCCTGCCCTGTTCCAATTTTAATTGTAACTTCCTTATATATGGATATAACATTATTATTTTCTTCTGGTATTAGTTTTAATTCCACTTCAAATAAGTACACTTATTTAAGGCTTTTTTAATCTTTTTTTYCCCATATTTAATCAGTGTTATTGAATGTATCATATTGGCAGCTTTAGAAAATTACAGCCTCTATCAAAATTCTGTGAAACCATTTATTCCAGGTAATGTGTCTGCTTTTCTCTGGGAGAATTTAGTCACCAGGATTTTTTTTCCCCCCTGCTTCTTGACTGACTTGTGTCTGACTGATACTTTTGTGAACTTCATGGGCAATGAAAGTMATTTGGTGCTGAATTGAGAGATCCGTGCTTTTTATAACTTTTTGATGACACACTGATATCCTAAACTCTTACATCACTCTCTGTTTACTCTTTTATTAACACTTTTGGTAGACTTTATGAATTAAATGTGGGGGTTTGTTGGCTTTCTTTTCTTCCTGAGACTATTTTTGCTCAGGTAATGCTGAATTTAAATGAGGAGAACTGGAACTCACAGCTGTAAAAATCGTAACAGGCGTTGATTGTTCAGCTCCTCTTCGATCTCCGGGGTTTTGAGGTCAGAGTCTGGATTTAGCTGGAGTGTCAGATAGGCAGGCACTAATTTCACCAAGTCCAAGAATAAGGACTGTGTGTGTCAGAGCTTTGATGTGATTGACCTTGATTTCCAAGCGATTTTGGGAGCGAGAGGAAACAAAGGTTTTCCCTTATTTTTCTGCTCAGGGAAAAGCTGATTGAAATTTTCAAAATTTACATTTTTGGAGCCAAAAAGGGTRGGTAACATCTTTTTAATAATACTCAGTTGATATTTCCATTTCAGTTATTGACTGAAACTGAGACCGTTGCCCACCTCTAGGGTCTGTATTGACTGACTCACTAGCATTTTCTGACTGTGTGAAATTCGCTGGACTCATAATTTGTATCCAGTGGAAAAGTCACAATGAAAATCTTCGTATAAAAGGAAGAGAAGTTTTGTTTTCTCTGGTTGCAGAGTCCTTGGACGTGTTCAGCTGCAGYTGTGTGTATCTGTGGTGGTGATGTGCTGTCAGCACGGGTGTCATAAAAAGTGAGGCCAAGCCTGTCAGACATGGAGGATATATCTGCCTTTGAAACTATCAGTCTGGAGGAGACTGATAAGACAACCAAAAGTAATCTTGAGTTGGGAAAAGAGAGAGAGAGAATAGCAGGATTTAAGATGATAGGAGAGAGGTGAGGTAAACAAGAAAGGAAGGCTTGGGGATGACAGATTTGTACTTTTAGTGTTAATAAATAACATCCCACCTAACACAGCAACATCTCTCTCTGCTAATCCTGTAGTGGCATCCCAGGAGCTCAGTCTGCACCTGTGTGGCCTCGTCCCTGCTGGTGGCTTTTTGTTCTGCTCTCCAGGAAAGGGAGACAAGGGGTGGGCATTGGGGTCACCCCTGTTGCTGCCTCACCTTGAGTGTAGGGTCCTTGCCTTCCCAAAGGGCAGAGGAGCCCACGCAGAGAACAGGCTGGTCATATCCTTAGCAGGCACCATCGAATCATAATGATCAGGGAAACCAAATTATYGTTGGTGTCATATCCTTATCTGTCCTGAGTCGCTTCAGACTGTCCAGCCCTGGAGCTGGGTGGGTTGAGTCAGGGCTGCGTGGGACAGTGATGTTTGTGACACCTGCACCCCAGGCAGCAGGATCTCTGCTCTGCAGGATTTCCTTGGCTGCTTCCTTGCAGATCCTCAAGCTGCTTAATGGCCTGAATGTGTGACTCTCACCTAAGGAGTGTTTGGGGTTTTGGGCAGGGGGTCAGATTGTTTTGTTTTCCTAATTGATTTCTATTTTTCTCCCTGCTCTTAGTACTCAAAGTATTTCTTTTACTTTTACATTTACTGGGTAGTGATGAGTCACTGTCTAGTGCTGTCCTATCACACCTGTTAAAAAATTACACCTGTTTTTTGTAGATAAGGCAAGAAACAAATTACTCTGGGGTGCCTTTCTCTGACACTTCATTTGTCTTCCAGATTGGGCAAGGATAGTTACCTTCATGCCAAAATTAATTATGGGCAACTCTGGAATTGCTTAATCTGTCAGAAGCAACAGGAGAAGAAAACATTTTATTCACTTTCAGAGGACTGGGCGAATAAGGAATAGATGCGAGTTTTCCAGACGTAAATAGAAGTTTTCTCACTCCTATTTTCAGCTGATTCTGAGTTCTCACTGAAGTTGTTATAATTTCTGCTTTGATCAAAATTGCTTTACTGTGTCTTAAATTAGTAGGGTCATGCTATAGCAGATGGTTGAAGAGTTAAACTGTCTTCCCTTTTCCTACTGTAAATTTGTTCATGATGTATACAATGCTTACAGCAAAACTCTACCCTCCTTGGCTTGCTCTCTGTTTCAAGAAGGAAATGCCTTTTGAAAGAATAAATCTTGCATTGGCTGGATATCATCTCCTGATCTAAAGACTGCGACTGGTAACTGCATAAATTGCTGTTACATTCTCAGCCCAGTTGCAGATGAATGCCTTTATTCCCCATAAAGCCACTGCAGGGTGGGTTTTTCCCCAGCCGCGGCGAGCGAGGGGCTGCTCGCTGTGCCCAGATGCTCCCCCCAGCCCCAGTGCAAACAGGAACTTTAAACTGTATTTATCTGTTTGGAATGAGTCGAGATCCAMCCGGAGGAGGGGTTGTGGCTTTCCCCTGCGAGTGCCACACGATGTGCCCTCCATCTGGTGGCGGGAGTAGGGTGGAAAAGGGAAGGGTTGAGAAGGCATTTACGGGAAGAAGTAAAAGCCTTTCACTGAGTGTTGATTTAACAAGGTAATATCTCTGCAGTCAGAAATTAAATTGTTAGCCTAGGGGTTTTCCAGAATAGGCTTGTTGTTTAGAATAGTTTTCTTTATATTACAGCAAGCGAGAGGGGTTTATACATCTCTTATTATATTCGTTTCCTCTCCTCAGTGTAAATCAAAGCAGGGTTTGGCTCAGGGTTTGCAGTGCCCCAGACCCCTTTGGTTTTCTCCTCTCTTTACAGAAACACAGCTCCTGTGGTGTGAAATGCAGCAGCTGTCCAGCTAGCATGAGGTGTAGGGGAATTTATTATTCCATATAGTGCTCTTATTTATTTTAGCTGTGATCACATGCCCAGACAGGAGGAGTGCAGCCGCTCCTGGCAGCGTCCAAAGCCTCGTGTGCACTGAATATGTTCTGTGCCTGCTGAATCCTCYGAGCTGCCACCAGAGGAGGGACCCCAAAGGCAGCAGAGCTGGCTGGCAGTGAGTGACGTGGCTGTTGGGACCCTGCAGTGGTGGCCCCAAAGCTGCTCATCCCTGGCAGCACAGGAAACATCCCACCAAAGAYATGCCAGTCCTTCTGTGCGACTGTCTCACTACCTTAATTATTTTTTTTTTAATATTTCACAAATCGCTGTTGTCAACACCACAAGGCAAAATGATTCATCTGCTTTTCTATTGTTACTTGCTCAAGCAATGAAAGTAATTATATCTAAATAGGAATACTTTTTAATTTATCTGACTGCTCAGTGTTCTCGGTTCATTTCTGTTGTGTTCTCCTTTGTAATCCTGAAAGCGAAAATATTTTTTAATACAAGCTGAAAATCTGACATCATCACAGTATTCCAGGAGCTAAGACTTGAGACTGAATGCAAAACAGATTTGCATGGCTAGAAACTTCTTATTTGTTGCTGTGGGCATTTCTGTAGGAATTTGAGAATAAAGCTGGGGGAAAGGCTCYGCTGTGAACCATGCATGACATTTCAAGTGCTGTTTGCTTGTCTGAGTAATATCCTAGAAAAATCTTGCTGATAGTTGGTCACATTACATGGATATGCCTAAAATGAGAGTTGGTCATAGACAATGGGATCTTGGCAGCGTGTTGTGCCTTTTGCTTTCGCTCCTCTTCTCCAGCCTCTGTTTCTGAAATTGCTTTAATCTGTATTTTATATGTTTGAAACTGGACTTTTTGGGGGATGTGCCAAACATATGCTGCATACTGTGAGTAATAAAAGCATTGATACAGTCAAGGATCCCAAAACCCTTCTGAATTTTTCAGTTACCACTTTTTCGTGAGTATGCCCGCATTAGGAGATGAAAAAAATTAGTGTTAAAGTTCTTGTGTTATTGATAGTCTCCCACTCTCAAAAATAAATCATTACATATTGTCTCCTTATATGTGTGGTGCCACATTTATAATGCACTCATCAGCTGACAACTGCAACCATTCATTTTATTAATGTTTGTAATGATACACTTGGCAGGAATTATCTGATAATCCAACCTCTAATAATTTGAAATCCTTGGATTGGATGTGGGTAATCAGATTAAATTCATCTATCTGTCTATTTCGGGCTCTTTAAAGCTTTTTATGTAAGTGGCTTCTATGGTTTGGCATGTATTATTTTTATGGTTTTAGYTACGTAAGSAAGATGTATAAAAATTCAGTAGTTGGCTACTGAGGGAGGCTACTGGAAGAAAATATTTTGTACTTCAGTAGTCCACCTGTTTTTGGAGTGTGGGCAAAATACTGGTTAGGTTGCTAAAAATAATTTTGTACAATAATGGTTCATAAATGTGTTTTTTTGATGGAAACTAGTGTCCCTTTGAATTGATCACTCCCTGTGAGTAGTGCAAAAGAATTGCAGTTGATTTTGCATTAGAAGATTTCTGAAGCATACAGCAATAATGCTTCCTCGAAGCATTATTTGATGGAGTTTTGTAATGTGAATATCTCTGTCACACTGTAGGACTGATGAGTGCGAGGATAGCACGTAAAAAGGCTTTAATTAATTTAAACTTTACGCTTTGTGTGGTACCATAACTTTGGGGGCTTCAATGCAGGGGCACAGCTTTGCTCTGTAATTAACCCAGATAGACAGAGTTCAGCGTGTGTGAGGTGATCCTGTAATTTGGTTATGTTGGGAGCTTACATTAAATTTTTGACCTTGTTGGATACTGGATTTTTCTTTTTATTATTATTTTTTTGTGTGTGGCTCTGAAAATTCCTCTGTAATCRTCTAACAGCAGCTGCAAAGCTGTTGTGGGTCTTTCTCCCAGGCTGAACGAGGCTGGAGCAGCCTGTGGTAGCTGTGTCTCCTGGGATCCGTGCTGCAGCTGGCAGGAGACAAGTGGAGCTGCAGCTACAAGTGTTCAGGGGCACGGAAAGCAGGTTGTGTTCCAAACATCTTGCTGTCATCAAGAATTGCATTGAAATCTTCTGGTGCTCTGCAATCTGCCTTAAATTGGAAAAGAACAGCAGCAGATGAAGCAGGGTCAGGCTTCTTCCAGTCCCAGCAGTCAATGCTGTGTGCACGCACACATGCACAGATTATGCCTGTGGTTTTGTGCATATTCTATAGATCTCCCTGACTTTCAACTAAGAAAATGCAATTGTGGAAATTTGCTTTACAATTATATTGCCATGTAAGAGACTTGCACATTTATAGGRAAAAAAGTAGGTATTTTCCTCTTGCAGACAGTCTGGTTTGGGGTTTACCCTTAATTTGGCAGCRTGTGGAAATCTGTATATTAAATCATTATTTCATGCATGATTGTTCTGGAATACAAATGGATGGAAACAATGTGCTTTTGACTGCCTTTAACTACTCTTGTTGCCTTTTCATTTACCAATGCAGATGTATCTTTGTATTTTAAAAGCAAAGGTTGGTTATTGGGAGCTGATTCAATTTTAGGATATCGTCTACTTCATTACATACAGACCACTTGGTCTCATTTCACGTTGTGTCCTGGCTATTTACTGAGTTTTTAACCTGGTTGCTGGAGTCCTGCAGTTTATTTTATCTTATTAATAGCACTGCTTTGTAAAGGTCAGGCCCATTCAGCTAGCAGGTTTTGATGTGCTGGTTTCATTTCAGGAAGCAGAATAGCCAGTGCTGACTGTGGGTACCCGAGAAAGGCTGGAAGAGGACTTGTGTCGGGTGCTGGCTTGTTGAAAGTTTATAATTAGTTTTAGGGAGTGGACTTGCTGCAGGAAAATATTTTCATATCTGGTGGACTAGCTCAGTATAACAAATACATAGTGTTTAAAAYGTGTAAATGTTTTAGACTGTTCTGGTTGAGGTGGGTTTGTTGTTCCATCAGCAGAGCTGACCAAACAGTCATTGTCAGATGGAGGCAGAGGGGAAGGGAAGGGCTTGGGACAAGGATCCCTTTGGTGGAAGCAGCAGCAGCTGGAGGTGGGTGAGTTTATTGGGTGGGTTTCCTGTACTGATAAGGCAGCAGATATAGGAGGGCAGAGCATTTGGTGTGGCTCTTGAGACTTAGGGCTGAGACCTGAGTGGGTACAAGAGGATGAACCATTTGGGTGCTCTCCTTAGAAATCCCCGATGCTGCGGACTTGCCCCTCTCCCATGGGAAAGTTTCCTAACCAAGGAAGAAACAATCTTCACTGTACTTAAGTCTTTAATGAAACTCCTACTCTGTGACCTAATTTTCAGTGCTCATCATTTTTARTTCAAGATTTTATTTATTTATATGTCTAAATACGGATCTGAGATTCTAATGGTAATCATCCATTAAAAAAAATTAAAAGAAATCTTGGCTGTGGCTAATTTGATTAGTTCAGTTTTTGCAGTTGCTGAGAGGCACACTAAATACATAGCTAGAGAGGGTAATTTTGTTGATAGTTTAAGAAATGCATCCTAGCTGTGTATTGTATAGTAAACTATAAAGCTATTGTCTTCATGTAAATGTCATTCAATCACRTTTCCCTACAGAGTGGCCAAGGTGAACAGAAGATAAGATCCTGCAGAGCAACATTATTCTCTTTTCCCATCTCTCAACTCCGTAAATGTTCACATCTGCCTTGCATAGCAGAAGTATASAAAATCTTATAATGACTTTTTCCCCAGAAAACAAAAAAAAAYCCCAAACAACCAAACCACCACAAAACCCTTAAATAAGCTGCTCTTTTGTTTCTCCAAGAGAAAGATGCTGTAATAGTCATGAAGAGTCTGAGTAATATTGTTAAATAAAATTTAGGACCCAATTATCGAGGTGGAAAAAGATTTTACCCGTTTTTATACAAAATTGTACCTCTTGCTAGCCTAGAAAGCAGACCTGTGGGCACAGACTGCCAAATCACCTCAAGTGACATCACTTTTATCTGAAACTTTAAAATCTGAATACAACGTGGGAAAACACTTCCAGCAGCTAGGCTATTCCTCTCCCCACTCACCATCTGGATATTGTGAGTAAATTATTTTTATAAGCCAATGCTTCTGGAGTGTTTCTCCTGTGATATGTAGGATGAAAGGCTGGGGGAGGCATACGTGGTCCAGCTCCCCTGTCAAGTTGAATTCTCCCTTTCTTTCTCCACTCAAGGTGTATTTGCCTCATCAGTCATTTTTTTCGGTCCCAAGGCTCAAATGCATTATATTATTTGTTTGCTGATCCTGTCAGCTTAGCACACAGAKTAATGTGTTATAGGAGAATAGTGGGCTGGAGTTGACAAGGGRCATTTCAGGAGTGAAATGTGGTAATGCAAGAGAGCAGATGTGCAGCCATCAAARGCTGAGGTAACCAAAGGACAGTTTGTAGTGGGAAGGGGAGGAAGGTGAGGAGAGGTGGTAGAAAAACTCCAAGAATGGTAAAAAAAAGTGTGTGATGTGAGGTTACCCTTCTCCACCCCCACATCCCAAAGCAAGTCACAAAACCTCAGAAAGAAGAGGAAGTATCGGCAGGGTTTGACAGTCTTGACAAACTAGAGTTCACTGAGAAAGACACAGAAGCAAAGATTTTYGTCTATAAAATAAACATTTTAAGGACTTTATCCTAATTTACAGTGACTGGCACGTATTTGGGTGACTGTAGCCTTTTTGTGCTCACTCTGTGTGCACCCAGACTCTGCATTGATGCAGCATTTCCACCGACTGCTGAGGAAATTTGCTATTTCAAACAGTCTATAGCAAAGATGCTCCCATATGCAATTCCAAAGAGAAGCTTAAGTCTTTTTGCTTTCCTAAGTCCTGTAGGCACTCTGGAAGATATTGCTTACATAAATATCACAGCTAATACTGTATTTTGTTGACAAAACTRTTAACTTCACTGAAAATATCCTTAACATCTTCCCTTGTGTTCTCTGTTACAATGATTAAAAAAAAAAAAGGAAAACGTTTCTAAGCTTAACCACATGTGATATTTGTTTTAATTGGCAATCAGATTTGATAAAATCCACAATTTGTTTCACTCAATATTGCATGCACTTCCAGGTYGTATTTTCTTCAGTAGCAAGACTCACAATATTGTACTTCTCCTGCTTTTTGCCTTCTAACATGCCCCAAATTGCTCAGGTCTCATGGTAATTATTGCTTGTAGAGTGAAGTTTTAATTCAAAGTAATTTGGTGAAGCATCTAACCRAAATTCAGAAGTAAGTGCTGTCCTACTTGTCCTTGTCTCCGCTGTGGAAGAAACTGAAGGAGTTGATCTAAATTTAGGCATAATTATTTTGGTTTAAAAGGAGTTTACTTGACTATGGTTTTAATTGGGGTTGGGGGAGAGCTTGCAGATGGTGCAGGGGTGACGAGTCCCTGCTTTGTGCCAGTGGAGTTGTGGAAACTYCAGAAGAAAACGGGGAGGAAAAAGAACCCCTCCAAAGATTCTTCATTAAACAGAACAACTACTTCAAAATAACATCCACATACGGATTTGCACTTGTACAATTTAAATCGGTTTATTAAAGTTGGCACATGCAAAATCTGTAACTTGCTGTTTGTGTGTGCTGCTCTGAGGAGTAAATGCACGTGGATTGTTGAGTCTTTCACTGTCGTGTTTTTCTCTTTTTTGGCAGAATTCTGCCTGCAGTGAAAGTGCCAGTGAGCAGGCAGCACCATGGGCTGTAAATCGGAACCAGTTTGGGGGTGAGTGGAGGAAGAAGTCGAAGGAGGGACACGAAATGCATTAGGCTGCAGTGAAACACCCACTTGGGTTCCTGCATTTGCTAAGAAAGACAGATTTGTTTTCTGAAGGTTTCCAATAAAACAYAAAAATTCAATTTATCTTCAGTTTTCCCAAAACACAGTCTTTACAGATAGCTCTGTTTTAGTGCCTATTGCTCGAGGTATAGTTACAATTTTTCAATTTTCAGTTTTTTGTCTGTTTATACATTTTTGACTGTAGCCACACTGCAAAAGTTGTGCTTTGATGTTTTTTGTTCCCTGCTTAAAAAATCTGAAGCTGCTCTGTATTCRGGTTGATTAAATATATTTAGACTTCTAACCCCTTACTGGTTTTTCCATTGTGATATTTATCCTTTTTATGTGTCAGCGAATGTGTCATATGTGTTAACGTCACACATTTTTACGGAACTTGGAGGTGAAATGTTGYGTCTGCATAATCCACGTAGGTAGTTTGTTACCAAGAAGACGTAGTAGTCATGTCGTGTTGGTAACAAATAGACCATCTGCCTCCCACAATTCCTCCAGCTAGTTGATAGTTTAATAGATGATTTTGTCTTCTTAGTAGATGTAAGAAGCAGTGCAGGATGGCCACAGCAATGTTTTTTTTCTGCAGTGGGGATAACATGACTGTGTTCTGTATATGAGTAGTCAGTGTAAACCTGCTCCACTGGTGAATTTCTGAATCCTGTTTTGTGTCCTTATGTCTGTCTGTAGCTTCCTTAACACACCACAAGAGCAAACTCAGCCTCGTGATGTATTTGCAGGAAGAGAGGCAAAAAACAATGCACAGAAGTTTTCCRTTGATATTAATGATTCTGCTTTTTATTTTTTTTCCCCAAAGATTTGATTGATACTGCAGTTTGGAATAGAGCACTTTTACTGTCTAGCAACAGCCACCCCTCTCTGGCCTTCAGGCTGAACCATCACTGCTCTACAACATCCATTTGTCCTGGCAGTGAGCAGTTCAGGTGATTGCACAYCAAAGTATGCTGAGCAGTAGGGGGAATTTTTCAGCCTTGATTCCAGTTCCTGAACATCTGCGTGTTGCTGTTGTTTTGGTCTTTTATTTGTGCTTTATTCACTTAAAAATGGGCTTTGAAGTTTTAGTTGGATCATAAGAGAGGCTGAAAATGAATTAGACAGTGTAAATATTGCTCTGTGAAACCAGCACTTGCTGTTCCGGGGATGCTTTGTGGGGTTTATATGATTTCCAGTTAAAGAAGGGCCAGAAGCCTGAGGGAAGTCTGGAACAGGCAAAAAAATGTGGATAAATAGATGGCTTTGGGGGGAGTGATGTACGCTCTTGGGCACATGAAGTGACAGCAGGGAATGTTGCATACAAAACATGTCAAAGGGGAAGGTGGAGAAGGAGCAGGTCAGGTCCCTTTCCTGTCACTTTTCTAGAAGACTCTGCACTGTGACACCTACATTTTGGCCTGTACACCCAAGTGTTATAAATGTGCCCCTTAGGGATGCACTTCACTGGAGATGTGTGGATTTTATTGAGACTGCTGAAAGAGGTGAAGTGGGTACATCAGCTTAGAAGCGACAGAAGGGACTTTTTCGTATCGACCCGGAGTGGACCGTGCAGGTGGTGGCAAGAGATTTGCTGTACTAACACCAAACTTAGAGGTTTCTCCTTGCAAACAGAGTGATGACTTTGGAAGCCAAATCTCAGACCGGTTCCAGACTTGCTGTTGGTAGAGCTTAGAACTGAGCAAGCGAATACTCTGAATTTTGCCTGCTTTAAAAAGTTTATCCTTCTCGTGTACACACTGGTATACAGTGAAATCTGGTGTGAGGCAGATAGGACGATTCTGGAAGTCTTGCACTTCAGCTTAGCTGTCTGTGTGGGAGCTGTTTGGTTTTTTGGGAGGCAGGGAATGCRTTCTTAACAGTGGATTCTCAGCGCTTTGAAAATCTGACCCGTTTTATGCAGTTCGTAAAGATGTATTCAGGACCCTTCCTTCCTGCAGCAAATGAGTGATGAAGTGATGAGGCCCCTTTGAGGTCAGCAGAGCTAAAGGAGTCGATGAACTTACTGGAGAGGTACAGAGTTGAAATCAAAATAAAGGACAGCAGGGGAATAATAATTGAATTTTATGGAGGCAGACGATAATTGGATGCTCATCCTTCATTTTCAGTGCAGATGGCATATTCAGAGTGGCCTTTTGTTGGACTTCTGCTTCAGGAGGAGTGGGGACAGGCTGGAAGAGAGCCAGAAGAGGTGAGGGAGGGCAGCTGGAGATTTCAGCAGCAGTAGCTCTTAGGAAATGGATGAAAAGRCTGAGGAAATTCGGTTTTAAGACAACATCAGGCGAGGGAAGGCCATAAGAGCAATCCTTAAGTGTGTAAAAAAAACCTTGCAGAGAAAAAAAGATTAGTCTGTTCTCAACATGAGTGGTGGAAAGGTGAAAATACAGTGTGTCTAAATACAGCAGGGTGATTATTTAAGATGGAAAAGAAGTTTATATTTTTGGAATAGGGCTGGAAAACAAWTGCCTGGAGTGGCAGTGGGGTGAGCTGAGCCTGCCTTGAACCAAATGATCTCCTGTGGTCTCTTCCCAAGCCTCTCTTTATAAGATTTTATGCCTGCTCCTTTGGAGAGAGCTTTTAGTTTATCCACGAGCAATTTGATTTGTGGTACAGTGTAAATAACTTCAGGACAGTGTTTTGGTTATCAGTGCTGATTTCCTCAGTTGTATATTAGGACTGAAGGGTCACTTGGAAGATGTCAGTGTTTTCAGATAAAAACAAATGCATCTGAAACACARCTCAGCTGCTGAGATGGAGATTATCGGAACTAAGCCATGTGATGTGGCATTTGTGATAACACTTTCCTTACATAAACGTGTGGAGATGGTATTTTATCCTTTCTCCCACTTTTTTTTTTCTTTATCTSCAGTTTTCATTTTAACCAATATACCCGAGTGAACTTTGAAATATTTTTGTGAAATATCCAAGCTGACATATCAGCTAGGAATCTCTGCAGTTCTATTAGAATTGCACTGGTAAATTAACATATGCTAATAAGAAAATGAGGCTGGTAACAGGAAGATTATGTGGCATCATCTTCTGGCTATYTTAGGTTTTCCTGTATATAAGGGTAACTTCTTGAAATTCGTGAAATAAAATAAAGTTTTTAAAATTCTCTTTAAATTTAAAAAATTAAACATTTATTCAGGGATTTATCTAATTCTAAGTAATCCTCAATCTTCAAATAATAGGTAGCTTTTCTAAGCATTGCTGAGTTGCTTTTTTATTTTGTTCTTCAGATTTTGGGATAGCATTCCATCTTAATTCTTGTCCTTTGAGAACTGGGGTATTATTTAAAAGTTAAATCATGCAGTTCCAATAAAGATATCCAGTACCATCAGAATGACACATTCAATGTGATTACTTTAGAGTTCTCAGTGTAATCTAATGATTGGCAATTGAAARGAATAAAATACTGCTGGTTGAGCAGTATTGAGTTGTTTTGTTTTGTTCAGCAGATTTTCTATATAAAAAGCAAGGTTTCAGGGGGGTTTATTCCACTGCTATTCACATACACACAGCACTGGCCTCTTGCTGGAAGTAAACCTGATTGTCTCGGACGGCAAAAGGAACCACTWGGGCTGGGTTATGCAGCTGGTCACATTTTACTGAGACACTGACGTATCCCCTGTGGTCTGGGAGGAAAARAAGATTCTATCACTGAGAAGTTTTGCTGGGTCAGTGCTCTGGCAGTGAATGCAGGGTTATATGCAAACACTTTCAAGGTGAGGGATTGTCTTTTCCCTGTCCTGCTTCCTCTGTGCCTTGACATCAGCATCATAACCTGCTGGAAAATGCAGGGCACAGCTGTTTGCAGCTGTTTCTTTTCTTGCATTAGGAGAAAATGTAGTAGAACCCTTCATTAAATAATTAGACCTATAAACTGTGGACAAAATTATATTCCTTCTGCTGTATTTAAAGCAAAGGCTAAGATATCCCTGTGTGTCCAAAATAAAGGTTTAGGTTAAGTCATCCAGCTTATTTAAAATGCTTTAGATGGAATTGTCTAAAGATACAGTTTGTGGTGTTATACATGCACACAGTGCTCTGTACCATAGAGGAGAACCTGTCTGTTGTGACTGAAATTTAGCAACTATGAAAGTTAATAAGAAAACAAAAGTTGTGGGCATGTTAGTGACTGTGAAAGAAAATGGGATCATTTAGAGAGATCATCTTCAAACCAGAGATCCTTTAATAATAATAATAATAATAATAATAATAATAATAATAATAATAATAATAATAATAATAATAAAAAGATGTTTCTTGTATAGATATCTTAATTGCGTATATATTTTGAAAGAACTTTTTTTACCAACAGTTCATCTGTTGAAAGCAATTTATTGTAATAAAAAG
This sequence comes from Amblyornis subalaris, assembly GCA_018881555.1. Lineage (NCBI taxonomy): Eukaryota > Metazoa > Chordata > Aves > Passeriformes > Ptilonorhynchidae > Amblyornis > Amblyornis subalaris. The sequence continues at coordinate 5,734,389 of JACAXG010000014.1, forward strand.
AATAAATGCATGAGGAGTGGATCAGTCCAGTTTGTGGTATTTGAAGCCTGAGGATTTAGTGTTAGGGAGAAGCAAGGTTTCCTTGCTTTGCTAAAAGGAAAGTGTGTCACTCTTGTAGCCAAAGGGAGCAGTGAAACAGGGCAGTGACTTCTTTTGAGCTGAAATACAATGTAAAAGTTGCCCTTCTCTCTCCTCTCTTTGTGGAATTGGGTCTTACGATCTTTGAAATAGTCCATTTGAGGGACTGGAGCTGTCATTCTCCATATTAAGGATTCTGTAGTTCATTAACTATTCTTAAAATAGATAGTGATTACCACCTTTTTTTTTTTTTTTTTTTTTAACGTGCTTCCAGAATGATGGGGGTGAAATGTTAAATGACTTTCTCATCCATCTTTACACTGGGTAGTTGAGCAAGGTGTTTGTCTCAGAAGAGTGAATGCATWAAAAAAAAAAAAAAATTAAGTAAGATTTAAAAAAAAAAAAAATTAGACTCTTTGATAACTGAAAACCATGAGTGTGAATCAGCCAATGTGATTTCTGTCCCTAGCTCTGTCATTGCCTACCTGGCTCCGCTTGACTTCTTTGCTTATCTTAAAAGTATTAAAAAAACTTCCACACTTTTCTGGTTTTCATTTCTTTGGCATCTGGTTCAATATTAGTCAACTGCCCTTCAGATTGTAAGTGATAAAAAAGAAGTAATTTAACAGACTTTTTGTCCAAATTTGACAGTAGAACTTCAGCCAAGTGCACATGCTCATAGTCCATTGCAAATTAACAAGTGTAAACAACCTTCACTTGGCCAATGAATTTTACTGAACCTTTGTGCTCTGTTGACAAGCCAATTCCTTCATAAAGTTCTGTGGTTATATTGATCTTTTGCCATTAGTTTTTCATACTGCAAATAGAAATTGTATTAAGAATGTCTTCATTTTTGAAAATCTGATGAAGAACAGTTCCTATGACATTTACAACTGAGATAACATATTTTGCATATATTCAAAGTCTTTTTAGCTGACCTGCAAAGGATATGAATTAACTAATCTCCTCAGTTCTTTGCCCAGCAATTTCTGGACTCAAATGCTAGTGCACATATGCAATGTTGTTTGGATCTTCCATGAAGGGTTTTTGTGGCTGGCACTTGCTGATGCTGCTGATCCATGAAATACTGAGAGTATTCACTATGTTGCTTTAGAAGACCCAACACAGAATAGTGAAACCTGGTGCTGGGATTTATACCTACAGTTGCTTCTGAATCTGTGACTTACAACATCAGGAATTACTGAAAATCAGAGTAAAAGGATTCAGAGGAGATAAAGCTCCCATAATTTCTACACAGTGAACATGGAGTGAATTTCCTTCTTGAACCTGATGCGTTTGCAGATGGCTTGATTGTTGACAGATACCTCTCAAAATCTGGATGCCTTGGATTCATCGAGGATGTTTTTACAAATGTCAGTCGGTTTGGTGGTGGATCTGGTCACAAACTCTTTCTAGTGACAGAGTTGAGCTCATTAGATTAACTGTTAATTCATGGCTGCTTCAGCTGCAGCACTTACATCATTCAGTGACAGCTTTCAACAATTTTCTTTTTTCATCAATAATAAGAGGTGATCAGTAGTTTTCCATTACACTGTGACAGGATCTTGAACTTTGAGTGAACATGTAGAGCATATTGTTACACTAATACTACGTTAAAATGCTATTTTGTTTCTGCATCTGATGCTAGAATAGGCAAGACCTCGCGTTTTGCTGTGGGTGTTCTCTTCCACAACAAAAGACTGTGTAACTGGAAGGATTATTCTTAATTAAACAAATAGATTTGGAAGAGTCTTCTTCAGTTTAGAATAACATATTGCTGCTGAAAAGTAAGGTGAATACTCTCTAAGAAGCCACAGCCATTTGGAGCTATAGATTTTCTTTCCAAAAATTCTAAGTTTAAAATAGACTAGAAGAATAATGGAGGGATTTTGTGTGTGCTTGCCCTGTTTTTACCTCCTTCTGGGCAATCGTTTGAAATACCCTTGTGAGAACTCATATTGGCACTCTGGTGTTGTGAAGCATTTGGAAGATTTGGATTCTGGCTAGATGTGAGCATAACTGACATCCAGATGTCTTAGAAAGCTTTGGAAAGCTCACCTCTGGCCAGTCTATGACTTTGCAGTGTTTAGTGTAGAGGAACAATGAATTGCTTGTTTTCCAACAAACTGTGAAATCAGAGAGTGAGAGAATTAGTCATTTTTCAATGCCTTCCACCATCTGCCTTGAATGCAAGTTTGGCTTGTATCCTGATGTTGGAAAGTGAGATTTGAACTATCCCCGTGAGTTTTATTTAAAAAATATAAAAGGCAGTTGACTGATGTCGTGGGTGGGAGCAATGAGCTTGGTAGTCCTGTAGTGAAAAAACACGAATGTACAAAATAGCTAAGCTTGGGAGCCAGCAAGGGCTGAGATCTGAGAGTGTTCTTCAATCCCGTGGTAAAGAACTCCTCAGGAAAATGAGAGGTTTGCCCTGGAGCAGTTCTGCATGCAATTATACTATGATAGGAGAAGGTACATATGGTCAGGTGCCCCTGTGAAAATCTAATACCCAGGCGGGCTTAAACACAGTACAAAGTGCTATGAAGTTCTGTTCAAAAGTACTTYTGTGCTTTCTTACGGTATGACTTTCTAAAGAGATGACTCAAGTCCCTTTCTGTTGGAAATACCCAAAAGCCACCATGCACATAATATTTAAAAATTTCCACAATTCCAAAGTGCTTTCTTACAAGAGAACTGAGCAACCAAATCTAGAGCCGGTGTTCTGTTATCCGACGTTCTGTATTTTTTATGGTTTCATTAATTGCATTTGTTCCGTGTCTGTGAAAAGTAAAAGCTGCCATAAATCATACTCCTTTTTGTTCAAAGCATAAATTGTACCCTTTTATGTTAAAGCATGTTAAAATCTATATTGTAGGCCCTATGTAGAATTCATGGTGCAGATGCAGCTCTATAAATGCTYCCTTTTATAGCAAAAATCGTAAGTTGTTACCCAAGAATGAGCAGGGGTTTGGCTTTCCCGTCTGTCGGAAAGCCCATGCGTTCATCACGGTGTTCTGATGAGCCTGGTATCATTTTTTCTATCCTGCACAGCTGGATAACAGCATGGACTGGCAAAAACCCCTGCCTSTCATGAGAGATCCATCTCCAGTGGAGAGACTGCTGTGAGTGATWGGTGGGGTGTGAGGCCCTGGCACAGGTTGCCCAGAGAAGCTGTGGATGCCCCATTCCTGGGACTATTCAAAACCAGGCTGGACAGGGCTTGGAGCAACCTGGTCTAGTGGAAGGTGTCCCTGCCCATGGCAGGGGGTTGGGACGAGATGGTCTTTAAGATCCCTTCCAACCCAAACCATTCTGTGATGCTGTGACTCTAATCAGCAGCACTGTGTCACGTAATTGGTGACCCAAGTCTAGTGTCCAAATGTTCCTTTTAACCAGCACTTTCCATTACTTTCGTGCTTTCAGCCACTATTATTGTTTGCTTATGATTTAGGAAGCATATCTGAGTAGCCTTGCCTGTTTRTTTTGGTCATTACTGTGATCCTCATCAGACTGGAATGAACTCAGTACCAGAGTTCTTGTGACCCATGACTGGTATTATTATTATTAATGGTAAGAAATTAATATTAATACTAGTGCTAAAAATATGTCCAGAATGCATGAAGACTGATGGTAGATGTGACAAAGGGCGTCGTGGATCAGCTTCTGCAGCAGATGCTGGTGACCTTGCAGTGTAACCTGAAGAGCCTGAGGTGGGTCAGGATGCTGTATGCAACTGTTTTCACCATGAGCGTGTTTCTCTGACCTCCTGATAAATATTTATCCTCTCTTGGGCCTGAATTTATTTATTTGTATATTTTGGGAGCGGCAAATCTGCGGCCATCACTTCAGACCGTGGGAAATCCGATCGGGCAGGTTGGAGACCGGCCAGCGGAGTGCCCTAATTAACAGGAACGTGTAATTAAAATTTAAGCAGATGTGGCTTGGGCAGGTGGTATTTCCTGAGCGTTTCCTGTGTGTGCACACTGTGTGTGAAGGATACAAATATCTCCTCTTTCTGCAAGGGTGAGAAATGCTGGTGCATCTGCTGAGCAGTTGGTGCGTGCGGGCGCTGCGCGCTCGCCCGGCGCCGCTGAAGCTGCCGCAGCTCGGCTCTTAATGGGCCGAAACGAGCTCTGAAATCCTGAACATATGTAAACGTTTTTAAAACTCAGCCTGGACAAAGTTTGTGGGTAGGAAAAAAGACATTCGCATGGGCGGCCGTAAATATAATAACCGCATGTGAAGCGTTTCTTGCATTCTTCTGTGATTAGTGGCTGCCAGCTACTGTTGGGAACATCGTGTTAGACAAGAGAACACTTTGATCTGATGTAGCTGTGCAAAATATGAGAATTCATTGGAACTCGCAGAATTTGAGAACAGCTACTCAGATGAAAAACCGACCCATGGAAATTCCAAAATCACATTTGTTTTTATTTCTTGTCTTAAATTCCAGTAGTTGCTTTATGAACAATTTCAGTGAACTGGAAGAAAATAGTCAAAATTTACACTCAAAATTTGTGAACAAGACACTTAGACTTCCAGCTCTGCAAAACTGGAATTCAGATTATTTTTTTTAATAGGCCATGAAGTGTAGGCTGTTTCACCATGCTTATTGCAGTACAGACGTTAAATTTGTAAAAAACCAAACAAACCACACTTGAAGTTCTTCCTGTTTGCAGGGAAGTTTTGTCCCTGTAGATTTTTCAGATTGAATCTGTAGAATCCTGCTGCAACTCTGGATTTTTTTTTCATGGGGGTTTATAGCAATTTAATAGGATTGTCTGAGAAGTAATTATGTCATACAGTTAAATTATTCCATCTTCTGGTTGTTCGAGTGACCTGTTGTGATTTTTCAGTATCTGTTGAGTGGTGTTTTGCAGTGTCCCAGCTGGCTGATTTGCAATACCTTGTTCTCTCCTTTGGCAAGCTGTGTGAAAAAGTGCTGTTGGAGCACATAACTTTCCATTAAGCCACGGCAGGTCCATGTTCCCCGTGGTTACCAAATTGAAAATGAAATTTGTATATTGTGTGTGTGTGTTCATTTATTTTTATAATCATCTGGTAAAGAATGGGCTTTTGAAGCTGCAGAGGCTGCAGAACTCTGGCTTTATTACAGGTGTATTTTTGTCTTATTTCAAATTATTTTTTAGGTTTAGGACTTTGAATCTTCAACACTGGTGGTCTTTTCATCATATCAAAGTAGGAAACCTTTACCTTACTCAAGTTTAGTAGGGTATACTTTCTGAGTTTTACGTGCAATTTTATCTGTTTTATTGAGTTAAGGAACTGAAAATATTTGAGGTGGAGTAGAATGCTCCTGAAACGAGTATGTCCTGTTTGGTGTACATTAGTTCAGTACTGATCTGTATTAGAAGGTAAAGGCCAGTAATCTGTGGAAATCTCTTTGAGAGCATCCTGTAAAGGCACAGGAGTGTTCAGACTGTTATTGTTATATTTATAGTGTTGATTCTAACTTGAGACCACATCCTATAAGTGTGTGGTGGCTCCACTTCACTAAATTATGTAGATTTACAGCAACTGAGATGTGCCCATTAACTTTGTGGTTATTCCTATTGAATGAACCTGAAAAAGTGTCATTTTAATGTGACCAAGGGAGTCAAAAAATTAGGCTGAAGTTATTAGAGGCAGTATTGTAAATGGAAATTGGCAATTGCATTGGTATTGATTCCTTCTGAGCMTGCAGCTGCTTGGGGGACTCCTCATCCCGAGGGGCTGCTTCTCTCCRCTGCTTAAATCTTACTACAAGGAGTCTCTGAGCCCTGAAGGTTTTAGGAAGTAAATTATTTGACAATTTGTAGAGARGGACTACGAAGTGCCTGTGAAGTGTTGCGATTCTTCCAGGCTGAACTGCCAAACTTTACACTTTTCTGAATTTGGCTGGGTTTAGGAAATACAGTTTGCTTGTTATACTCATTATACCATTAGTATGTGAAAAAATAATGAGCTAAATTACCTCTAAGTTCATGCAGTCAGCATCAAAGGCAAGTGCAAGTCAGCGATTGTAATAAATCTGAACAAAAGATCTTTCTGGTGGTGTTCGTAAGATTTATCAAAGCAGTCTAATATGTGCTGATTTATTGTAATRTAATGTGTGCTCGTAATTTGCAATTTGATTTTAACATGCCATAAAGACATTATGGAGTAAATASTGTGATCATKTCTATAACTTAATCAGATKTGTTGTCACAAAAGTTTCAAAGACRTGTTTATTTAATTATGAAGTGGAAAGAAACTTCTACTACTAAGGGAGCAATTTGCTTATTGTATGTTCCTCTTTTAATGCTTAATCCCTTTTATTGTGACTGAATACTTCTGGTTGCAATGTGCCATAACCTTATTGGCCTGGGATAAGTTTCTTTAATTATTTATTCTATTAATGTTTCTGTCACCTGAGGGAAATGCAGATATTCTGTTAATGATGGTGTTAATCAAACAACTTTCTGTATTTCTGCACTGCCCAAGTTTATGTCATTACATTAGCAGGCACAGGAGATGAAATTGGAAACTTGTAATATACTGCAGATTGGATTAAGTCGTCTGTGTGGCGTAGACTGCTTGAAGACTTATTTGAGATAATTTAAAAACATTAAATCTGCAAGACAGTTATTCTTCCTGACAGGATCCCTGAAGTCTCAACTTAAGGCCAGTGTTATTGTAAAGATTTTGAACTTTGTATGTGGATAACCTCGCTGGAGCAGTGCAGCCTGGGATACAACATATTGTTTTAAACAAATGTATTTTTAAAAAAATATAGGTTTCTTTATACAAAGATATGCATAATTTAAAAAATCTTTGCATGTTGGAATAATCATTCTGCCCATGTAATAYGATGATGGGCATTAGACATTTGAATGTACTATATAATTTTTGAGCCATTTCTAGATGTAAGAGATGTAACATCTTCACTTTCTGCCCTTTTAAGGCCTTGATGTTATCTAGGCAGTAAATGTTCATTTTTCAGAAGTCTGTTCAACCACAAATTGGGTGGAGAAGGGAGTCTTTGTGCTTAACTTTCCTTATAAGCTTTCCTTGGTGGGGCTCTCCATGGGTTAGAGCAGACCCTTCTGGAAGTAGTGCCAGTGCCTTTAGCCAGGAGCATTCCACCTGCAACACTGCAGCTGGCTTTTGGATATTGCAGGGGTACCTGGAAAGCACTTGGGATTCTCAAATACCTATTGTTTGCTTAAAGAGACTGTACATTATCCAGCCATTTCTTTTGGATGTGTGAAAGACAGATGGGGTGGTTTTTCAAATTCTATTAAGGACCTTAAAGCACCTAAATTTAATTGGCCTTTTTGTGAAGAGAAGGTTGTGGACAAGAGTTTCAGGCAGTGTCAGTATCTCTGTGCTTGGAAATCAATACYCCTGTGATTCTTAATCTTCTTTCTCAGTCCTGAGAGCTTCATAGACACAAAAAAAAAAGGCAAAAAAAAAAAAAACCAACCCAAAACCCCCCAACTTCACAGAATTCAGCAAAGACTCTATCAGCTTTTTGTGCTACATGTAGGTAGTGCTGTTTGTTTGAATAATAATTCATTTTATTTCTGTCCTGCTTTGCTTCCATGACTGCTTGCCTGCCTAAGTAGGGAARGCCTTTAGTTGTTCATTCAGCATGCCCATCCGCTAAAGTTATCATGGAAATGGTTTCAGCATCTTGAATCTTTTGGCATTTGCTGGGGAGCAGGGTGGCCCTGCAGTGCCTTCATCCTGTGGCTCCTCTGGCAGCCAGTGTTGAACAGTGATGCAAACCCAGTGAYACCAGCCCAGACCAACCCATCTGAATTCTCAGTAGATACTGCCAAAATAATTTCCACGTTTGCCTTCTATTCTGGCCAWGCTTGTGGCTCAGGTGRTCCTTTAGTGCAGGTAGGAAAACTGAGGAACACATCCTGACAGTGAGCACATAATTTGGGGGAACAGTTCCATTCTTCTGAATAAATTTGCTTTACTTGATGAATTTAAGCCAAACATATAATTATAACTAATTTTCAGCATCATGCCCTCCCTGAAGTCCTTGAGATGTTACTTCAGGTTGGGTTTTCGTATTTAAAGATTGGTTAAATTTATGCTCTTTTGGAAACTTGATCAGCAACAGATGTATGGATTTTGAAACAGTTATTCTGATAATTTCTGTAGGATTCTTGATTTCAATTGAATGTGTTTCCTATATATATATATATATATTTTCTTATTTTTATTTCCCAAAAAGCAGTTGCCTTTGCCTCATAATTGATAAGAAAATATTTGCAAAAAACTGAAACGTGGTTGGGGTTTTTTTGCGCGTTTGATAGATTTTGAATAAAATTACATGCTGATGCGCACTAAAATACAAGAGTCTTGGTGGGAAATAAACTAAACCTGTGTTTACTTGTGCATTTTTTTTTTTTTCCCCAGAGATATGTTACAGTTCCCCAGAGAAGACGATGTAGACATTGCCATGAAGATCCTGGGGCAGTGGCGTTCCCAAGGCCTGGAAGATGTCCGGCTGGTCAATTACTCTGTTCTGCTCGACCTCCCAGGCCCTTCCTCAAACACAGTAACTCTGCAGGGCAGCGGGGAATGCTTTTATCCGAGTGGACAGCAGTGCAGCAGAGACCCCAAAACACTTCCCAGCCAAGACCTCCCGTACTCCTACGCAGCTTATTCTGCCAAAGGAACTCTCGAGGTAACGTGACAATTTGTCTCTGTCACTTGTGGTGAARCAGAGTTAGGAAACATCAGCTTTTCTTGAGCTGGACTGGAAAATCGCACATAGAATCACAGAATTACTTAAGTGGGAAAAGGCCTCTGAGATCATYAAATCCAATCATTGACATGGTGAAATGCCCAGCCTTGAAATAAGCATATTTATGYAAAATATAATGTGGCCACTCTTACTTATCTTAATTTATCTTACAACCTTAATTCAAACTTATATATAGGAATAGTTCGTATGATAGATATATCTATATTTACATGCATACACACACGTATATATGTGAATATTGTTTTCTGTGTCTGTGTTTATGAATTGGGTGTAAAAAYCTGAAAGTTGTGTCTGGAGCTACACTTTATCCTTGCTGGTGTACGAGTGCTACTGGTTTGAGGGATGCTTGTAGGAAARGTAAGATGAGGCTGGTAGGAGTGCTGGGCTAATACCTGGAGCTTCTGAATTATGGTTGTGGATCTCACATACTTTCTTCTATGACAACTCAGTTGTCACATCTGCTCTGTTTCCTCTTGAAAACAGTAGTTTCAAGAGGAAACAGTTCAAGTTCCTCTTGAAACTTGTAGTTTCATCTTACTGTAGCTACTGGAGGAGGTTTGTCAGCAAAAAGATTCTGCCTGTTTGGATTTGTTACTTGCCAAGTGAAATAAGATCTTGGATTATCTTGTTTTATCCTGTTTACTGTCTTCACTATCTGCCTTCCTTTAGTTTCTTTGCAAATATTTTGAGGGTGCGCATCATTTCTGTTTACTTTCCCAGCTGAGATAGTATAAGTCTTAATAAATATTTCTGAATTACAAAATTTGCAATTTCACTGCTAACTGCATCATTGTTGTCTTTCTCCTTTCTGAAAGATCATTTATATTATTCTAGTGATGTAGGGGAGGTTTCCATCTTGGTTTCTTTTTTATTTAAAATACATGTTTGTTCATGACTTAAAATAGTAATAGACTATAAAGGATCAGATTGTGGACATCTCGATATTTAAACATGCCTACTTTCCATGCTGAGTCTCGTGAGCCTCTGGTCTGGGGCTCTGTCCACTTCAAAGTTTGTTGTTGGGAAGTGAAATGAAGTAGGCAAGAAGAGGTCCTGCATGATGCATGCTTTAACTTTTCCAGGGGTGAATAAAAAGTACTAATGAATGGGGTTGCCTTCTCATATCACTTAAAAACTCCATATTTAATATTATTTTCTCATTGTAACTTAGAGTAAGAGTAACYGTAATGAGAGAAAAGAATGGCTGTGACCTTTGAGGTTTTATTTYATGAATGTCAATGTGTTGCTAACAAATTCATCAGATTGAAGGAAATCCAATGTTCCGGGAAAAACCAGTGCAGTTATTACCAGCAGCACATGTTCCACTTTTCATTATGTTCCAGGGCAGTTTTCTCTATGAGTTCAGCAGAAACGAGGCCCATTCAGTGTCCTTATCACAAGGGCTGGACCTTGGCTTTGGCAAAACTCCAAACTTGTGCTGGAGCCAGAGAATGACTCTCTGCATRGTTTTACAGTCAGTTCTTTGAGATACCTCAGCACCCTTACAAAACCTGGGATGTGTTCTTCTGTTCTTCAAAAAGTCTACCTGAAATGTCCTTAGATCTAGTTTTTGCCTAAAAGGGAAATTTCCTTATTTGTTTAGGCTACAGGTAAGTTGGTAGTGATCTAACCTTCCTGATTTTCAATCCTACACACTAACCTCTACTATTTAAACTAATGGAAGTAAAAAAAAAACCTTTAAATGAGGAGTAGCAGGTGGTGGCTGTTGCTGGGTTCAGCCATCAGAAAGTGACTTGATTGCTTGCAGTGGAAGTACAAGTTGCGTATTTTGAATATCCTGCAGTGGTTTGTGATTGCAAAATCATGAGGGTTTTCCTGTGAAAAGGTATTTTTATAACAGCTACTCATAATCTGAATAATTTTCTATCAAATGTGGCACATCCTTAGCAGAAAATTCCTATTATGTGTCACTTAATCACGCAGAATTGCTAATACTGCTCCGATGCTGCTGCTTCATTGTATCTCATTTGTCTGTTTGGTTTGCTAGAAGTTGAAGCAAATAAAACCATTAAGCTATTGCAGTCTGGCTACCAGCAGAGCTACAGCTCTACTTCCACGTTGACAAGGTTATTTGTAGAACAGCAAGCCTCATTTTCTTTGACCACCTGTCATGTCCATTCATCATACGGCCATTGTATATGAGCCATCCAATTTGTGCTTTCTGGTAACAGTCTAAACAGCGTTTGTGAGTAAAAATGTGAGCATTTGTGATCTGAAATCTACTTCAAAAACCTACTTAGTGCCATTGTGATGGATGGTGCACTTTACTACTTCTCTGTATTTCATCGGGCTGTGAAAAGGTGACAGTGTTTACCCATCATGGTGACAGGCAGGGCAGCTTACAGTTCTGGAGAGGGCTGTCTAGTCACTTTGGAAATAGATATTGCAGCACTTATGTAAATAATATATTGTAGGCTAGGTCAGTCTAAGGAAAGAATGACATACGCGAAATATATTTTTATTAAAACCTAAATATCAGCCACCTTTTATAGAGCTTAAACCTTTTGTCTGCTTGATAAAAACAGCAAAGCTGCTCTGGCCAACAGGGTGCACATATAAATGGAAATTACATTGCTTCAAATTCATGCATTAAAGCAAAGTCAGACRGTACCCAGTCTCCAAGTGAGGGTGGTGTGGTGAATCCGAATGTGCTGCTCCTGCCTCCTGGAGTGTGGTGCTCCAGGGGCTGTGGTTGCGTGTGCTGTCCCTGGAGAGCACTGGGGGGCTGAGCTGGGGAACCATCAGTGGGAGCTGATGAGAGGGGCTCTGAACCCCCAGAGATGTGGTGTCCCCTGTTCAGTTCCATGCTGGTAAAGGGTGTCAGCAGCCCATGTGTGACACACGTGGTGGGGACACCCCGAGGGCAGTAAAGGATAAGCAAGGGTKTGTTTGGGCTTGCAGGAGGCTGGGTGGCTCTTGGGGTACTGGGCAGGTGGTTTAAATCATTCTGCTGAGTGCAGCAGCTTCAGGAACAAACRCATGTTCCCAGTGTTGGTCTGCTCCATCCTCTGTTTCTTCAGCAGCTGGAAGGAGAGAATCCTAGTGAATGTAATGGTTGCTGTGTTGGAACAACGTTCAAGGACAGACTAATTAGAGCAAAATGTAAATTGTGTTTGCTTTGTATTCACACATCTCCTGTAATTATGTTTGTGTGACCTGAAGTTTTCCTCACTTTCCTTTCACCTTAAATTTATTCACGCGTTACTTTAAGGAAGTGTTAAGGAACTTTTGGTGATCCTGAGTCTGCTTTAATACTTTAAACTGTTCTCCAGCACTTGACTATGTCCACTTTGTCCTTTTCCCTCTGCTCTGTCCCTGTTCTCTGACTGCGTGGACTCCTCTGCTGTGTCACCTCACTTCCCTGCCGTAATCCACATTCCCTGTTTCTAATTATTTCTCTGTTCAGTGTCTCCTGGTCTGAGGCATCTCCCATCTCAGCCAGGGGTATCTTTGATTAGTTTTGGAGGGGCTGCAGGGAGCAGACAGGTGAGAATTCCGACTGCCTGCCTCTCCCTACACCGTGCAGAAGAGATTCTCTGCATGTGCTGAGCACGTCCCCGCCTGCTCCGGTTCGTTTGTTTTGGTGACATTTTCTCAGCTAAATGAGAACCCACTGCAGAGATTAATGCAACCTGAAGCAATCTGGGAAGTACAAGCCCATCTGTTAAGCTCACTCAGTCATCTTCCCACCATTCTTCAATCTTGGCAAGATGGGAATAAGGGAAGCAGGGCTCGAGTTGCTGTCAGATCCTCTTTCACAAGGCGGGGAGTTTGCTCGCTTCTTACCCGATATCCCATTTTCTAACGATTGTGTTGGGATGTCTCCTCTCCCCATCCACCCCCTTCTTTACCAGGCCCTTTGCTCTGCAGGAAGATGGGATCTGGGAAGATCTTTCCCACTCCCTCCAGGCTCCCCACTTGTGTGTCCTGCAGTCCCCTCCCCTCTGCTCAGGTTTACAGCCCCGTTTGCTGCCAGTACTGGGATCTCTCTGTATTTCCAGCTCTGCACCAAAAGGTCTGGAGTTCCTCTGGGGGGACAGTGCATTGGGAAGTCCTTGACCCAGCAGCTTGCTTTCATTTGATTCGCTTTCATTGTGCTGGAAATGTGATTAGTGCACCCTTATTATCTTTTCCCTTCCCTCCAGCTAATCAGTGGTAATTTCCTTAACAATATTTCAGAATTAAGATTGGTGTCAGCGGGTTGGTTTTAGGAAATTTTAAAATCTTCCCAGGTTATTTTTATCCCCAGGCAAAATTTCTAAATGAGCCTTCTGCAGCATGCTCACTCGCACATCTTGAATTCCGAAGGCAGAGAGTGCGTTTAATTTAGATTAAATAATCACAGCATCTCTTCCTAAGTCTTTCAGTCATTTTTGATGGCACATTGGTGCAAAATACCAAGCTAGAGGGAATCTTGATGCATGTGTGCATTTAATTCTTTTAGGCATGCCAAATTTAGTTCATTATTATCTTTATTAACGTTTTTAAAGATTTCTTCTCTGAAGAGACATGTACTAGCTAAAATGAATCCCTAGCAACTGAAATCAGTTTGCAGATGGTTAGGGCTATAGGTTGAATAACACATACACACAAATGAGAAGAATCATGTGACTTTTGGTAACATTTAGAAGTTTTAGAGCAGCTTTATTTATCTTTTATTTATAGAAGAGTTTCTCAGAAACCTCTTCCACAAATAATCATAATTTAGACCACTGCTCTGCATACCAAGTAGGCACAGCAAATTTTCAAGACAATCTCACGAAGAATATGGATTTTAGAATAGACTTGACCTTTAAGCTGAAAACAGCATTCAACATTAACTACAGCATAGCTGCCACTCCATTATAATTACATATAGAAAGCTGTGAAATGCAATGTGAAGGTTATATAATTTAAAATTGCAGGCAAGGGCTCCAAAAGCGATCATTGGAGAGATGTCCTGCAGAACATCCTGTCAGTTTTCTGGCATATATCACATAACCATTAATAAATAAAGTTGTACAGTTCCCTAAAAATAATAGTAGTTCATCATGCACAAAGCCACGATTAATATTGCTGGAAGATTTTTGTGTCATTGAAGGGCAGGGTTTCAAAGATGCAAATGCTGCTGCTGCAGAGCCTTTTGCTGTTTTATAATTGCCAGTCAGTGCTGTACTGATGTTTTACTAATAAAACGTTAGTAATGACATTTTAGTAATAATGGCATTAATAATAAACGAGGCTTTTTAAATGATAAAAAAGCAAAAGGTGAGGCATCTTGATATCCAGACATAACAGATCACTGAGCACTTCCATGCCATTGCACAGAATCTGCTGAAGGCGTTTCTCAGTGAGGCCTCTGTACAGTGTTCGAGAGGGAGCAATGTTGAACCATAAACATTATTTATATTCCAATTGCGTGGTAAAAACTAAAGGGTGCAAACCCTGAGGACTCGGGAAGAGTATTTGGTGCTTTATTTAGGTTTTAGTGCAAGCAGAATTCCTATTGAAATAAATGGGAATTACMTCATTTTTAAGCAGAGTTAAATTTTGTCTGTTTGTAGTCACTGTGAGAGAATACCAGTGAAATTTGTGCAATTGCACTGATCTCCAAGAAATATTTTTCTTTTTCGTTGTAGAACTCAGACCCACTGAGTTGCTATCACCTCTGCAGTTCAGTGGATACCTGGGTTGGCACCTACCCAGTCAGGCTTTTTCTCACCCCCACTGTTTGTTAATGGTGTTTGGTTCAAACCTGAACACAAAAGTGCTCAAGTCGAGTGGAAACCTTTCTTCCAAATCACAAGGCAAGTTTTTCTTACGTAGTGCCATCTTCTCCCCTCCCTGTCATTTCTTCTGCATCTTCTTAGTGAATATGAACCTACCAATAACACACCTGTGGGTTTTTTCTGTTTAAGTTTGTAAAGGAAGTATTCTACTCAGAGGAGGAATTCCAAGTAAAAAGCTGCTGTGAGCTGTTGGGATTGGGTTTTAGGGATCTTCTTCTTTTCAATTTCTCCGGTATTCTGAAGGTTTAAAATTTCCTCAAAGGAATCTTGCTTACACTGATAAAAGCAAAAATTTCCTTCAACAGAGAGACCATTAAGCAAATATCAGCTTTTTAAAGATTGCTAGGATGAGAAAAACATCGTAAGAAACAACTAAAACTATAAGAGAACAATAACAAAATATTTTTGTATTTATATAACACTTGCTCCTTGTCCCTAAATCTACTTACATAACTTCATTGTTTAAAAAACCCCAACTTTCTTGTTTCATGCACAAACAATAAAGAACTGCTTAAAATGCTGCTCAGTTCTATGATAGTTGAGTGACAGTAAAATACAATATTGATCAAACTATTGCTGCTTCTCTCTTTTTTTTTTTTTTTTTTAGTTTATTTTTGAGGAAGAGGAGCAAGTCCTAAAACCTCATAAGGAAAATTAGCAGTACAAAARCATCTGTGGTTGAAGGCAGATTACATTTTACTGTGAATATACATCMTGTAACTGGGAGCATGGGCAGAGGGCTCTGACCCTGGCAGTCTCAGGCATTAGACATCCATGAGGATATGAGTTATAATTGCTGTCACGAAATATGGGTTTTTAAAGGAAAAAAAAAAATCACTCTTCTGCTGTACTGCAGTTGATTACTTTGGAAAATGGAGAAAAAAAATCTAAATAATGGTGGTGTCTCTTGTGAATTAGAGCTGGCAGCTGAAAAGAATCAGCAGCAACTATTTTAGTCTTCAACACAGTGTGATAAATCTTACCAGTTAAAGCCTTAGCAATGTGTTTTATGTTAGGAGTTATCTCTACCTATCAGTAGAACATCTACAGTCAGTGTTGGACAGCATTTTGTCAAAATCTTAAAACTTTCTTTCTTCTAATGTAATTTTATGAGTTTATTGGATGCTTTCTATGGAAGTCTCTTTTTGTCTTATTGTTAAAATCTTTTTAAATATTTTGAAATGAAAGTAGTACTGAAAATCCAAAACAAGTCTGAAGATTTCCTGTCTCCGTGTTAGGATGTGGTGATATAAAGTCCAAATACAGTCTTCTAAGATGAGCACATGAAAGAATGGAAATAAGTTCTTACTAAAAAAAAGGTATAAGCATGCTTGAGAGGTTTTAAATGTAACCTAAAGTAAGGATAAAGCTGTCATTATAAGAATAATTTGGTGAGGACTGCAGCGTGTCTGACTTCTTTGTTAAAGAATTTTGGTGTTAAAGAGCAAAGGATGTACCTCTCTAGAGAGTGCTTTGAGGAATGCTCTAAASCTGGACACAGCCTTGGTTGTAGGAAACACCAAAAAAAGAAGACCACTCTCAGAGGAAACCCTTTGAACCAAATATCTTTTGAAACCTTTCAGAGCAGGATGGGGGGGAAAAAAAAAAAAAAAAGTGCTGCTGTGATACAGGTGGTTGAAAAATATATATAAGAACTGAATTCTTAAAAATGTAGAAAATAATAAAAAAAAAAAAACAAAACAACAAACAAACAAAAAAACCCCAGATAGTAACGATTGGCAAGTGTAAGGTTGGTATCCAGGTGCTGTTGGCAGAGTGCACTGGCTRTGTGTGTGAGCTGTCAAAATGCCAGAGCCTCTTCACTGGCTGGACTAAGATGTCCTGAGAAAAAGCTTTTGTTCAGAAATTCCCTTTTAAAGCTGTTTGGAAACACAGCACTTACGACTCCACCTACCAGCTGCAATCCCAGGAGAGAAGTATCCTCTTAAAAATAAATAAATWWAAAAAAAAGCAGTGCAAACTAAATAAAGCTGAAAATACATTGGTTTCCTCTATTCCTAGATTTAGGCATTCCTAGGTTTTCATTGTGTCTGATGTGCTGTCTCTTCCACTAAATATAAATAAATCTCACGTCTAACCTCATATAATGAATATTAGTTACTGTGTTTGTCTCATTCATTAGGAGGGCCTTAATGTGAATTAATCGTGAGCTATAGGAGTTTTATTCTCACAATTATTCCTGGTGTTCCAGTGCTGTGCAGTTCAAAGGGAAGGTGACTCATCAATCACCAGGCTGTGACTGGCCCAGGAGTAGGTGTGCGTGAGAAAGAAGATCCTTCAAGGGATTTATCTTCCTTCCACTGAATTATGTTACCATATAGAGTTAGTCTTGTCTCCTGCAGGATTCACTGCCTCACTCTGCTGTCTTCAAGGGGCAGACAGAGGTGAGTAAGGATGGAAGAGGTCTGGCAGTGGCTTCAGCTACGGGAGGGCAAAGCTGCTTAAATATGCAAGAAAGCTCCTGCTGCCTTCCCATCCGAGAGGGATGTGTCTCCTGCTGCAGGTCAATGCTTGCCAGGCACGATCTTCACCTGGAGAGTATTGCAGAGAATGAATTAGTATGAAAAATCTAGAAATTACATTGCTGGTAAAAGAACCGCTGCATCAGTTTTCCAACAAAAATTTTTATTCAAGGCATTTTTCTCGTGTTTTTGTCTGTGTCACCCTTTTTACCTATAAACCCCTCATGTCTTAAGGCTAAAGGAAAGCGTTACAATCATGTAATATCACAAACTAGCATCTGGAATGACAGTGTTAGGCTCAGAATCCAGAGGGTAAGACTGACTCTTGGAGTTCAGGTCTTTCCCTGATGACCTTACTGCTGCTGTAGGGTTGCTCTGCCTGAAATTAACTTTCATAATTGTTCATTTTTTCTCTGCAGACCGTGCAGATAATTTGCTCACGATTCATAGTGTTTGTAAAGTAGGTCCCAGAAATGTAAAGGCAAATGAAGAAACACGGAGGGAACTCCTTCAGCAGAAGTTACAACTAATGAACATTGTTAATGGTGAATGTTTCGTGTTTGTCTAGTTTATTGAATTCAAATTTAGTCTCTTGTGTTTGTCAAGTGAATGTTGAAAGATGAACTGTTGGGAAAACTTGTGGTTGAATCAGGATTTATGGGAGCACACCCTGAGCTCCCTGTTTCTAGTGTCCTTTTGCTGATTGTTCAGGATCTGGGGCAAGAGGGATTGTAACAGGTGAAGAGAAGGAATCGAGCAGGGATTGCTGTGGTAACTGATAGTTCTCTAACAATGTCCCCGACTGCTTTTATTGGGAATTGTACCATCAAGTGCTATTACTACAACACTACTGAGTGCTTCTGTACTGCTGTGAAAGAGGCTGACCTGAATTCCAGGCTGTGTGGAAGGTGAGGGGAGCTCTGTGCAGATCCAGCTCCAGAGCTCTGGATGGGTTGCACCGACGGCAGAGCTTTTGCTTAAAGCAGTAAAATCAATTATATAAAGTCAGGTCAGGATGCTCTTTCCTCCCGTCAAGTTGTCTGGATTCCAGAGTCTCTTCAGACTTCCCCATATGTTTTATATAATGTAAACATTTTTCCAGCTTTGCTTTTTGAGGTGCCACTGTACAAGGTGAGCAGTTCACTGGGACCCTTTCTAAAAAGAAACAGGTTCTGTCCTTTGCATGGGATTTCCTCTTTTTCTCCAGGTTTTTCCATCCCTGCTGAGAGTACATGAACCAAGTTCACAAATTCTCTGTGGTGTTTCTGCCCACTCTTAAGAGATGAATGTCCAAAATGTCTGTGTGAAATCTTGCACAATTCAGGAGAACCTTCACCCTAATCTTTGGAAACACATAGGATAAAGGTGAGCTACTAATTTACTACAGCAAGGATACCTGGCAGGGAACTTCCATATAATCCTTGCTGTTAATTAATAAAATAAAACATTTTTAAAATGTCAGGTGTTTCTGAAAGAAAAGCTAAATGGTGCTGCCATATAAACCTTTTAGATGACTAAGCAATGTAGAATTCAATATAACATTGAATGACCAAATGACAATTACAAAATCTTGAGTGCGCTTGTAAAAGCAAAATTTGAAAGGCTGAAACAGAAAAGAACATTTTCTTCCTTGTACAATTCTATTGTCTATGAGACCTGAATCACATACTACATGTCTCTTGTAAAATAAGTCTGCTTCCAAAATGTTATGTTAGGTGGTTAAAAACCAGAAAAATATTCTTGTTTAATCACATAGGGCTGAGCTGTTCTCAAATACAGCCATATATATATATATATATATATATTTTTATATATATATATATTTATATATATTTATATTTATATTTGTCCTGGTCAGTCATTTGGGCCACTTCAATTTGCTGTCGCTCAAGCATATTCCCTGTTTTTATTTGAGTCCTTTTCTGTCATCTGAATATATTTCTAATTTTAGAACATATTTTTCCCCAGACCTTTTTCTACAGATGTAATTTAGAGACCTATAAATCTGTGCAGTGACTCAAAACAACAAAATTCACATGAGATGGGAAAGATGTCATTTTCCTGTTCACAACTGCATATTTGCTTCTGCAAATTGTTTGCTCAAATGCTGCTTTAACACTCAGATTTGTGTTTGCATCATTACATGGCTGGGCATCTCCCTGATTATGTTCAAGTACATGATGTTTGGCCAASCAAGGGCTATAAGTACTTTGTGAAAGAGCATTTATTATAATGTAGAAAATAGAGTTCTCTCCGACATTTTTGAAAGTGTTCTCTTGATGCACTGGATGACCTCCTATTGTACATATRAATGACTTCCTTCCTTGAGGCAGATGTCAGTTTTGCAGTTATATATGTCTGGAAAATTCCTTTGGTCAATTTAGGTGCCCTGGCTTGGCTGTGTCTCCTCCCAACCTCCCAGGCAYCCCCAGCTCYMTTGCCAGCATGGCAGTAGGAACAGCAGAAAAGGCTTTGGCTGTGTGCAAACCTCGCTCAGCAATAACAAAAAGATCTCTCTCATCAACCCTGTGTTCTGCACAAATCCAAAACACAGCCCCGTAACAAGCACTCTGAAGAAAATTAAATCTACCCCAGCCAAAACCAGCAYAGTTCTGCGTCATGAATTCTGAATTGGAAGCCTGAAAATGGCAGGGCTGTTTTCTAGATACTTTGTTTTGACACAGCCAATCTAACTCTAAAATTGAAACACCTGTCTCTAGGGAATTAAAATATCAAATGTATTATATGTTATAAAATGAAATATGTCAATTTTACTGAGATTCTAAAGCACTTTCGTGCAGTGCTTCACTGCAGGTGACCCACATTCTGTCTGCTTCTGTCTGACATTGTTCTTATGACCTGTCATTCAAGACAGGAGATGACTTCACCTCTCTGGTTGTGTGGGTGTAAGTTCATGTTTCACTGTTGCTCACACTGAGCCTCTGAGCAGGTGGAGGGGAGCTCACCCAGCTCAGGTTGGTCCCTCTCCTGCCAGGTGAGGTGGATCCATCCCTTCCAGAGCTGTCCTGCGCAGCCTGGTTGTACAGAAAGCGCTTTTAGACGCCTTCTGTAAGGTCCAAGCTTCTTCTCTAAAGGCTTAATGCTTGTAGATCCTCTAGGAGGGAATGCCTGGTCTTAATTTAATATAAGTGATATAAAGGCCACTGAAAGAGGACAGTCTGCAGCCTCTGGATGTCTTGTGTTCATTCTCTGGGTTTCAGAGAAGCCAATGGAAACCCTACCAAACTGCAGCCCAGCCTGGAGACTTTGTTGAGTTCAGACATAATGGGACTGGATTATGACGTAAAGCATTTTCACTGAAATTTTCTAAGGCCAAATTTAAACCACACCATTATAATTTGCTGTGTACATGTGTAACTTAGGATTTTTTTTTTTTAAGATACCACATCACAGCTGAGTAATTCTGTTTTGTTTAGTTTATCCTCAGTCTGTGTAATTTGTAAATGTATATTTGCATGAATAATTACCTCTGAATAAGCTAAACCAAGTAGGCTGGCAAATACAGATTACTGTTTTTTTCTTAGGAAAGTATGAGCAATGTGACTTTATGCTTTAGGGACTAATGCTGCTAAATAGCTTTGCAGTTAACTCTTAAAAAGAGGGGGATATAAATAATACTAAACACATGCAAGAAAGAATCATTAGAACTTAAGATTTTGTCACTAGTGAAGTGACAAACAATTAGCACTGCTTAATGAAAGTTTGAAATAATATTTCTGATACTATTTTAGGCATCCAGTCAACTTATGTCTYTTATTTTTTTATAAAAAGGCAGTGTTCTTAGAGATTTTAAATAAATAAATATCAGTTTAATGTGTCTGAAAATAACAATGTTCTCTGTCAGAAACTTGAAAAGCTAGATTTGTGTTTATTATATAAAATATAGTTAGAAAGTTAGAAAGAAAGAAAATACACTTAGAAAAGATGAAAAAAACTATAATTGTTTGGCCATCTCGCTGGATATCATGAATTCAGAAGGAATATTCAAATACTAGTTTTGCCTTTTGGGAAACCCAAAGAATGTGATTTGGAACAGAGGAGGGGAGTATGAAAGAATTAAATTAAGGAAAAATAAAGTAAAGAAAAAARGGAACGGAGGTATGTCAGCTCAGATTTGTTTGGGGCTCTGTAGCCATAAACCACAGAAGAAGTTTTTTTCTCTAGGCTGTAAAAAGGCTTCGATCTTGATTCAGTCTSCCTCGGAGTTGGTAGGAAAAAACCCCTGCAATAAACTGCAAAAGGCAAGCAAGCAAACAAGTTTAACCTCAGTGTCTGTCTAAAAACGATCCTGGAACAGCAAAAAGCAACCTGTGGGAGAAGCTGCAGCAGAGCCCAGTCTGGGACGAGGGGGAAGAGTGAGCATAAAATGTGTCTGTGACTGAACTCAGTCTGCAAGGCCCAACTCCATCAACCTGAGGCTAAGGGACRTCTTTGTTCTCTTGTTTTAGTATAAATTACAGTTTTAGCTGCCACTGTAATGCACTGTGCTATTTCATGGTATAAATCCTAGACACAAAGAACCCTTTCTGAGGGTTCAATACCATATGACACTGTGAGTCACATTGTATTGAAATATCCTAGAATTCTATTGTAGGAGTAGGAATACTGAAGCAAAAAAAAAGAGAAAGTCTCTCTAGAGTAAGGTGCTAACAACCATGAAGAAAAGATGCCACAAATCTGTTAGAGGAGCAGGGCTTGTAGGTAAAACCAATAGTTACTTCATGACCCCACACACATCTTGCTATGTGGAGCAATACTGAAGTTCTCTGATTTAAATCTTCCCAGACATTGTTGGTCAGAAGCGTCTTCTTGGTATTACAACAGAGGAAAATGAGCTTCAGTTAATCCAGAAATGTAATTATTTGCTTTTTGGGGCTCAGACAGGGTCTCTCTCTGTCCCTCTTTTTGCCTGGAACCAAGCGAAGGGCAAAGGTTGAAAGACAACTTGTAGAAATACAGAAATATATACAGAAATATATTCTGTAGAATATACAGTATATAAAAGAAATACTTCCTTTTATATACAAGAAGTATATAAGAGATAATTATGGCTGGGTGTTTTGTCTCTGGTGTGCTCAGCAGGGCCCTGGGGGAGGCTTGGGTGGTGCAATCACAGGGAGACAGCTGTGGCTCCCTCATTATTGAAGGATGCCTTGGGCTGGAATGGGAGCAGCAGCTCTGGTCAGACATCGTAACAGAGTTTACAACAACAAAAGATTTGGCCACGCTTGGGCACAGCTCCTTTATCTCTCCTTTTCTTTCGTCCTTTTCTCTAATTTTAAAGAGCAGCTAGTTGTGTATTTGCAGCTTTCTTCACATTTGTTGATGTCCAGCTTTGATCTRCAACCAGCTTGAGTTTACTTTTATGCTCTGCTGAATGCTGCCTTCAGCCTCAATTTCAGAGCTGTGCAAATAAATTATAGCCAAGTGTTTAATTAAAGTTTGCCTCATGTCCTGATTGCAGACTGTTCCCTTCTCAGATACAATTTGCAAATATATTTCGGAGTTTTATTTTAGGCAGGATGACTAGTTGAAGGTTGTTTAATTGTGATTGATTGTGCATTGGATGTTTCTGCTGCCTTTATTTTGAGAACAACCTGAAAATAGTAGCTGAACGTTGAAGGACAAGTGAAGGACATTGGCCTGGATGAAAGAAGGGGATGTAGTAAGTCTGAACAGTCACAGAACTGAGGGCTGATACTTCTAGAATKACATATGGGCTTTTTGGAGAAATTGTCTTAATTCTCAGGAATAAGCCATATTTATTAATATTAAATATTTAGTTTTCTTCGATACTTGGAGTTTCTTTAGGGAATCCATTTCTGAAACCTTTTGGTGGGTAGGTTGGAACTGTGAATATGAGAATATGAGGAATATGAGCTTGACTATGTCATTTTCATACCTGCAGCTTCCACGGTCCTGACCTCCCAAACACTTTGTGCAGAATCTGTTCATTAATATGGGCCAGCAGCATGGTATTTGATAAAATATATTCCTCATTTGATGTTACCTGTGGTACTAACAACAGGTAGCACTAAGAGGGGAAGACTTTTCACCACAGCCATTCTGTGTGCTGCTTTGGGTTTTGTTTTCTGCCAAGCTGACACCTTTCAGATTTCTTTGAGATTGATCAGTACTGACCTTAATGAGTTCTCTTCAGAAATAAGAATGAAAGTATTAACTTAGGTGTGGTGGTGTTCTACCCTGAGCTCCCCAGTTTGAGAGCTGCTTTCTTACCTGCATTTTGGTGGTTGTGAGGTTGGTACACCTTCCTGGGTGTACTGCCTTAGAGTTTTGTGTTGGTGTTTGTTTGGGGTTTTTTGTGTGGTTTCTTCCCTTAGTCTTCTTCCTGCCTTGTGTGTGCCCCTGGCAAATCAGCCACAATCTGCCTCTCAGCCAGTGTGTGGGATACAGATGTATAACTCTGTTATTAAACACCTTTTCTCAGTCAAGTGGACTGATAAGAATGTGATAAGACAAACATGTTGCTGT
This sequence comes from Amblyornis subalaris, assembly GCA_018881555.1. Lineage (NCBI taxonomy): Eukaryota > Metazoa > Chordata > Aves > Passeriformes > Ptilonorhynchidae > Amblyornis > Amblyornis subalaris. The sequence goes on from JACAXG010000014.1 coordinate 5,758,019, forward strand.
TGTTATTTTTGACCTATTTCTCTTGTTTTTGTTAACTGCCTCAGAATTTGCAAGAAAGCAAGGTTTGAAAATAGTATTCGGCATCTTCAAGACCCCAGCTGCCACCTGCTTCATATAGTTACTCATATTTTTCCTCTGCAAGACTTATTTTCCTCTTTGTCATCCGTGACTGGGTGAAGTATGCTGTTTTATTCTGTTTCATTTTGGAGATAAGTAGAAGAAATTAGGATAAAAATCCATTACTCTCTTGATTGTGGCATTTCCAGAGTGTCTGTCTTTTCTGTTTGGGGGAGGATTCTATTTGGATTTTTAAGACAGAATGTTTACAACTCACTGAGCATCATCTTGGGACTTAGAAACTAATAAGTCGTCTAACATAAAATAATTACTTTTCCTAAAAATGTTTGTTTTATTACCTACCCCTACTTCATTTCATGCATGGGGGAATACTACTGAACTCCATAATGCACATCACAATTTGTTCCTAAATAGCCATATCTTTCAAACAGCATGGCTTGAAACGATTCGAGGAGTAAGTACCTAATTCAGATGGATAAAACAACTCATTCTTTAGCAGTTTCCCAGTTTTAGGGTAAGAGGATTTACTGTTGCATAGCTAAACCGAGTAGACAAGTGCTCTTTTTCGGCACCCGATAAAAGGATGAGTTCTCTTTTGTTTTTGAACGGAATTATCCTACCATAGGAAAGCAGTTCATCAAATATGGGTAGTTGGGGGTGGGGTATTTTGCTTTTCAAAAAGCTGGTATGTGTAAAATCAGAATTATGTCATGTTGTAAGCATTTCTAAAAAAAGAAAGAAGAAATAATAGAAAATTTAATCTTTATTCATTTTTGGAGGTGTTAGGAATGTTGTGACTAAAGCAGGCCTTCATGCAACATAAATGGTCTGTCAGTTTCTGAGTGGATTATTAAGAAGGTAGAAGCCTTTGGATTCAATAGGATTTTTCACCATTATTTTTTTGAAGGATATTTTTTCAATATTTTGTTGTATGTTAGAAGTAAGGGTCCCAATTAGTTGAGCCCCAGTCCATTAAATAAAAACAAAACTGACTACTCTGAGCTTGTGCTGCTGTACTGCATTTGATGAGATGTTGTTATTAAGTAGTGCAAACTGTTTTGCTTTTTATTTCAAATTTAACTTAAGTGTTCAGGTGAAGAATAAAGGAAGAAGGGGTAAGAATAATTTTTATAACTCTTCTCAGAATATATTGTGTACCTATTACTTTCTGGATTGTGTTGCCAAAATGTTATGACTTTGTTCTAAACTCACCAGTGAGATACTGACTTCGTTCAGCCAGAGAGGAGCCATGTGTAGTTTTACTGAAGAGAAGATTTTATTCCATTTTTGTTTGTCGTTTTAGCTGAAATTAGAGCTGAGATTAGGTGTGCAGACCTCAGGCTGCCAGGCTGTACGTGCTGTTGCCAGAATGTGATAACCTTTGAGCTGTGACATATCTATCCCTCATGTGGAACATGTGTGATGAAAGCACATGAAACTGTGTTATATTGTACCCAGCTGCTCGTTCGTTATGTAGTGACTCCTTACATGTACCCTCAATACATCAACGTATTTAATAGCTTTGGCATTGGGGCTTGCTTTTAAAATCTGAAGCGAAGAACGTGGTTTGCAGAGTGTTTGGGGCAGCAACGAGTCAAGTTCTGGTTTTCACATAATTAAAAAATGAGCTGTGCTTTTGCAGGGCCTCCTGTTCTGCCTCTCTCATGTTGCGCACATATGTTGCCTGGGAAAGACCAGTGAGCAACTCTTGAAGATGCAGTTTGCATCCATAAATTAACTAAGAACATCCAAGGGCAGTTGCTAAACGTATTAATAAGAGTGCAAACATGTAGTTTTGTTGTTTACAGAGCAGAGGATAGCACCCTGGAGAAGCAGCCAGCGCAAGTGATGTGCAGAGGAGCAGCACGTGAGTGTAGATGGGCAGGGAGCTCGTTTGCACACAGGCATCCTGGAGAAGCAAATGGCTTGATACTTCATTATCTTACATATTTGTGTATTGATTTTGCCTCAGGAAAAGGCAGTGTGCTTTCTCTCACACAAATGATGAAAGCTCTGAATTTTGCTTTGGGAGGGTAAGTAGGAAARGCATTGGATCCAAAGGGATTAGATAGAGGTATCCCTAGAAATCAGCCTAGATATAACCTGCCATAACCTCTCAAGCTATAAGACATTTGAGATGCTAATAATTATTGTATCTATCGACACACCTTTAGGTACAAATTAAAATAAAGATCTACAGAATGGGGTAAAAATGGTAGGARCTTAAGGAAGTACCCTTAACTGGAGATTTACTTAACTGGAGGCATGAGATGAGATAAAACAAAGTTTTATCCACTTTAAAACCATCCACTAGTATGAAATCCTCACTTGATTTTATCCTGCTTTTCAAATACAGTGGTCATGCAGGAAAAAAATATATTGGTTTACATCCTGTGGTCACCATTTGAATTTTCTTATTAAATAGTTTTCTAGTTCTTTAGTTATCACCCCCCCTCCATATATTTCAGAAGAAACCGTATGAAGTGTGAGCTTTTCTGTTCTACGTTTCATTATTCGGTGCTAAATCTGATGTTTGCCTGTTCAAAAGGGTCTCATAACTTTGTCTGGCCTTTCCAAATACTTGRTTTGTGCAGCACTGATGACATGTTACAGACTTGGAAACTTGCCCTAAGAATTTAGAAGAATACATTTAATAATACAGGAACATTGGCAAAATTTTTGTACGGTTTCAACTTGAATGTTGAGATGCAAACTCACACAGATACAGTTTTATAAGGGTAAATACTTTCCTAAAATACCCATGTACAGGAATCTACTAAAATTTCACACATCCTACATATCCAGAACRACTGTTGCTAGAATTTGAACAGTTTGTGTAGGGATACCCAAAATCAGAACTGTTGCCTTTGGCAATGAATCCATACTTAAGTTACCAAACTGTACTGAAAGAGAAAACTTTCCCATCTTGTACTGCTCCTCTTATTTTAATTTTTAAACACTCATGTAATATYCTTCTGTCTTCTTGTACTTGTTTTATGTGAGCACTGTGTAGGGATTCAGAGGTTCCAGAACGTCCTCAGTGGTGTCCTGAGAGCTCCATAACATTCTAAAATAGTAATGTACAAGACTGATTATTTTTATACTTTGTTTACACCAGAATTTATTGCCATAAATGTGTGAGCAAAATGCCCTTGGTCATTCTTGAATTATATATATTTTAAAAAAATCCTTGGAAACAGGTCTTGAAATATTTTTTCCATTACTGCCAKTGCTTGACATTTAATAATAACTTAGAACTTTATTATATTTTCTTGCAGAGTCCTAACTGAACAGATGAAGATCTTCATGTTCTAAATACTTTTATGTTGAAGTGACTCTAAAGAATTTGAAAATATGTATTACTAGAAAAGCGTACACATCAGAGCACAGTCTGTTATCTGTAGTTATCTGAGTWCAATGTTTGGGTAACTGATAGATTAAAAGAAAATACTTCAATAGTTAGGCTCAGGAGTCATAAGAGACCACATAATGAAACTGTGCTTTGGTGGAGTTTGTGTTATCTATGTGTTTTCATAAGTGACCAATATAATCACTCATTTCTTGAAATGCTTTACAAGACTCTGATTCATTTTAAGAAAACAAACGTAAGTGTATTAGTATCCCTTACACAGATTTAAATAAATTCCTGTAGCTGGTGAGGGGAAATTCTCATCAGAATCAGCATCACACTGGGSGGGGGAAGGGGGGTTTATCACAGCTGATGAATTGCGAGTTAAAACTGCAAAAAAAAATCTGTCAGATTGAACTTTCAAGGTCTTTGCTACTGCAAGGATTGCTGATTAGAAGTTGGGGTAAGGCAATTGCAGGACTCTGCTTTGAGGTGCTTGTGCTTATGCAAACAACTGTGTTTCCACGCAAGGAGCACCCTCAGTGGTGTGTGGCTGTTGGTGTAGCCTGAACTTTGCCTTCTCTTCGCAGGCAGAGCTTGTGGATGTCCAGTATGGGACCATGGAAGACCTGATCCGGATTCAAGCCATTACAAACGTGACCAAAAAAATTGCACTTTTGAAGCTTGGACAATCACCTTTGCTTTATAAGGTTAGTCAAAAGCTTGTTACACATTAGCTGAATTATTCATTTGGGTGTTTTGTTTTTTTTTTTCCTGTTTCATAATACCAAAACAAAGACTTTCCCATTCTTCCCCAATAAGTCAGGACTTAYTGGCGTTCACACTCTTCCTCAGTACTCACCACTTCTCTCTGTGGTGTCTTTTATGTGTTACAGTTGTTTATTTTGCTGCATATCTCACAATGCCCCAGTAGTCTGCCATATTTTCTCTAGGTGTACTRTAAGCCTTTTGACAAACAAAGAAACCATTGAAGGAAATAATAAAGCACAAGGGATTATGTCTGGGAAGGGTGTACATGGGGGTGTGTGTGTGTCCATCTTCTCCAACTCCAGCTCTGGCAGAGAGCACAGAGCAGGAGCTCACTAATCCACTTGTACACAAAACATAATAGACTCAACATATAAACCACATTTAAACCCTAAATGTGCRGTAACTGCCTTCTGTTGCAAATATTTTGATAAAAAAAAACGCTGGTTTGACTTTCAGAAAATACAGAAAATATAGTAGCTCAGTAAATGCTTAAACAATTCATTCCCAATTCACAAAAGCAATTATAAAAGAGCAGTGACTCCAGATCTTACAATTAAGTGAGTTGGGATCTGCTCTGTTGGCCATAGAAAGCACAGTCGGGACCACAACACAGGTTCAGAAAATAACCACTTAATGTTTTTTCTATAGGAATAAGATTTGTCTCAATAAAAATGCCATTTTCAACTGAGCGGCTTTAGCTGTTTATTTAAATTATTTAGATGCAATTTAATTACGCCTGTGAAAGGTCAGTTGTCATTGCTGGAACTCGGTGGTTGCGCTTCGTTTCCACCAACAGATCTGAGCCTGCATTTCACCACTGACAAAACCAATGAAACAGCAATCAGGGCTCATAAAGTAGGGGTTGGATAAAGATGTAAAGTTTGCTGTAGCAGCACTGTCTGTGAGATGGACTTTTTACCAATTTGTGTTCCTGTGAACACTCGCTCTGTCTGAATTACCAAGTGGAGCAGCCTGAAGGAGTAGGGAAGGCAAGTGGTGCGTGGACAAGGCACACCCCAGGAGGTTTTTGTGTGGGTTGGCTGTAACCTGGTCCCAAATATGTGCTATTTAATAGCTGAAGTGCATTAGCTACATTTCTGGTGCTCATCTGGTGCTCCAAAAGAATCAATTTTGCACGTTCAGAGTCTGTTATACAGCACAAACCAAAGTGTGGTATGATCAGGAGACTGACTCCCAATGTGTGCTCGGAGTCTGAGCTAAAARTACAACTACCAAACCTACTTTGTCTTCTCCTCACACTGACAGAAAGTTTGCCTTTTTTTTTTTTTTTGAGGCTGTAAACTATCCTATTTTAGAATATAATTTGTGTCTTTTTGGCAGTGAAATAATTGTAAGCATTACTTTTCTCTTAAGTATCAGAAAAGGTGTAGAAAGGTTATCAGAAATAGATTTTCCTTTCATAAGGAATATTTTATGTGAAATATTGCCTTAAACAGCAAGTCCTGCTGGTTTAAACAGGTCCAGTATCTCTGTACTGAATCCACTTTTTGTATCTTTTTCCCCCCTAATGTTTATGTTTCTGTATGTACTGAGTCTCACATTTCTGTTTCAGCAGATACTTCTCTCTCCCTATATTTTCCTTATCTCTGCCTTCCATGTGCTTGGTTTTACATCCCATTAAAACAGAACACTAGTTCATAAGAGAGCTGTGGCTATATATACATATATACTTAGTGGGTTTGTTTCTAATTTTTGTATTTAGCTTGTATTTTTCATGTGTTAATTTCCTTTAATTTTTCGTTATTATTACTTTATATTATACAAATATCTCACTCTGGATTTGAGTCTTATTATTATAGACCCTGCACCGAGGTTCATCTTCATAACAGTTTGTAATTATGTCTCTGTTTCTCAGTTGCATCTCCCTTGCATGGTTATGCTTTTTGTCTCTTTCTCTCTTTACTGCTGTTTTTCATGGGGTTTTTTTTTCTATTTTCTGCTTTTGTGTATTTAATTTGCCTTTTTTCCTTTTAATCTTGACTGTTCTTTCTCTCCGTACTGAGTCCATTGGAAAAAAATCTGAAAGAAATAATAAACTGCTGCTGGGAGAAAAAATCACTGTGAAAAATGAACAACATTTCTTTAGTCTTTACATCACATTAACAGAAAGTATGTGCTGGTAAAGAAGAGCTTCATGTTCAAGGGGATAATTTATAGAAATAAGCCCAAGTGATGGAAATCTGAATATTTGGAAAAATAGTTGTATAAATGACAGTATTTTTGCAGTAAAGGTTTAGTTTATGGAGATTGGATAGGGTACAAAWCTGGGGGAGTATTAAGGCTGAAAATAATTTGGAGCTTCTACTTTCAATCTTTCAGGCTGGGTCCATCTCTCATATCTTTGGACACGCTGAAAACAACAGACAGAGTCCAGAGCTTGGAGTAATTCGAAATTGGAATATACAGGGAATTTGGAGAATGCAGAAAAGCCTGAAGTTAATGTGCTGTTAAAATATGCAGTTTAGTCTTTAACATGAGTAATTCTGATTAAATTCCGTAAGGTTCATAAATTTAAGCTGCTTTGTGAGAACAAGATTTGCAGAAATCTGACCTGGAGTTATTTTTGTAATTGGATATGATTTTCAGATTTCACTGGGAGTGTTGTATTCCTGTTCCACTGGAACGGAACATGGTGTCTGGTCAGGGTGAGAGGGGCAGGAGCCACGGCAGTGGGCACAAGTCCAGAGCTTTGGCAGAGCTGTGGAGACACATCTTGGTGCCTTAAGCTGGACCTTTTCAAACAAAGAATGTGTTACTGCAGCCACATCATAAGTTACAGCTATAAAGAGAAAGAACATGGACCCTGCCTTTATAGCAGGGTATCAACAAGAGCATTGACTCTGGGGGAAAAAAAAAACAACAACCAACAACAAAAGAACAAGTCAAGTAGTTTACATTGCTGTGATAAAAAGGATAGATAAAAAGGGATATGTATTAAGATATATATAAATCGGAGTGGAGCAGAGGTTTGAGAAAGGTGTTTTACCATTGTTAGGGCACTAAGATCAGTTAGTGAGCAAGACTCTATTATAAAATTAATATAAAAAGTGGGAGAAAAAGAATGGTAGAAATGCTTCAAAGGCTGGAGCAAGTTATAGAAGGCAGAAGGCAGAATCACTYCCAAATGCAACTGAAAGGTTTAGGAATTTACCACTCCCAGCACCTGGAGTGGCAACTTCCTATAGCAACCCAGCCTGAGGCAGTGGTCTGAGCARTGGAGCACCCAGGGAGTACTCATGTGACAGTGAACTTGGCATGACCAAGTCGTTTTGGTCTCGTTAGCCAGGATAAATCACAGTGCTGAAAAACTGACAGAAGGAAAAGATTCAAACTCTTATGACAACTCCTAAAGGGATCTTTTGACTAGGCTGAAACACTTGCAAGATCTGGGTTGTTTCTGAATAAAGAGGGAGAATAAAGAGATTAAGGAAGAAGAAAAATTTTCTTAAGGAGGGAGCTGAAATGAGTCCAATGGAGAACAGAAGTGAAGCACAACTTCTGGAGTGAACTGCCATAAAAAGAAGTAGAATCCTTGCTTCCCCACACCTTGAGATTGAAAGTGACTGTCTCCTGGTGTCCTGGCTAGAAGGAAAATTTGTGTTTTGGTGGAACTTGGGTTATTGGGATCACTGGTGAGGTGGGGTAGCCAGTCACAGGAGGTCAGAGCAGACTCTTGCTGTCCTTGAACCAGGAGGATCTATAAATGTGACTGATGAAATACAGTGAAGTTTATTACTGAGGATTAAGCAAATCACTCGTGATGTAGAACACCTTCTTGAGAAAGAGCACCTTGAGTTGCTCGCTGTGTTKGTAGACAACAAATATATTGTATATTCCAATAATATAAAATGTGTGGTGGCAGAAAGATTGACAAAACCACCTCACTAGCACCCAGCTCCTCTGCCCCAGAGCACCTATGAATATATGTCACTGCTCTAGGCCAGAAGCCAGAGGAGGATTTTCCAGGGAGAACTGCACAGTGGTTTCAATATCCAGCCTCTGGAAATACCATTAACAGATTCATTTTTTGAAAAATGTTGTGAGTCTTGATCGTGATTTAATCTTTAGGGGTTGCAATTCGTGAAAAAGCCATAATTTTTGTCCTAAATTAACTTTTAATAGAGTAACAAAAGCCCTGAAGGCCAAACCACTTCATCTTTAAAATGGTCACATATTAACATTTTTTCCACATCCATTAAATGAAGATGTTGTTCTACTGTGTAAATATCTRTATTTATTTTAATAATTTACTGCCCTCATAAATATTCATAAAATTGCTTTTTAACTGTCATAAAGTTTAGAAATGTGGAGGCTTGGATGTTTATGCAGAGGTTATTGGCAAGCCCTTACAGATAAGGATTTGCTAAATGGAAAATATTAAAGATTCCCAGAATAAAGGCAATTTGCAAAAAGGCTTCGATTTAATAACTGTGTTAGTTTTAAATAAGTTTACTTTGGAAAAAGTAATTTCACTCTTCTACAATGTCTACATTGTTTATTTCTTTCCCTCTGGTACTTTTTATGGCTGGCACATAACAGTTGTGAAGATTACATTTTACATTGTAAATCTCCATTTAACTAGGACCCTCCCTTTCCTTCCATCCCTTTCTCCCTCCCTGTGGATACACAAACATATGTATGTATGTTTATATACATATATACAGTATGTGTGTATAAATATACAAATAAAAACTATATTAAAAAAACAAACATTTTTAAGGGACCATAAAYATTTTATATGCATTTCATTGTTAAGGACAGTGGGGTTTTGGTTGGGGTTTTTTTGGGGGGCTTCTTTTGTATGATGGAATTTTTTCCAAGGCTCCTAAAGTCTGTATACCCATTTCCCATGTGACTGCTGTGGGACTTTTAATGATATTATATCCSTTCCTAAAGCCTTCTCAAAAGTTCAAGCTGTAGCTAAAGGTAGTATAAATAAAAGTTATGAAAGCATGTAAAACTGTACCTGGAGATTTGGATCTGAAGGGGTCATTTARTAACATGCACTTGAGTAGCATCCTGTTTCTCAGGTTTTTGTCTAATTTACCATCCTCTTAAAACCTGATCTCAATTCCCAAAAGCCTGAGAGTTTCTCTTGGTAATCCAAACTGAATTCAGGTTGATTCATTCAAAGTGTTGATGCAGAGTTTGCTAATTAGCCAGTTTATATTTGAACAAAATATGCTGGTTCTTACTTTGTCTTGAAGGAAGTACCAGTTGCTCCRTAGTCCTTTTTCCTTAGCCTTTGTCTCCCCTGAATTTATCAGAGAGTCTCTCCTTTAAGTTAGTTGCTTTTATTCTTTATCCTTTTTTTTTATTCCYCCAAAGACTAGATTTAGTGTACTCATGTTCTTAACCTTCTCCTCCCTCAAACAGCCTCTTTAATCTGTCAGATATCACACAGTCCAAAGAACAGTCCCTTTGAATTTCTTCTCTACTTCCCTTGTAAAAAAAATTCTCCCAAGGCCTTCAAAAAACTTGCTGCACAGTAGTGCAGCTGTTTATGTAATTGAGGTTTCACACTCATCAATCCTGTGTTTTGAATGATCCTTTTAGTCACCTGTTTGCCTCTTCCTGATTGTGTGATTCATGGAACCATGCACAAGCTGTTTTGCTCTTTAGTGATTACTGAGAAATTGTGTTTGTTTTGAAGAAAGACCATTGGCCTTCCTTCATCAGAAAGTGAGAAATTTGAGAGAGCGGTAGGCATAGTTCCCAGTTATATTCCTCCTGCTTTGACTGATAGCAGTGCTTTCTTGTTCCTTTTGAACTGAGGGAACAAACCATAAGAGTTAATTAGAGAAGCCTGGAGACGCCTTGCCTCAATATCATAAATCTGTTTTGTGTTGGGTCAACTAAGAAATGCACCCCCAGCCCACGGAGGAAACGTACCAGAATTAAAAAACGAAGTCTCTCTGCACAGATTTATCACTTAATGCTTCATCCTGAAGTCATATTTTAATTCTTTTTATTGGTAAACAATATGTTTCCCCTCAGTGTGAGGTACTATGGGAAAGAAAATCAAGAAGTCATACTGACTTGACAAATCTATAGCTGATGATTAAAAAAGCAGTCAAATAGAAAGTCACAAACAGTGGTTTCGCTTTCCGGATTGGAACCAAGTCACACTGAGCTCTAGTGTTCAGTTCCTAGAAGGCTGTTAGTATCCAGAATAATTTTTAGCTGAGAGTGTCAATTTTCCTCCAACTTCATCCAATATTTGAAGGATGATGTACTGTGACCTGTACCACCCAAAAGTGAAACAGTGCCAGTGCAGTTATAAATCCAATCTGTATCTGTCCACATGAGTATGAAATAGTTGACAAAAATTTGCTCTCTTATCCCCTTAGTCAAGTGCACTGCAGTAAATTAAAGAGGGAATTCTCACTCTACTTTTTACAGTATAAATGGGAAAAAGTAATTTGCTCTTGTAAGCAGTAAGAAGAATATGTAAGGGGTGGGGTAGGAGAAAAGCAATTGATGTCTGGAAGGAAGCATAATTATAGCACAACTTGTCAATATTCTCAAGTAATTAACATTTTGGTTGCTTCAGTAAAAGGACTTCTGGTTATTACTCATTTCCTTTTTGCTTACAAACCCCTGGATTTGTTTGCATGGAAGGAGAAATGTGCTATTAGCAGAGTAAATGAGGGGAAATGTAAGTTAATGACCAAAAGTAGGTATCGATTATTCTGCATTTCGGATGCCACACAATTTTCCCTGAATGTTTTGAGAAGGCATTGCTGATTTGCAGACTTATTTGTGCTCCCAGCTGTAGTTCCTGTTCCCTCTTTCTCTTCTGTGTTGATACAGAAATTTCTGAAGTCCTGCTGCTGAATCAAACACTGAATTCTTATTTGACTCGGTGCGTAGTCCTGTTATCTTCAGTAACGCTAAACGCTTATTTTTCTCCTGGGAAAAGGATCCTAAATATTCATATGCTCAATTGGGTGTTTCATTGAACATTCACTACATGTATTGAATGTATCCTTTGAGAAATTAGCCCAGCTCCCATAATGATTCCTATTTCCTGAGGGGAAAGGCTGACCAACATTATAGGAGGTCTCCTCCTTTGAGTGCAATAAAATTGAGTGAGGCAGTAAGTGGCTTCCATTCAAACATGGACAATGGCTGACTCATAAAGAATTCATTGTGGGGTCTTCTGAAGCTCTTGTCTGATTTTAGAGGTGTGAAACTCAAGTAATTTTCTATTTTATCAAGCCCTTAAAAAGYGAGTAGTAAATGCAGTCATCCAATTTACCCTGCGAGTGCTATGTCCTGATAAATGGTGCGAAGTCGAGTGAAATGGCTTTGCTGTGAGGCAACTGTTCTGAAGCAGAGCTGAGATATCCATTGCCTCAATTTGTACCTTGAAGCCCTAAATCCACACAGCTGATGAGCTGCGTGTGTGCAGGGAGATGGGACAGACTTACCACTTCGTTTTTCCTTCATAAAATCCAAACATTTTAAATTTGCTCTTCTTGCAGATGCACTGGTGGTCATGGCACTTTTTTTCTTGCTTGTGTAGGGAACGATAAGCATTTTTTTCTACCCAAGCTGCTAATTGAGCTGGTCTTTTGCATTGGTTGAGCTTGGATTTCACAAAAGAGCCATCGACAGACAAATCGTCTGGGCCTTTTTCCAGCTCATGTGTTTCCAGCACATTTCAACAACAGCTGAGAAAGGGGGAAAAGAAAATGGAAGATTCAGGAGCTTTGGGTAGGGGTGAGGAGTGAGTGTATAAAATCTCATGCTGCCAGAACAGATCTACCTGACTTCTGGTTCTTTGAAAGTGTCAGCCGCTGGACTGGCTGAAGCAATGCCAGTCCTCTTCAGAACTGCCCACTCCAACAGCTCTGCGAAGGAGAGGCACAGTCCAGCACTGTACATCCTGCTTGTTTGATTTTTTCTGGAATAGTGATCAGAGGAAAAGGTCATCTTTCTTCAGGCAACAAGTGTTGTGTAAGTACTGCCCTCATTCTGTAGTAAGTCTGACTTGTATGGCATGTCCTGTAGTAGTTAATGCTTTATTATGTTATTGAAAAGAAGCTATGATTATTCTCTGACATTTTATGCCCTTTTAGGTGTTTTCTCCTCGTTTCAGAATACTTCATAATAATCAGTTTATTTACATATCTGTGAACGGAGAAACTGAGTTGAAAGGTATCAAAAGTCACTATTCTTGAATGAAGTATTTATGTAAAACCTTATTTAAGAGATTGTAGAAGTAAATAGTTCTGTTCCTAGAATCAATGTTTTATTTGATAAACCAGGATGTCACAGATTACTCAGCTGAAGAAGGATTTTCATGCCTTGTGGCTGTTTAGGAATTACAGCCAGATCCAGACCTCAGCTTGATTTGCATTGGTTCTGTGTGGCTTTAGAGACTCATCTGAGAATGGGTTCACAAAATCAGCACTTGTGATTTATGCATGAAAACATAAATTCTGCCCTTTCAAATACTCCTGTAGTTTCCCATGTGATCACAACTTTGAGTAGAACCATGGTCTTGCTGGATGCTGAGAGCCAACCTTTTAATTTGCATCCATAGAACCAGGGGGTTATATTTTCCATTCTATATTGTCCAGCCTATGGAAAGTTTTTATTATTTTCCCTTGGGTTATTTTAATTGCTCCTTTCAGATTGTCTGTAGCTGGATTTTGTGGAGCATAAGTGGTTAAAATATATAACTGCTTGTCTTCTTGGGAGAAGCAAGTTTTAGCATTATATTTTTTAATTTTCTCTTTGTCTACATAATGCCACAGAACACCAAAGTCAAAATTTCACTCTTAGCCGTTTGGGCCTCTCGATGCCTGTGCATGAATTTGAAAAGAAAAACACCAAGTCCATCATTACAAATATAATTGGCACCCTCTTTGCAAGTACAGCAATAACCACTTGGAATATTTTGTTTCGATTGCCAAAACATTAAACTAACCTTCTGTGCAGAAGGCAATTCTTCCACAGTGAACATATTTTCACTTAACAGGAGAAGATTGTGCATTTCAATATGAGAACTCAGGCATTTTAATTTCCTCTGTAGGTCTCAGTGAATAATTCACAAACAGCATGCTCAACAAAGTTAGACTTAYGTTGTTTTCTCTTGATCTAGGTCTAACTAAACAGCAGCTTCCTTTATATATTATCCTGCTACATTCTCATGTTTCTAAGTGGGTTTGGGGTTTGTGTTTGGTTTCTGGGGTGTTTCTTCATGCTTTTTTGTTTGGTTTTAATATTGACTTTATTCTAAGTAATTTTCTGAGAGCAGTTAATTCTCCATGTTTGGAGTTGGATCATTCAAGGTATTGATTGTTTTTATTTTTTTTTTTTTTAAAACATTGATTGGGATGCTTTTTGATATAATCAAAGTTGTTGCAAACAAAAAGATTCCRGAACTTCCTTATGGTCACTGGGAGAGAAAACAAAAATCACATGATCACAGTCACTGGAACCTTAAGTTAAAAATGTTTGGGGCTACTTTCCTTGATTGGACTAGGATGCTGTATGATAACTAGTGCAATTTTTCACAATTTGTTTCAAGTTTTACGGCACTTTTGTGCTTCAGATTTCTCTAAAAATCAGGTTCTTCATCAGATAAAAAACCCYCAACCAAACAAACCCAAACCCTCACAGGGCTGCTGATGAAAGCCTTGTAATTGTGAATAATCACAGGGCTGAGATTTGTCAGGGCAGCTCAGTTGYGTGTAGATACAGGTAATATTTTAGATGGAGAACAGAGTGTTTGCATTTTGTGAAGGTTGGAGGAGTGCCTGCACTGGCAGTTGAACCTGTTATTTATGTTTTTCTGCTGTAAGTTATTATGCAGACATAAGAACTCTTAGCACAGAGCCTCAGAAGTGACCTTGAGGTGACCTAGAGAGACCTCTCTTTCAATAAGATGGAAGCATATATTTCACTTCTGAGTCAATCTTGGTTTTCCCTGGAGTTGGAATTGACTGTATTGCCTCTTATATCAGTATTCAGTTATAGTGATGGGTTTATGTTATAAAATGTCCGTCGGGGAACTGACCTGACAACTCATTTCAGTCAGGCCTCCCACTGTAATCTCAGAGGVAAAACGATAACATTTAATCCACTTAACCACCTGGGCATGCCCCACTCCTGTTTGTCATTTTACAGAGTATCAGAAAAAAAAGGCAAGTCCACGTTTTCTGGTTCAGGCCATTCTTGGATTGTGGGTTGAAGGAATCTTTATGACAGGTTAGAAATTAATTAGTGCAGAGCATCTGTGTGGAAATTACTGTCTCTTACCATGGTGAGGTGCTGCAATGTTCCTTAAAAATCAGGTACAAGGAAGACATTTGCAATGCAATGAGAGCTGGGATCCAGCCTCCTCTTCCTGCCAATATGTAGCAACAGTCCCATTCAGAGCAGAATGTATTTATCTTTTCTGGTTTGAAATATCTACAAGGAATCTAAGTATCCTATTTGCACAGTGCTTTGCCCTYGACATTAAAGGAAGCATCTTTAAAAGGTGACTTTTGCCCTATTTGACAAGGTAGTGTTGGAAGTGTGATAGAGGATGTGATAAAATAACAGAAATTTTCACTACAGAGTACTTAATTTACATTTTGTTCCTTTTCAGTGTAATGTGATKCGTCAGAAAAAAGCTACTTAGGAAAGGTTAAGATATTAGTATTTAAAAAAATGCATGTGAAACTATCATACACAGAGACTCATTTTGCTGTGACATTTGTACATACAATACAGTCTGTTTGCAAATGCCTTTTGTTTTCATATGTGCATTTTTTGCATGTACTTTTTTCTGGAGAATTTGGACTCTTTGGAAGAATGAAATGAATCTTACCAAAAAAAAAAGGTAGTATTTTTAATGAATTCTTAATTTAAATTATATATTTTTTTTTACTTATATAATTTGCAAATAGACCTGACTGGGATGGATTTTGGTGTGAGAACTGTACRGATTTACTGAAAGTTGCGAGGACAAAATCTGACATTGTCACTCAATGTGCTTTCTTTGAAGGTGAAGTCATTTCAAGGTATACAGAAAATTCAGAAAATAAGATWTGCTTCTGACCTGCCAACAGTGCAGAATTGTTCAGTACTTGGTGATAGCAGTGGTAACAGGGGAAGAGTAACTTAAATTGCCTCTTTCTCCCTTTTTCTGGTCAGCACAGCAAGCAAACAGAATAAAACTTCAAGTATGTTATTTCATTTTAAGAAAATGTAAGTTTTCATGTCCAAATTAGCTTGATAATTCAACAAATCTTAGTTCTAGTAAAGAGATGAGCTTGATGCAGTGAGCTTTCTAGCATTCTGCTCTTGCTCAAGAAGAATATAGAAAAACACCACCTAATCTTTAAGCACATTAAAACTCACTTTATTTAATATAAAAAACATACTTAACTGTGTTGCATAGTACATTTTACAGGAACAATTCCCCTTCAGCAGAAGAAGCCATGGGTGGTGTTCAGTCAGGTAAAACTCTCACATGACAGTAGGGTCAGGGCCATCACAGGGTAYCTTTACTGTGGAAATCCTGTTACCATGAACTGTCACGGTGAAGTGCACARTCAGTCTCTCATCCAGACTGAGCAGCTGCTTAGTCTTCTGTCAAGAAGTTCTTATTGATCAGAAAAACCTCTCCTTTCACTGTGAGAATATAACGTAAGAAACGTCCTCTGTCAGCCTGATATCCTTCCTTGACACAACTAATGCTTAAGGGAATAAGATGGGTTACAAAGCAAGTAAGTAGTAATATTTTTCCCCTGGTATCCCTTTCCCAAAAATGGCAATCATGTGTGTCTTGACTTCCTGAAGTGGAGAATATGTGTGGAGCAATTTAATTATAATCATGAATATTCCATGAAATGATGTATTCCAGTTGTGAGTCTGCTCATACTTATCTCTGCAGTAGCTCTTGGTGATGAGTTCCCCTATGTAGAAACGTAAACATTTCTTGATGTAGAATTTCATATTTAGGAAAGCATGTATGTAAAACTCTGCTAATGCTTTTCCATTTATTATGAGGAGGAAAAAAAAGGATGCACAAAATATTCCAGTTTCAGTCTAAATCTGAACAGCCCAGAGTAACTGATGSAATTCTGAAGGTGCCAACTGCATGCTAAACATCAGTCTTCACCCTTTAGAGATATTAGAGAGATGTTTCTTCTCTTGGCCTCAAGAATAATAGACACTGTAATAAGTTCTTAACAAATCTGTRGTCCTTAAATAACAGCCAAACAAATTTTAGGCTTTTTTCCTGAATTAAGCTAGTCAGTATCTCATGGTCAAGGTGATGATTTGTTTTGCCTCTGCAGATGTTTGTAAATGCTAGGGAAAAAAAGATGTCTTTAACATTACTATACTCCATTCTCTAATTAAACTCTAGGAGGAAAACAACCCCAACCCAACATAAACCAATACCCCTCCAAAAGGGACAGTGTCTTCTAGAAAAKTGCAGCTGTTTTGTTCCAGAAAATGTCTTAGATTGTAAGCCTGGAAATTACTRTCAGTGACTGTGAGATGAAATTAATGTAAATATTTCTAAGGCAGACTTCAAAGTCTTAAGTTGTTTTCTAATAATCAAAGATTATTTTTATGGCATGCAAAGAGTTGAKCTGTGTCAGAGAAGGGTTTTACTGTCAGAGCTGCCTCCTTAACTCAGTATCTTTGTGGAATGACATGTGAACAAATCATTCTCTTCAGAAATCCTGTCTGAAAGGACAGTTTAGGAGATGCTGGCAAAAACTCAAAAAGGTAAATTTGGTTTTAAAACCCCTATCATCCTGCTCTAAGTATCTTAAACAGAACTATGTAGGTCCTTGTTGGAAAGATGATTATTAATTAGTTTCTTKGTTGATTTAAGTTTTCCTTTTCTCTTCTTTCCTTTTCTTAGGATTAATCTTTGGCATTTGCTATCAAAAAGAATCATAACAATTACGTGTGTATTATTTTTTCCATTTCCTGAGAGAATTAGCTTCATACACAGGGAATCACAGAATCATTTAGATGGGAAAAGACATTTGAGATCCTCAAGCCCGACTGTTCCCCCATCACTGCCAAACCCACCACTAGCCCATGTCCCCAAGTGCCACATCCACACRKMTTTTAAATCCCTCCRAGGCTGGTGAGTCCACTACTTCCATGGGCAGCCTTTCCCAATGCTTGATAACCCTCTTGGYGAAGAAATGTCTCCTAATGTCTATTTGAAACTTACCCTGATGCAACTTGRGGCAGTTTCCTCTCGTCCTGTCACTTGTTACTTGGGAGAAGTTGCTGTAAAACTGGTGCRGTAAATGCAGGTTTAGGCACGATGATTTCAGTTAGAATGGATARGAGATGCATTTTCCATTAATAAGTGATGCAGAAGTAAGCTTGCCATGGAACCCTGAACTGGCTTCCTTTTCACCTTTTGAGTTCCAAGCAGTAGTAAGTACAAAGATTGGTCATCACTACTGGTCTGTCGCCAAAGAGAAGAAATTAWTGGGTGAGAACAGAAATTTCTGTTCATGGTTGTTTGTGGTTTGTTTTTTTTTTTCAGTCTGTCTCATTTACAAACCTATTGCAACAGGAAATGCTTGTTCTGAACTTGGAAATACTCCCTGATTTTCAATAGATTTCTCTCCTGGGCTAAACACCAGGGCATGTGATTGTGATCTTCATTCTGTGTCAGACCATTCTTTCATTGCACGGCCTTGCAGCATTAACACAGTGTTGAGGCTGAGCTTTTATTTGGGTTTTTAGGTTGGAGGYGTTTGGTTTTGTGTTGTGGTTTTGTGTTGGTTTTTGGTTTTGTGGTTGTTTGTTTTTTTTTTCCCCCCAGGGTAAAGTAGTGTGTTCTTTAAAGACTTTTTTCTCAAAGTTCTGTCTTAGGAGAAGACAGTGGTGTAACAGATGTAGATTGATCATAAGTTTTATTGCATTTCTTTTTCATTMATCTTATAACTGCAGTATTCTGTTTGTCATCTGGAAAGTTCAGTGGAGTTGTAGGAGCTGYAAGTGGTGCTAAATCTTTCCAGTGGGCCCATTGGAGGAACTGTATTTGTTTTTAACATACAAGGCTTCAAAAGATAYTTTCTTTTGGCCTTTCCTTCCCCAAGCAATTGTCAGAGAAAGACAAAAATGCTGTGGCTGCTGTCAGTGACCTAGTTGAGGAGAAGAGTGACAGAGCCATAGTGTTACTACCACATCTTTCTTAACCACCCTTGSTATGACCTTGTGTTGGTATTGGGGTCTTCCTTTCCTAATCACTGCATAAAAAATCTTTGTGACAGAACATTGGACATATTTTTCACATTTCCTATTTTTCACTCTATTTTTTAAGACAAGGGAAGGACATAATTTTGGATCGATGTTTTGGAACTAATTGTTTACTGGTGTTACAGAGCTGGGGGTTGTTGGTTTGGCTTTTTTCTTTTTTTTTTTTTTTTTTTTTTTAACTGGTGGTGAATGAATGACTTTGTAGTGCTTTGTGACTGCCAAACTAATACAGCTGCCTTCCCTGTTCCCATCAAGCACTTCAGCCTTGGACCTCCTTCATGTAGCTCTTTCTACTATTTCATTTTGGTGAAATGGGCTATTTAGTAGGTCACAGGAGGAGGCAGAGCTTTGTTTTACTGATGTGCTGAGTGGAAACCAGTGAAAAAGAAAGGACCTAGGAAGACACAAAAGCTGCACACTTGGCTTTTTCAGCTGTTGTGTCTTTTGTGTAGGTTGCCTGCAGTTTTGCTGTACCAGAGTTATACATTAAGTGGTACTTCAGTTTATTACGTATTCCACTTTAAACCTTGATGTTCAGTGTGAAAGATGCCTTCATGATATGTTCTGCGTAGCACAGTTCATGAATAAGTTCTTGTGGAAAAAATTCCAGTTGCTGGAATGTCAGTCATGAAACAAAATTAAAATTAGCCTAATTTTTAATTTTGGAATTTCTAGGGAAGCTTGGGAGTGGAAGTCAGTACTGATAATTTATAAAGAACTTTTATTGCTAAGGTTTGCAATAACTTCTTTAATATTTATCATTTTTGAAATGACTTTATGCACTGGGGCACATTCTTTATGATCATTTCTTTTATCACTCCTGGTTTGTGACTGTTTTTCTAATAAGGAAGATAAATAAGTTCATTCTGACTATTGATTTACTTAAAGGCATGCTAACCAAGTAGTTAAACACTGCTCTTTTTCATAAATGAAGCTAAAATATTCATTAACCAATTAATAATATGCAGTTTTCCTAGATGATATATAGATATGCCTGGGGCTTACGTATATAGCACACTCTATATCATTATATGTTCTACTTGGAAACATAAAATTAAATAAAATGTAAATTTAAAAATACATAACAATGTTATACAGTCTCAAAAGAGACTGTTATATTACATTCAARGCATTATTTTAAAAGCATGAAACCTGGATGCATTGTAATAGATCAGGAGACAGTTGAGCAGGGAATATGTTTTGTGCTTAAAAATGAAACAAAACCAACCAAACAAAAGTGAYGAGAATCTTTCAATAATAATAGTTGGATAATAATTGTGAGAATAATAAAATAAGTGAATAGGAATTGGTTTTGTACCAGTCCAATGAAGGYACCTATATTTTAACAATCTAACAGTTGTCCTAATAAGCAATTACTTGGGRTGGCAAATGTGGTTTAATTGAAAAATCTTCTGAGAACGTCTGCTGATGCCTTGATGGATACCCTACAACATCTACACTCGTGGGGCTAGAAAAGTCATAATCCTGATCTTGTCTTGGACCCAGAAGGATGGCTTGGGCTGTTTGCATTTCAACACCAAGGATATCTATGTTTTGGTTGAGAAAATGTAGAGAGAATCAAAGTTATGAGTTTACATTGCCTTGATGCACAGTGGAGGGTGTTTATCCAAGTATTTTCCTTGCTGTCTGCTCCTGGACTCCGTTAGTTGTGCTCWTTGTTCAAGGGGTCCATGGCAGGGGGTTGGAACGASATGAGCTTTAAGGTCCCTTCCAACCCAACCCATTCTGTGCTGTGACTGGGGTGTCTCCTGGCTGGGAGCTTGCTGGGGTCAAGAGTGGTGAGAAGAAAAGGACTGCAGAGAGCTGAAACTTCCCTGAGGTTGGGGCCCTAAATGTTTGTGGTGAGCAGAGTGGCTGCTGGCACAGTGAAACTGCAGCCACCTCACCTGGGAAATAGTTCAATGTTTTTTGTGCCTTGCACAAGGTGCAGAAGGGTGAGGCGAACCTGACACCRCAGCTTTCTGTGTGAGAAGTGCCCTGTACTGGGAACAGTGTTTGAAAATTGGATCTGCTGATCTTGCCTCGTTTTTCTAGTGGTAGAAAAAAAATAAATCAGAATTTTAAAAAGAAAAAAAAAAAGTAAGGGGACACTGAGAGATTTGACTCAGGTCTATGACTGTGTTGGCAGTGTGGTGGATTTTGGATTAAAAGTTGGGTAGAATGCATAAAATCCAACAAAGGGTCTAATCAGTTTATTCTTGATGATTTAGCAAGATTATAATTATATCTTTGTGTAATTGTTTTTTGTATGATGGATCTTCAGCTTTATTCTCTCGGTAACAGTCTAAACATAGACTGGAATAACCATAAACATAATCAGAAACAAGTTTCAGTATGAGCAAGGAAATGCTGTTGGCTTTCTGGAGGTTGCTCATCTGGACATTCATACACCCTGTTTGTTTCTTTTTAATGTTTACTGAATATTTAATGATAACTTATTATGCACACAGTGTTCCCCTACATGCTTATTTAGAAGTGAGTAGTATTTCCTGAAGATGTAGGAATGCAATAGCAATATGAAAGGCTTTGTATTATAGACTCATCAAATAATGAAGCATTTTTTTCTGGACTGTAAGCAATTCAATTATTTTGTTTCTGAAATAAATTAAGTAAAGCTTATTGAGTCCAATCAGCCCTCGTTTCTAGGGAATTGTAGTTCAATTTCATTTTTAATTAGATTGAACATTGTGAATTTCTTAGCAGTGGTAAGCAAGATCTGGCAATAAAATATGCACTCAATTTGTATTAAAAGTTGCTAAAATCTAGTGCAGGGAACTGGCAGTATATCTGGCTTATGTTTAATTGTCCAAGTATCCTATTGTGAAAAATTCCATTTTTAAAAACTGCTGATGTGTAACAAATTACTTTTCTTTGATAAAACTGTATAGAAGATGAGCAGGCAGCAAACAGGAAAAAGTATGGGACAAAACATTCAGTTCTTGATAAGCTTAATACCACATTTAGAACCAGGATGTTAAAAATTTTTCTGTGCAAGGATTACAGGATTAAACCAAGATGCTTTTTGGTTTAGGGAGGGTGGGAAGAAAGAGTCTCCAGAGGTTTTTTTCTCAACTGCTACAKCTATCCAGAGGTCAATGCCTAGACTTCCAGCCCAACTAGGAGACAGCAAGCTTGTGACTAGTGGTAATTTCAAAGTGTATTGTCTTTGAATAGCACTTACCTGACAGAGGAGTGTACTTAAAAATACAATGGATGGTAAAGTTAAGTACARAGTAGCTCTTACTCATCACTGCCATACAGCCCCATTGCTCAAATGCAGATTTTTGTGATTAACGTTCTAAAGTTTCTTTCCCTTTCCCTCCTGCTTTTCTTCCCACATTCTGTAGGACATCCAGGAAATACAGAAGGAAAATATCACTTCCCTAGAAAGAATTTTTGAGATATAAAAAAGACAAAATTCTGAAAATTGAAAATTGTGAAAGGCAATTTTAGTTTGGAAAGTGATTAAATAAAATATCTTCAAAAATGCTTAGATATGCATGTCAGATTCTTTCCACAAATAAATGGACTTTATGTTATCATGTCTCTTGTGGTAACCACATCAAAGTCTTGAGGTCTTGCCATGATACAGAGCAAGCATTTGGTTCTGTATTGTCCCTATATATGTCACTGTATGTCAGGAATAGTTTGATAAATTCCACTGCAGTATGTTTTCCCCCTTCTAAGACCTTTATGGCAATAGCCTGTCATTTATGAGACCACCGTGTATGCATTTATAGCTTTTGGAAGTTTTATGCAGCTTAATCCCTTTCCCCAGCCCTGTTTGTTCGATAGAACAACGGTGTCATTCCTTAGACAAGGACAGTGTTTGAGCTGGAAAGGAACAAGATGTATTCCTTTTCATGGTCCCCATGTAGCAGCCATTAAACTGGCTGCATCCTCCATCTCTTTTACAGCCTTAACACAGCACCTTGAGGATTGATCAGCAGAAGCCAAAACCTCTTCAGACAGGGCTTTGCCACAGAACTCCTTTGAACACTATCCCTAGATCTTWGTGATGGGGAATGTGGGAGCCGGGTTAAACGTTAAGTGCAGGATTAACAAATCGAGGTGAAACCAAAATGGACCTTTGCTACTTTGTTAAAAAGGTGCAATTTGGAAGAGTGGTATAAAAATGAAGATATGTGCATTTAGGTGGGATTTTTCCACCTTGAGTTTTGTTTGTGTTACCAAGTGCTCTGTATTAGAGCAGCTAATTGAGAGGACAGCAGCGTCTAATTATCACTGCAGCATCCTAACTCTCAGTTTTCTTCCCAAATAATCTGTTAGAGAAACAAAAAGATGTTGTGTCAGTGAGATCTTTCAACAGTTTAGATGTAACTTTCCCCTTGCTGCGTAATTTTACGTCCTGCCAATTAGTCAAATGAGAYGGGAAATCCTTTCAGAGCATCGTGATTTTAATTGGAACTTCAGTAGAAAAGAGTAATTAATAACTGTTAACCTGTCCAGCTAGTAAAGCTGTGTCTCAAATTAATGAACCATGTCTTGCATGTTGCACTATGAATTGAAAAATGCAGCAGTTAAAAACTGATTACTGTTATTTGTCTAATGAATACTGATCATTGCACTGGAGTGTAATGACAATAGGAGATTTTTAAAAAATTAATATATTTTATTTTAAGCAGAGTAATATGTATTAGGTACACATGTATTTTTCATGTATTTTTGAGGTAGTTTCTTTCTTTATCTTAAATAGTATTGTGTAAATTGTATTTTTTTTTCCACTAGTTAGTTTTTCTTTTTTAAACTAGTTTTTGTTCCCATGCCCCATTAGTATTATGGCTTTGAATATAAAATCCTGCACGAATTTTTGTGGGGTTTACCTGGGAGGGGCAGAGAAAAGGGGATGACAATTATGTACAGACAATCAATAGTAATGTGAAATCCATTCATGTAAATGCCTTCTGAAGAGGAGACCTAAATTTTTAGGCATTTTTGACTTCAGACATCATGGTGTGCTAAAGGACTTTTTGAAGTGCAGACTTTTAAAATATACTAGCACAGTATATGATGCATAATGAGATAGAAGAGAACTCTTAAATACCATTGTGCAGCTAGTTTATATTGTTTTATTTACTGATATGTTTTTACTCTTATGTAAGGATTGAAAGTCTGAAGGCTTATGTAAAGAGTTGAGAGCAGAATTACATCTAATAAGAAAATGTCACTGGATTTGTATTGAGCCTAGTAACAGTAGGGAACCTACAGTAAAATTAAGAGATCTGCATCATTTTTTTTTCCCAGCACTAGAATTTGATTTATCAAATGCTGAAAATCTCTCTACAAGTAGCAAAATGAGTTTGAAAGTTGCTGTGTTTTAACCCAAATTTTCCAGACACACTGTTAGTTTTTCTTGTTTTGAGTGAGAATAGAACCTTCCACGATGGCAAAGTCACTTTCTATATAGAACTGTAAGCCAATGTGTCCTGTTCTGGACTGCTCCATCTTAAATAATGTATCAGTTGATAAAAAAACAGGTTGTTCTGTGGATTAGTGAACAGGTTTTTCACAGCTCTGTTTCTTCAGGCTGGATTTTGTGGTGTCTAATTTGTGGACCAGTTTACGTGTTCTATTACTTCTCTCACTCTGTCTTTTGATGTCTTCCATGTTTTTTCTCCCTTCCATTAAGGGGTAAGCTCTCCAGGTTTTATTAATGCCTTACCAGTGGTGTATTAACAGCATCTGCTTCTTGTCTGCTCAATTTCCCATTTCCATTAAACCTGCAGGGAATATACTGAGATACTTCCTTCTGTGAAATAAGTTTTCTGTGCCATCTAGTCAGTGGTTCAATCATTTCTGTGGATCAAGACACATAAATGGACAAGCAGAGAAAGTGGGCTTGAGAATTCTTACTTTCACAGGCAGTATTTGTCAGTAATAGGGCTGGAATTGTACCTCACAAAGCACAAACTGCACTGCTGGTACTGCAGCTGCCTGCACACTTAACACAYGAGATGGAGAACTGTCTGTACAGTGGCATGACAAGACCCTCAGAAGGTTTGTCCACATTTTGAGACCAATTGCAAATATAGTGGCAAGAATTACTAATAATGAGAAATTATTTTAATATGCCATTAGTAGGTTGATATAATCCGCACTCACCTGCATTATCTTTTTTTCCTGATGCATTCATAAGCATTGTTGACCACCACTTTTAGGAATRTACTGTGTTGTGATGCCCCTCATCAGCTGATCATGCTTTACTACTTTCTAAATTATTTATAAGCAGAACTGTTGCTGGGAGTCAACAAAAGGGAGAGAAAAGGTGCCACCCTTATTTAATTATCTTTAAGCCATTAGGGTCTGGCTGGATCAGAGGATCTAGAAAGAGGATCCAAGCTGTTCAGCTGCAGTGAGAGAATGGTGTAGGAAATCCTTTCTTAGCTGTCTGTGCACTCACACTTGCTGTAATCCAGGTGAGACCGAGGTGTGATGTGATTTTCCGCTCTGTGCCCATGAAATGACAGCTTAAACTCAGCCCCAGATGTGGCTCCCATCAGAGTAGTGCTGCTCCAGTCACGCTTTATTTGCAGCTGGAAAGTGAGAATACTGCTTGAACAGCAACATGCCTCAGTGTGCATGTTTTTAATCTTGCTGAGGCTCCGTGGTAAGCAGCTAACCAGCCCAGTGTGCTCCCTGGAAAATAATGAAGCCTGGTTACCTGGCTGCTCTTGTGCTGTCTGATGCTTGGAAGGTGCAAGGATGGTCTCAGCTGAGAAGAAGTGACCACGTGGAAAGATCTTCAGAGAGATAGATTTTGCACTCAGGTGAGAGATAACAGATACATCTCGAGGTCAGTACCTGCTGCATTGCTTCCCTGCTTATCAGCAGTCATTTAAGGGCAGCTCTTACACTTCATGCTGGAGGTTCAGAGAGGCTGTAGTGTGTTCTCTTTGGTAGGTTTGTTTCTGTGTTCAGATCATTGCTATAACCCCCAATGAAGTGTTCATTCAGGTGCACACTAGCCTCGGGTGAGATAAAACACAGTAGAGCCAGCTATGAAAGTGGCCCCTGTTTCTTGTTGCTTCCTTCCCCCAGGAAATAGTCATGCTCAACTTGCTTATTTTGGACCCAATACCTGCCAGTAGGTTTGYGGCCAAAGTCCCACCGTAAAGCTTGTCTGAAATGTGGAGCACAGACCTGGTCTGTGTCAGTGCAAAAGGTAAATGTTCCTCTGCTGTGCCTCAGAGATGCTGCAGTTAAAATGGAGAAGTGGCTTTGAGTTTTCCCCTTAGAGCCAAACCAAGTTCTACAGCCTGTTGCAATCTGTCTCTTCAGTGCTTCAGCCGTATCATCTTTAAAAGGCAATTTAATGGTGCCTGATGGTGTGTGGAGTTTACAAGGCTAATCTGTCCCCAGGTACACGACAGAGCCTTTGATAAAGCAGCAAGTGTCTCGTATTAGATTAAATTGAGTCCAGAATGTTTTATGGGGTGATTTAATATACCGAATTGAAACAGTTACATTTTTTTAAAGTAACTCTAAAAAGTGAGGACTTAAGCAGCCACAAATAGCTAAAGGGTTAACAGTGGGCACCAGCATCTATTTTCAAGGGTTCTGCTGTTTCCATTTTATTCAGAGGTGTTTGTGACTTTGGGAGGGGTAGGATCTGTACATCCAAAATCATTAGCAGCAGATTTTGCTGTTGGATGGTTTTGCAATCTAAAATAATCCATTGATTTGAGTAGATGTGCATTGGTTTACCTGAAGGATTTAATCTACAATCTCTTGCCATGTAAAAAAATATGCAGTACCTTCTTTGGCTTCTTTGTGCTCGGACGGTTTATGTCTGGTAAAGTGTTGACTTACTTAAGATGAAAATAGAATCAACAATGCCCATTTATGGTTGGTATAGTTGTGCTGTCACTCTTGTAAAGTTAAAAAGCAGCAATTACAGCTGAAATCTGAAGGCTGTTTTGTAATTTCACACGTGCAACACAACTCCTTAGTCGAGACTGTAGCCATGGCAGCAGTGGCTGCTGCACTCTGTGAATAACAGACCTGTAGTTACCTTCTCTCAGTGAAACTGAGGAATTTAATAGTGATTTTTGTGAAGTACAAAGTTTTTAAAACTCTCTTAAAAAAAAGAAAATAATGCATCTGTATTTCCTCTCTTGTGTGTTACTATATAAACTAGGGATTAATGAAAAGATACTGGATATGGATGCAGGAAAAAGCAGTTGTTATTTTAAATCCTGGCTGCTACATCATTTAGCTATGATGTGTCCGTGGTTCTCCCACCATTTATTTGTGTAATCGAATCCTGTCTGAAAATCTGATGATGAACATGAATTGGAAACAGAACAACACAGTAATAAATGAACCTGCCATTTAGGAAATCTCTATTCCTGCATTACATTTAAGGTCTGTAATACATTTTTAACTCTTTACATTTTTAAGCATCTGAGCCAGTCACCTTCTCTCACTCTCACACTCCTATCTGAATAGAGTTCTCTCAAACAATCCCTTTTCATCTATGAATTGATTGTTTGAATAAGACAGGTAAGATTAAGTGATTCACAGGTTCAACTTGCATCTGTTTATCTGAATTCAGACAAATATCAAAATCATTGCAAATCACAATACTGGATATATTTACTTAGAGAAATGGCAAACAGTAGGTTGCTATTTTTATAATATGGCAAACAGTAGGCTGCTATTTTTATATTTTTTTCTCTGTCTTAGCTGTCGAGTAAAGCAGAACTAAACACCAAATGCTTATGAGGCTTAAAATGAATGCCACATATTCATGTAATTTACATACTTGTAAAGCCACAAAGAACTGTGCATAAACATTCCTTAATACCAGCAGCTAGGAGATAAATTGAAAATTATATATATACACCCACACAGGAAAAAAACAAAGGGTCTAAAATATAGAAGGAGAAAGACAGAGAAACAGAGGTGTAGTTACAAGTTCTCGAGTTTCTATGGACCCAGAGGTGTGTAGGTCAGAAACATCATATACCTGCAGTCATTCCTCAGGTCATTTGAAAAGTCATCAGTAGAGCAGCATAGGGAGTTGTAAGATAATCCTTAAATACCTGAATTACTTCCATCTGAAAAATTAATATAGCTTTGTATCACTGAGTAGTCTTCAGTCAATTCCAAATGTGCAGAAAGGTCATCTCATTTCATGGGAGTATTTGCCACATTACAGTTCGATTTCATCTGATTCAGAATAAAATCCCCTTATTTTTCAGTTTCCTATGAAAGAGAAAACCTGAGGTTTTCCAGTCAAAAAGGCTGCTGTAAGGTTTGGTACTTGGACACTTTTGTCCTTGTCTTCAAGGAAGTTTGCCTGATTTGCTGCCCCAGATCTGTGGATTTTTGGAGAGTCTAACTACCAGTTCCAACTCAAGCTTTGATGTTCTAATGAGACAAAATAAAAGCTGTTTGGCTGACAGGTCACAAATGTCAAGGTTTGGATAAGACAGAATGCGTTTTTTATTAATTTTATTTTTTAATAATCTGTAAACTGCTTCTGTTTTCTCTCTTAACTGAAAGTAACTGTGTCCACAAATCCTGTGCAAAACTGATGCCAGTGTATGCACACACATCTAGTGTGTGCTATGTCCTTGAAGAGGTAAACTAAGCAAGAACATCTTACAGATATGGAAAATATGGAAGATCAAGTCAGGATGTTTTAGTGACATTATTTTCAAAACGGAGGCATTTTCAAAGTGCTATTTAAATCATATGAAAATCTGTGAGGGTGCTACATGCCCGTTGGCACTGCAGCTTTGTGTGGTGAGAACAGGGTGCATGACAAAGCCTCTATCTCAGCAGTCATTAAAAAAAATAATAATGTGTTCTGGCACTGTTGTTGTTAACAGTCACCTCTGTTGCTTTGTTCCCTCAGCTTTCCCTGTTGGAAGATGCAGGGTTTGGTGGTGTTCTGCTTTACGCTGATCCCTGTGACTTACCAAAGGCTGCGGATCTCGCTGACAAAGCGTTCATGGTTTCCTTGAACAGCGGAGGAGATCCATCCACGCCTGGTTATGCCAGTATTGGTAAGTTCTGGTCAAGGCTTACTCAGTTAATGGGCATTTTAATTCTCTGTGGATTGTAGCTGTGGGAGTTAAAACACTAAACCAAATGCTGCCTGACACAGAGGCTCTGAGTAAGGAAACACTGTGTAATGCAGCATGGATTAAAGGATGGAATCCAGTCTCGAAAGTGCTTTAAGCTCTTGGCACAAAGTCTGCACTCTAAATAATTTATTTTATTGCTTTTTGTGTCTGAGTATTCACACACTGAACCATTATTACTACCTGCTTATTCTTATCCCATWAAAAAAAAAAMCCCAAACTGTGAAGTACTAATCCAGAGGTTTCTGAGCATGTTCCACGGGATCTGTCTCCACTGAAAGAAGTATTCCCTTCATTCTGTCTTCCACTTTTATGCTATCAGTAATGGAAACTTCTGGTCAATAGGTGCAAGTGAAATGGAATTAGACACTTATATTTGAAAAGTTTTAAGAAAAAAACAGTGTTTCTAGTATCTGTGTGCAGTTATCACTTGAAGAGGATGTGGTCATTTAGCCTTGCTCAGCTCTGCCTGGATAGATTGGTTATTCTTTATTCTTCTCTAAATTCATGTATTTTTGAAGGATGGGAAATACAGGATTGATTTCAAGGAACAAAACAGTCTCAAGGAACAACATAGTATTATATAATTTTATGTGGGTTTTTTTTTGAAGCAGTGTTAACAATAAATGGAAGCAGCAGCATATTTGACTTGTACGCGCTACTTAAATCTCCATTCTGGCAGTTCAGTGAATGTGTGTTCTGCTMCTCTGCAGCTTTTTCAGCTTTACAGCCCTTTTTACTATCTAACTATTTGGAAATGTATTAAGCAGCAGTCTATGAGTTTGTGGCAAGGCTTCATCAAGAATATTTTGTCCGGTTACTAGCTCAGGCATCTAAAGTCTGACTTGAATTGGCACTAAATCAACTGAGGCAACGTGGAGATACTTCATGACTAGAATAGCAGAAAATAGAAATATTTGCCTGGTTGTCAAAGAAGGGTGTTAGCTATTCACAGCATGAATGCCTCGACAGCTCAGTGGGAAAGAAATTGCACATTTTCTAAGTGTCTCAGTGTACCTGACCCAGTGTTCTTAGAAGTGCCCTGGGAGCCACAGAGGTAAATATAACACTCTTCAAGCTTTATTCTTGCTCATTTCATGGAGCTATTTGAAAAACAGTTTGTGGTGTCTCTGTCTGGCTGACTCCTTAATGTTTTATTTACCCTACATGAAAAGTAAAGCTAATTAAAACAGATAACACCAACATGAAGATGCCACTTCAGTGTCTAAACCTTCTGTGTTGGTTTTCTGTCAGTAAATGATCTCATCTGCAGTGTGCGTTCCAATCTSCAGTTTGGGAAAGAGAAGCTTAATTGTATGGACAATGGTGTTACAAGCACATTGATGGTTTATATAGAAGCCTTAGCGTGGCTTGTCTGTGGTTTTAAATCTCTGAGCAACGTTCATAAGCAAGAGAAGATTATCATGTTTAGGATCATTTATATTTTGATCATTGAATGCGATGATGAGCTGGAAAGAGCTCAAAGGAATACTTGAGCAACGCCTTTTTGATAGTTCTGTCACTGGAAGGTAGATCAGATGGAAGTCATTTCTGTGTTTCTGGTGAGGATTTTTTTTCTCTGGAGACTGTGAATGAACTTGCTTAGGGGTACCTTATGCCTGGGACAAACACAAATACATCTGGAGTGCAGCTTTTCCCTGAGGGATGCACTTGGATATAAAGAAGTTAAACTGCCCACGTGTGGGATAAAAGAGCCAAAGAGCCGGGGTTGCCCCTTTCACTTTGATTCACAGAGTGTAATAAGCACTACAAGAGGTTTTATTGGAAGCTCCTGCTTAAATTATTGGCATATCTTTGACACCATCTGCACTTCACACTTTGCCAGAAGAACTGTTACTATCACAGTCTCTGGACTGCTCCTGCCACCATCCTCCCTTTTACTGGGAAATTCCTGGTAAGATGGGTGGTCCAAAGCTAATCTTGGACTCGGTGAATAAAAGGTAGGAAACATGGATTTTCATGCTGCTGCCTGTGTCTCTCACATTCTTTTAGTCTGAAAACAAGTTTCTCTGTGGTATCAGAGTACTGGAATGCTTCAGTTTTTTCCTAGAAAAAAAGTCTTCAGGAAATGGTATCATTTGCAGATCTTTTCTCAAAGTTGACAACATTTTAAAATGGGATTTATGTAATAGTTCAGAGAGAATTTTGGAGTTCTCATGAGGTTTCAGCTCACATTTTCTGTTTCATGAAGATTAAATGCTGCAGTTCTGCATGTGAATCATCTTGAATGTATAGAAATAGCTTGAGGATGGGTTTGAGATGCCAGCTACCTGTGAGTAGAATGATTTTATTGAATTCTGTTTAACAAAGGGGAAAAAGTAATGATGAGAAGGGGAAGTGAACAGCACTCATGTAAAAGTTTCTCCAGCTCACTTTCATAATTCAATACTCCTGTTCTTAAGACTCTTCCAATCCTATGTCATATCAGTCCTGAAACAATCATATGAGCCTTTGTGAGCATCAGTTCTGCCTTTGTGATTCTGATTGCCAAAGACTAGTCTCCTTCATTTTTAGAAATCTTTCTTCTGTGTTCCTTCTTTTGAAACGAAACAGATCCAGGGGGTGAAACTCAAGGAATTAAACATACAGGATGAGGAAGCTTGAGAGGGAAATAAGAGACTTGCATGGCAAAAATTGTCTTGAAAATAAAGTTTGGAAGAATAGCATAAAACTTGAGTGACTTCCCATCTACTTTCCTTTTTCCATTTTGACTTTTTGACTGCTGCACTTCCTTTCACCCACCTTTGTATGGCAGACACATATTAGATTTCTCCATTGCTAGACTTCAGAGCTGTTTTAAATCAAATTTGTTCCCACACAGGAAATGGCTCAGTAAACAAAAATATGGGTAGAATCTATTTGTCAATCCTAGTATGTAAATAGAAAAGTGGCATTGTGATAAGCACTAAGAACCCTGCCCATGAGATAAGGTGCCTCATAATGGAATCCCTATCTGTGCAGTGGGGGAACAGAAATTATTTCATGAAGAATTCGGATGGCATCATAGAAAATCCTGTGAGCTTAAAAATGCTGAAATATAACAGCTGTAAAATACAATCTTATGATATCAGCTGGAGTTTCAAGTGTAATGTTGTTTTAGGGAATTGCTATGCAGAGGTTATAACAGTAAGAAATAGGGGTATATTTGGAAGTCATCTGTGGTTCAGGTCAGTGTTAACAGCTAGTCATGTGAGCCATAGTAGAGGAATTTGGGTGAAAAAATCAGTGACACAGGAAACGCACAGTGCCCCTAGAATTGTGAATAGTGAACATTATTCAGACAGAAGAATTGACATGAGCATCCCTCGAACATTGCTAATAGGATTTGATTTCAGAGGAAGGGAAAGAAAGACAATGAATTGGTGAGGTGTTGATCAACTGCAGGCCACAGCTGAGGCCATCAGCAAAGTCAGTGATGCCTCTGAAAATGTATTTAAGAAAGGCTGAAAATGCTGGACAGGCAGGGGAGTGAAACTGGGGCTGGAAAAGGGCAGGGTGACAGTGCTGTTCTAATCATTTCGGTTTTGTTTCTCATGATCCAAATGTATTTTAATTAGCAATTGCTGACACTGTTTTGCCCATGGTGGTGATTGATMAGTGATCTCTCTGCCTTTACTGTGATCAGTCATCTTTTCCATCTTACTTCCCTCTTATCCTGTGTGGAGTAGAGGGAACGAGAGAGTGGCCGGGTAGGTGTCTGGAAGCTGGCCAAGGTTTACCCACCTGTTCARCAGAAGTTAAACACCAAATATGCATCATCAAAACCCCGTGACTTCTATTTTGTTTAGTCRTGTGCCATCCTTTTATTGAGCTTAGCCAGTTCTTCTGCAGCAAACACAGGGAACTGCTGCCACTGCTTGGAATGTGGGTAGGTAGGTACATGCTGCGATGGGAATGTGTGCCTGCTTTATTTTAGTCAGCCCTGTGCTTCTGTATGTTTAGTTGTGCCCTGCCTAATATCAGAGTTTGTCCTTTGTGTCCTTCCTTTCATGATATTTTCCTCCTCTGAAGCCACCAGCTGAGCAGGAGTTAGCTGGGAAATAGAACGTTGTGTAATGGTTTTAACCATGCATGTGCAACATATGTTCTAAAATGGTTTGTTATAAATCATCATGACTTTTTACAAGATGTCCTCAGCTCTGGTTTGTCTGTTCTTTTTAAGAACAAAACAGAGTCACAAGGATATATTTTCTGTGCTTGCCTTTGCAGCTGTGGAGATGATTCTGAGAATAATTTTTTTCTTTTCTTTTTCAAGATTTGTGTTTGCTTTCTGCTAATAACATCAGAAATACAAAGATAATTTTGTGTAAAACGACTGTCTACAGTCGGGCTTCTGGGTATTGTTTGATTTTCCTTGAGGACAGAGAAGGTGGGAAGAAAAGAAAAGCTTAAGTTTCATGTCACAGTTTAGGTGTGCATATATATGTTTACATGTACTCTTGATCATTTTATTTTGTTATTTATGACATGATTTCAGTGGTTGCCATAAAAACCCACTCACTATCATTCCAACTACACTGCTCTATCTGTGTTATTTTCTGTATGAAGAAAAATCAGTGCTAATGCAGTAGAAAGGTAAATCTTTGGAAAATACTGGCCTTTGAATAGTGGATGCAGTAAGTAATAATTTCAGCAGATTTTCAATAAAACCTGTAGCACTAATGGTTCAAGAGGTATCTAAATCCATTATCTGCCTCTTGAGATTTTGCAGGATATAATAAAGCAACTAAGTTTCTATGTAAGAACCAAATTACATAGAAAGTCTGAGATTTTTGGATTTGTGGTTTTTAGGTTTTCCTCCTGTCTGGCTTTCAGTTAGGCTTGCATGTATTTAAAACTGACAGAATTGGTTGGGTATCAAGATATTTCAAGCTCACAGTTTTGAGTGTGTGGACCTCTGTATTGTATATCAGATACCACTTTATCTTCTACTAAGCTGCCTATAATTTTTTGTTGGAAGCAAATTTGAATTGAAAACATTGTGATTWTATTAATTAGAGTCTTAGAAGAAGAGAGGAGAAATCACTGCCAGTGGTACTGGAATAGCTTGCTAGCAGTGTATGTGTCATTTGACTTTTGCAAATGCCATACGGAAACATATGGTCAAAACTTTCCTCCGTTTCAAACAGAAAATTATTAAAAAATGTGAATTTATAAGAGAAGTGGATTGCACAAGTGATGAACACCAGATTATTTGAAAACAGCAAATCAGCAGCTCCTATGCTGTAAAATTAGCTCAGTGGAAAACATACTGACTAAGTTCTTCCTGATGTTTTATAAGTTGCAGAGGACTTCTCAATGTTTTTGACATTTCAGACAATTTCAAACTACTACTAAACAGCTGTGACTCCCTACAGAATGTTTTCCAGTGAAGCTGCTTTTTCTCTGATCCAGCAAAAACAGCATTTTAAATGGAGTCCAGATTAGATTTTTGAAGCTCCCCAAGTCTCAAGTGAATTTAGAATTCTTAAATCTTTTGTGCAGTCATGATTGAAACTAATCCTGCCAKAGCTTTGCTGACATATTTCAGCCCAGCATAATTTGTGCAAGTGAGCTAATTCAATATGTGCTCACAAAACAGCAAACATCCGTGCATGGCAGTGAATCCAGCTGGTGTCTTGGAATCTGCTCCTGCAGGCTGCCTGCTGAGTCTGGTTGAACTCGGCTGTCTTTGCATGGACTATGAATTTGGGATGGGAGGGTATGGGAYGGGAGGATGTACAGCTCCTGGCTGTACATGGGAATAGTCTTAAKAAGCAGATGAGACCCAAGACAGGATATTGAGGAAATACTTTACTAGATTTATGTGTGTGGCTGAGGAGAGGAAAAGCAAAGGCAAAGGAGTGGATTGTTGTGCTTTTGCAGAGGTAACAATATATAACAACTCATTTTAAGAATGAAAAAAGCTCTGAACTGTCAGCCTGAGGCCAGTTTTATGGACCACGTGCTCTGTGGCCAGTCATTTGCTACTTAACACCCTTCTGTGGCATTACTGTGCTTTTTCTAATCCCCTGTCTTTCACAGCCTTTGCCAGTGTCTTCACTGTCTTGCAGGTGAGGGTTGTTTTCTTTCAGAGCCCAATTAATCTGATGTTACTTGATATTTTTTTTCCTCCAGCCGTGTCTTAACAGATGGGCAGGAAATTTTAGTAGCACTTGTACTTGAAATCTGAGTTTATCACAAAAGCATACCTAGAAATAGCAAACCAGTACAGTTCCTATCGTGTCTTGGTAATTGCAGCCTGCAAACATTTCTTTGTTCACTGCAACTGAAGCTCTTGCTTAGACCAATATCAAATTGGTGACATCAGCTCTCCACTGCGAGCAAACAACAGTGGAATTGTTGGGGATCCAGAAAGGGCTAAGAACAGTAAGT
This sequence comes from Amblyornis subalaris, assembly GCA_018881555.1. Taxonomy (NCBI): domain Eukaryota; kingdom Metazoa; phylum Chordata; class Aves; order Passeriformes; family Ptilonorhynchidae; genus Amblyornis; species Amblyornis subalaris. The sequence goes on from JACAXG010000014.1 coordinate 5,793,011, forward strand.
AGGAACCTTTTGAGTGGACTTGGTTTTGTAGGCTCCAAAACTTTGGTTTCAGTAAAACAACCTCAGTGTCCTATGCCTGCTTTTCCTGTGTTTCTTATAGTTGAGTGTGATTATCACCTTCTTCCATTGCAGGTGATACAGTGCACATTTTGGAAAATGATACTTGTCAAAATTTAAAAGATTCCCTCCAAATAAGATTGTTAATGCAGTTTAGATTTAAAACTGGTAGTTAATTTTTCTGTGAAAGGTTAAGTTTAATTAAAAGCATGTTTTTGTGAATTTAAGCTGAATTTAGTGGTTTATTAAGTGTTGATTTAGTTTTGTACACAGAAAGGAGATCTTGAAAAGCTGTTAATTTCTGTTTTAAATCTAAAAACAATTGAACTTTTCTGTGTAAAAGTTGATGAAATATAGGGAAGAGATAAAAGGGTTAAGTGATTGAACAATTTGAACATACTGGACCCATTTCACTATTAGTTGTGCCTTTTTCGTAATCAATTTTGTATGTACAAAGCAAGTTTTTTGGAGAAGACTTTTATTTGAGCATGCTGCAAAGATGACATGTCAGAGTAAAAAGCAGGCATTTCTGGTAAGTTATTATCTGTACATGGTTATTAATGTGCTGTAATTGCCAGAAACACAACTGTCTCAAAGTACAGAGCCTGGTCAGATTCTACCAATAATTTTGTCCAGAGGGAAAAATGTCAGAACCAGAATGATTGTAAAGCAGTTTAGATACTCCTTACAGGAAGATAAAGTGGATAGTAGATATTTATCTATATCTAAATAAATAAACTGTATTTCCTAGTAAAGCTTGACTAACTTTCCCATGCTTTTGTATGTGTCTGTATTACCATGGTGTTTTATCCTTCCTGTGCTCAGGTTGGGATACCACAATGTAACTCTTACTTATTGCAGTTAACACCTGCAAGTGCACCTGCACGGTACCAAGAGCACCATAAAGTCAGCTGGCTGATTGTTTAAGCAATTAAAGATATAATTAGTTTTATAATTGAATTTTTTCCTAGTGCGGTTCGAGTACTGAAAGCCAGACTAAACCAAACCATCTTTAATTTGACTTGATCTTTGTTCCAGCTCAGTGCTTTACCATATCCAGCAGCTGCATAAAAAAGATAATAGCACCTCTTCCTACTTTCAGACAGGTAGGAGCTCCCCCAGAAGAAAACCTAATCATCTTGAAATGGAGATGGGGAAAATACTTTATCATTGCATAAATTTGTACTATCATATTATATGGTATTGACCTGCAGAACACTAAAAGGCATTAGTAATTCACTTCAGTTTGGGCTTGGCCCATTTTCCAAAGCATTTTGCTTGTACTTTTTAAAGGGTTGTTGGTTTGGGTTTGTTTTTTTTTTTTTTTTTGGTTTTTAGACTTGCACTGTTTTCCTTCCCTTCAGAGACAGGAGAACGCTCTGCCCAGGGGAGCTGGGAAGAGCTGGGAGGGGTGGGAAAGAGAGGAGTGTCTGTTGTGATGGTTTAGTTGGTTAGCAAAGGACATCGAGAATGGTGAAGGACGCTTGTGAGACAACAGGGAAAACAGTAGATTTTCATCAAATGTGATCACAACCATCCAAACGTACGGAGGAGGGGGGTGGTGTCAGTGACAGTGCACCCCAGGGAGTGGTGGACCATGGGGTGGCTGGGATCTCTCTCATCACTCAGGGTTCCCAGGCCATCAGGGCTTGCCCTGGACGGTGAATTTACATCTTCCTCTAAAACTCGTTGTTCCCTCTGTCATGCTGCTCGGTATCACAGCTGTTCGGATGATGAAGGCTCCTTAGGTATGGCGGAATGTAGCCTTGGAAAATGCACTTGGAACAGGGAAGAAATGAGGCATCACGTCCAGTGGTGTTCCATGGATGAGTGGAGCTTCCTCTGCCTGGTTAACCCTCTCTGGGTGATTTTTAGGTGTGATGTTATGAACCACTGTGGACGAGTTGCCAGAGTTCACTCAGTGTGACTGGAGGCGTGGGGACTTCATCCTTGAGGGACATTGGGTGAATTTACTGTGGCTGGTACAAAGCTGCAAGACTCCTTTATGTAAGAGACTGCATCCGTTTTGATGCAGTTTTCTCTCCTTTCCTCTACAGAAAAATTTAAAATGCTCTGACGTTTGCTGTGTGAAAACACAGAGCTTCATTTCGGGAAGGRGATAGTACTGGAAAAAATACTCAGGGGTAGAGGTGGCCAAGGGTCAGCTGTGCAGTGCAAGAGAATTTCACAAGAGTGAGGGAATGTCTCTGACAAGGAGGCAGTCACAGCTCACCAAGCTTGTTTCTTCAGTGCTTTTGGGCTGTCCTGGATGCAGTGGTGCCAGTCAATATTTGCTCTGTGGTGGGTACGATGCCAGAATGAGAAGCAGTCAGTTTGCTGGCAGATGCTTTTGTTTTTCCTGACGTGTTTTTCATGTGCGAAACCAGGTAATGAGAACGATTTTAATAAACCTTTGAAACCTTTGATAACCGTTTCAGTTTCAATTAGGACAAGTATTTGCACAAAGTGTGTGTTACTTCCAGTACTTCTTATATAGTAATTTTACATAGCTGACAGGTGGGTCTATTGAGTTAGTGGGGAAGAAAAAAGCGTGAAGCCTCTTGGGTTATTTAAAACCTCGTTGAAGTCATGGATCTTTTAGAATAATGATATAATGATTTGCATATTTATTTAAAATATTGTGCTATAGGGACCACCCTTTAAAAAATATATAATGAACAAATTAGGCAGCTTGTACTGCCTAATTGGGAGGGAATTTTTTTTTTCTTCTAGCAGATGTCAGCTGAAGCTGACACGTGGTGACAATCTATTCCTTTCTGGTGTAATGCTCATAACAAAGAGACTAATTTTAGAACAGCTGGCTTACTCGTGTTTTAAAATGCCTAGGTTTGTTGGGTTTTTTCTTGATTTCCAAGCATCAGTGGTCTTTCAACTAGTCCACTGTGTGATTTCTGCCAAGCCTAGTTTAATCCATGACTGCAAGGGATTTTCAGCAGTATTTTGCATACTCTRGGAGTACTGAACCACACATTGCCAAGCCTTCAGCAGCTACAACTTGGGCAGTAGTAAGTTTTGCTTACTATTGTAGTAAATTAGGTGTAAAGTTGAGGTAAAACGAAGAATTAATTCCCTTATGTGTTACTCTGCTCCCTCTCAAAAGTGCACCATCTTTGAGTTTTGCTGGTAAAGAGGCAAAATATTTCTCTGGGCCAGTAGTGGTACTTGGTGCTAATTCATTGAAAAAAGAGATACAACACCTGGCATGGACTGACTTGAGGAATGTTTTAAAAGTTCCCCAGAAAGAGAGAATATAGGCTTTGTAGAGGTAGTGTGAGTGGAACATCTCTTGAGTTAACACTGGGTGATTCATTTAAGAAGAGTTGTATGTATGTTGTGTGGGTCATTTCATAGAAGTATTTTTGAGTTTTGGTTTTTGGTTTTTTTAAAGGCGTGGGGTGGATSGTATGAAATTCACTAGTACCAAAAAAAAGAGGTATTAAATAACCACTTATTGTGTTCGATTAGTTTTACTTTGGCGTCACATTTGATTTGTAAACCATAGGTCCTTAGGTGCTCTTACCTCTTTTTTAATATTAGTATTTTTGTTTTTAAGTGAAAGCATTACTTTCTGACCATCAAGATACTGGAGGAAGTATCTTGCCTAAAAGTGCAGCTTGACTGCACTGTCTAATAAATTAATAAAAAAAGAAAAAAAAAAAACCAGAATGCAAATGAGGAAAACATTCATGGATTTTAAGTAGGTGTCATAACTGCATTATTCAGATTTTTACATAATTTTTGTTTGTTAATACAACACATCAAAGCATAGTAAATAGGTATGCTTAGAACACTTAGGCAGGAGCAGTACTCTGGTCAGCAATGTTTTCCAGAAATTATAGCTTCAGTTTTATTTTTCGAGTTTCTGGCAATTTCATCTCAGACAAAACACATCTGTGTTTCTGGAGTCTGGGTTTATCCTCTGATTTACCCAGTGGACCTGTAATTCTGAACTCTGAAGCCCTGATTTAGGGATCAGTGCTTTAAGATAAGATTTAGGTACATCTCTCATTTGCTTTGTAAGATGAAAAGTTGAATTACAAATCCTGTAATAGATTTACAAATCCTAAAGCATATGTAGAAATACTGCGAGACTTACAAATTGTAACATAAATCTTGATAGAGTGATTTTTAGCTACATAAATCTATACTCATTTCTAAGGTAAAATCTCTGTGATCCCAGCAGAGATCATTCTTGAATTTTAATGTCTCTCCTGGTTTTGGGTCAGGTTCTTTCTGATTTGTTTCTACAGGACTTATGTTTATTAAAATACTTTTGTTTCAATTGCTCCTTCAACTTTGTAGAATGAAAAAAAAATAGAGAGGAGTCGCCATTCATGGAAGCTGTTACAAAAACTGTTTCCTGATGGTTCTGTTACAGCACAAATGGACAAGTGAAACTTGCAGGAAAGTGCTGTGATTCTGTAAGATGTTTCTGTCCTGGCACACCTACCTCACTATGGGTCCGTTTGTGAACAGATATTCTAATGTCTTGTCTTGCCTTAAGATGGGAAAAATCCTATCTTCGATTTTTCATTGCTTATTCTTTGTTTTTATTGTGTTTTGAGTATTTGAGTACTGTGAATACCAGATTTACTGCTGGGGGGGCCAACCCTGGAACTGATTGCACAGAGCTTGTTTCCCAGAGAAACCCAAAAAGCTGGTCCTGAGCTGCCTGATCTGGCAGTGCTTTGAGCAGGTTGGGCTGGGTGGTCTCCAGAGGTCCTTCCCACCATGAGCTGTGATTCTGGGATCAGGTAACGCATTTTAGAATAAATTCAGCCTGACAGCCAGGTTTTTGCTGACAGAGATATTAAGAAAAACTAAGAATATAAGTGAGCTCTGACAGAATGGCCTAAAAGAACCTGAGAACTGTGACAGGAAGCCAGAAAGCCCCAGAGTTGTTACACCTTACAATATTCTCCCTTACAGTCCAGCTGGTAAGGGCTGTCTGTCTGCAACACTCTTGGAAAAGGTGTCTGTATGATTGGAAGGGAAACAAAAATAATGGACTAAATATAAGAAACATGGCCTGAACTGCATAATTTTCTCCATATTTAAATTGTGATCCAAAACATTAATCAACAAAATGAGGTGTTAATTTTAACTAGAACTCAGCTTTTTTTTTCTTTTTTTTTTTCTAAATTGACTATTATGGAATTAATGTATTATTTGAATCTCTTATTAACAACTGTGTCATATGATTCATTTCCTGGCCTTCACTCTTGAGCAATAGTTTCAGGACTTCACTCTTTCTGAGGACAAAGAACGAGGTGCTTTGTGTGTTGGTAGTGTGCAGCCATTTAAATTAAAATAGGGGAAAACTTCTGTGACACCCATTGTAATTGGCAGTGGCAGAAGTGACTGATTCACCTGATTTAACATGTCCATCTAATGCAATTACAACACAATGGCAAGTATTCGTTCCTGCCSTGATCTAAAGAATAAAAATAGAAGTAATTGTCAGAATTGGAAGCAGCAGTGAATGTTTTCTGTGTGCTTTAACTTTGAAGAGAGAACTGGATGGATGAAATGTGGGTACTTATATTGCTACAGCCTGTAGATTGCAGACATTAAAGAAGATTTTTCATACAGTGCTATGCAGTGAGGAAAATGACAGGATGAAATCTAATTTTAGAATTTTTATTAAGAGGTTCCTGACACGTGAGAAATACATTAGTCAGTTATCTGACATATTCTGTAACTCTCAATGATATTAGTTTTTTTCTCTGACTTTAAGGAATGGTCTTGGTAGTTCATAAGTGGTTTTTGAGAGTTCTGAAGGAATCACACCATCTGATTTAGGGGATAGATCCAGTGGTTCTGAGAAATGATGCTTCTGTACCATTATGTATCAGTTCTGTATGTCAGATCTGCAGGTACACAGATGTTTACAGCTGCTGTGCTTAAGATGGGTCTGATAGTTCAGTAAAGCTGAACTGTTGATAGCTGAGCTCATGCACTGATATCCCAATAATTGTGATAAAGTGAGAAAAAGGTAAGTATCCTCACATCCTTTGTAAACATGACTTTGCAATACTCAGATTCTCTGTCTTGCAGTAAGACTCCAGTTACCTACTGCTTGTTCACTGAAGTATTGTTAAAATTATTGTTYCTTAATCTCTTAAAACAGTTTTAAAGACTGATAGTTAACCTGAGTAGCAAATTGATGTGCATTTTATACACAGTTTATCTAGGAAGCCTTGCAAGTAAAGGAAGAAAAAAAACACCTATTTTGGACAATTACTGACTTTTTCATGTCATTTTTCTGACAAGTTAAATGCTTAATTATTGGTTGTCACATGTTTAAGGAGCAAATGTTGAGATGTGGAATTCCTGAACAGAAGAGATATCACTGTTCCCATTTAATGAGTTGTGCAGAGAAATGCACAGAGGTGAAGGGTCCTTCCCAACCATTAAGTTAGTTGAAGAGACACACACWGATTCCTGGATTCCTTGATTTTCCCCATTGGAATATGCTGCTTTTCTTTTGCACTGCTTTTGGTTTATTTGCTGCATGAATGTATAGACATTAGCGCACTTTAGTGGACATTGCAATACTAATGCTTTATCTGATTATTTAAAACAAATTAAAAAATAGATAATTTCTCTTACAAGATGGATTTTCAAAAGCTGATTAGACCCAGTCCTGAGTAACATGCTCTGGGGGACCCTGCTTGAGCAGGGAAGTTGGACTAGATGACCTCTTGTGGGTTCCTGCCAACCTCATCATTTCTGTGATCCTGTGGAGGTAAATGAGTTGGCTAAAAGATGTCCTCCTGACACAGATATCATTGCAAATTTGCTGGTTGTAGCTCACTGAAAAAATTTATAGTTTCAAAACTGGAGAGGTTTAATATTTTAGTAATTATTTTAATAGAAATTGCCTCAAACTCAAACATGTGTTGTATCTGTCTTTTGTGAAGCTGAATTTTAAAGTCATGTTGAAATTCTTATCCTGCTAAAAAAAAATATGGACTAAAGCAGAGGGAATAAAAGAAACTAATGTTTAAATAAATACCCATAAAACATCCAGATACAGACCTGAGGCACTAATGTGTACTGGACTAGATTTTGATGTGAGCTTGTTTCTGTTCCAAATATGAAAACATGGATTTCCCTTTAGCTAAAAGCTGATGGATTTTTTTTTCTTATATCCAGCCTTAAATAAGGTAGAAGAAAGAGTCTATGGCCTTAAATTTCAGTGATGAAAAKGATGGTTTATTTTTAGCTTCTACTGAACTGCATTAGTAGAATTTACCAAGCCAATATTCAGTATGATTTAAGGCTTGAAGGAGCACTTTTGCAGCTGAATTACCTTTCTTGTTCTAACTGTAATTGTGCCCATACATTGCATTTCTGACTGGATATGGGTGCTAATTTGAGTACTTGTGCTGTGGTGATTAGAGTGTAAGACCAATTAGAAGCACCAATGGGTAATTAGAGCTCCAATATATTTAGGTAGTGTATAGCAAACTCACCTACTTCTGTTTCAGATTCTGCCTTCCTTTGTATCAGTCTGTAGAAGTCACTTCTGAAAGGAGTGTATTAAAGGAAATGCATGTTGCAGCTTCTAATACTGCCTTTTCACATTGCCCTCCTGATATTGGTAGATAATGATGCTCCAATTGTKATGGAGTGGCTCCTAAAAAATGCTGATGACTCTTCATTCCATTGATCTGATTGAGGCTGGTGGCTGTTCAACATCTTGCATGTGCAATTYGCAAAAACTAAGCTTTATTCAGTAAATTGTCCTCAACTAGAGACTGTTAATGTTCTAATTGCAGAGCCTGACTTGCTCAACCAGAAGAGAAGTTCAGTTCACAGGGCATCTCTGAACTTCCTCGAACTGAGGAGAGGAAGGAAATGCCTGACACCTGTGGAAGGAAAGCTTCAGTTGTTTCAGAAATGTCAGGCAAAATGTCAGGGCTCAAAATATCAGGCCAGCGACTTCTGTGTCCCATTGATGCTGTGTTTTTCTTATGCTTCCATCAGTCATTTTCTTTGAATTATCATCTAGTGTCTTTTATTTTTGTGTTGGTAAAGAACACTTAATGTTCCCACTGTTAAATGCTTGCTATAGATTATGTCCTCCTCACCTTTTCCAGTTCCTTTGTTGCATTTTACCCAACTGCTGGATTTTTTAGTGTGGGGGCTTACAATTGGAACAATAGTCCAGCTGAGACTTTGTGTGCTTGAATAACTGAGCTGTGAATGTGCCCCRTGTAGGGGATTCACACTGCTTATTCAGGATGAAACCTTATTTGTGTATATGTGAGGGTACAGCAGCCAATTTTGCTTAGAAAACAGGTTTTATGTATACTTGGATATTTCTTTTATATTCGTTACTGCTATTTAAAAGATGCCCTTCAAAAACATGTCTACATATTTTTGGTTTTGCTTAGATTTAATAAAATAGTACAGCTAGTGGATGTACTAGTTCTTGAGGATATTATTATAGGATATTATTAGTACTGGAAATCTTAGATAATGACTGGAAAGCTTGATAATTAATGAGTGCTTTTAAAAATATTTACAATTCAGTGATGGCAATGATAGATATTACAGCATGTCAGGGGCGTGTGTTTTTCCATATATTTGTACCAACATAGTATTGTCAACTTGAGTTCTTTTTTTACCCACTCTAATCTTTGGTGCCCTTTACTGCTTCACTTGAAAGACAACAAATTGACTCCTTCAAATTTCTACACATTTTATCCAGGAAGCTAAATCAAGAGCATATTAATTTCATACTTATGATTTTCTTACTTTCTGTTAAACATTTTTTTTAAGGCAAAATTTTCCACTTTAGGAGGTTTGAGGTGTTTACCAGAAGTCCTTTTAATTGGTCTGATATGTTCAAGTCCTTAATGTTCTCAGTGGAAAACTGGTTTGCATTTTATAAAAGCCCAAATACATCCTGAAGAGTGAAGTCTTATGTTCCAAGTTGACATGAGATTATATGCTCCTTCTTTCAAGTCATGGCTGAAAAAATCCAATTGTGTTACAAATAAACAATGTTTGCAAAGGTTATGTTACTGTATTGAATGAAAAATGAAAAGGACTAACTTCTTAGTCAACAAAGATTAATCTATGGAGTAAAAAATTCAGTAAGCACCTGTCATTTCTTTTTTAGGATAAAAATAATGGAGAGGTTCCTAGAACTGGAGATATAGTCTAAAGTTCTGGCCATTTCAAAGTTTTTAGGAGTTTGCTGTTGACTTTAGAGTCAGAATTCAGTCAGAATTTTCCATCTCTGAGTTACTGCAAGGTCAAGTTAATAGAGATAAAAAATGTCACATCTGTGTAGCTGGTGCAACAGCATTTCAGAAAATGATTTGAAGTTGGGTGTTTGGGAATTAATTCAATTTGCCAATGCATGTCCACACATCCTTCTCCACTGTCATTACCTCTGCTTATATTATTTTCTCTATTATCATACAGGGCCTGTCTTCCCTTTGGATTAGATACTATTTCCTGGCAAGATGTAGTAAAACTCCACTTAAATACATGGGGAACTCATTCTTTTCCCTTTGATAAAGTTCTTGGTAGAAACACTGCAACAGCTATACTTCATTTTATTTTTTAGTGTAATGCTCAAACACTATTTTGTCTGTAGTTGACCGATTTTTGATGCACACATTTCACTGTTAGTAGTGGAAAATATTTCATACTGTATCCATCCGTCCATCCATCCATCCATCTATCCCCCCATCCATCCATCCATCCATCCATCCATCCATCCATCCATCCATCCATCCACTCCTTGGTGGGGTCTGCAATATTACTTTAGGAAAGGACAGTAATCTATCTATGAGACCTGGCTAAACTCCTTTGATCTTGTTAAGAGCCAAACTGCTGCCTAAATTAGGCTCTGTCTAAGCAGACAAAAAGCTGAATTTTGCCCTTCCTTATACTACTTGCTTGTTTGTGTTTAAAACTTTTTCCAGCAAGCCTTTTGAAGACATGAGGAAAAGAAGGCTCATTTTAGCCTGTCATTATGAGTGACATTTTGCTCTTTATTGTCCACTGTTTGTTATTGATTGTAGACTTAAGCCCCACAGTTGTTTGAAAGAGAATCTCCAGATAGGAGTATTCTCTGTAGACCTGGCTAGCTTTTCCTGCTACTTTGATCTGCATTTACTTTTATATTCAATGAGTATTATTTCTGTTTTGAAGAAACATTCTAAAGGTGAAGTATTTTCCAAATACGCATATTTATTATGCATGAAAAGATAATTTTTATATAGTTTAATTTTTTTTTCTAATGCAAGAGCAGTAAATCTTTCATTAATCTCCATGTAACTTGCATGTTATACTTCTGCAGAAAATAGCTGTCAATTGTTTTTTAGTAAATTGTATGGTTTTATTGAGAGATGGTTAACTCGGGTTTTGGAGGAAAGGGAATATTGGTAGTGGCACTGTGCTGGTACAAGATGAACTGAACCCCTTGCTTTAGGAAGGATCTGTAGAGATCCAAACCTTTGGGGTGGTATTTGAGCACCTTGCCATGTTCCTGTTCAGCCACTGGAACTGGTTTCTATCTGTAAACTATTCATTGAGAACCCTGCCTGTGTRTGAGAAGGGTCTGCATAGCTCTTGACCACATAAGGAGCAGTCATTAGGCTGCTAATTTTGGTGTCTGAGAAACATTTTTTTCTTTTCTCCTAGGAATGGAAAAAAAAAATAGTAGCAGCATTTGGTATTTTCTATTAATTAATAATTAAATGTGTTAATTAATAAGAGCATAATAGATGCTGCAATGTTGTCTGAGTGTTTGAATTTTAGAACAGGTTGTCTGATGAAGATCTTTAAAAAACATTAAGCATCAAATGCTGTCTGTGATTAAATTATATTTTATTCAAATACTTTATATTTCAGTAACATTACATTGGAAAAAAMCAGAAAACAGCAACTGTATTGTAATTTATCCTAATAATGAGCRCAAATAATGGAGGAGAGTATTTTAGTATTGCACATTAGCATTTAATTGCTTGAAATCCTGCTTCGAAACCACACATATATTTAGTGTGGGTAATTTCATTGTGTCACCATGCACAGTATTGCAAAATAATTAACAACTCCAGCTGCTGCTTGAAAACTACCTGGAAAGTATTTGGATTTTTGGAAGTACCAAACATATGAATAATTTTATTATAATTCTCTGAAGTTAATAATTTTAAAAGTATACTGAAGTTCTTGTTTGAATGTCAACCTCAGAGTAATTACCTACACACAGAACACCACATAAAGATATTTAACTCAAGGGTTTGAAATATGATTAGCAACTCAGCATCATTTTCAGATATTCATTTTTTAAGTCCTTATTTCATTGAAGGTAAAAAAAGGTTAAAAAAAATTCCTTTAAATATTTTAGGCTAAGCAACATACTTTCAGTTATGTTTTTAGTATTTGACTTGAAAATGTTAATATGATTATTTCTTCAGTCAGTCATATGTGGGTGTAAATTGCAATAAAGTTGTGATGGCTTATACTAGTAAATGATCTGATCCTGTGACTGTGAACATACATTCAGCTTATATAGATCTTGCAACACAAGATTGTACAGTATTACSTGGAAAAGGAACATTAACTACCTTAATGCGTCATAGAATGTTTATATTTGGGGTCAGATGCTCAGCAAGAGTTATCTTTTAAATTTATGTGCCATTGAGTCCTCCCGAAGTAAGCAAGGGATGATGAATTATTGAGAGACTTTGGGTTGAAGCTCTGAGAGCCTGACGGCCTTTCCCTATGAAAGGGAGAACTGAGGAAAAAATCCTGCTACRAGGTAAATTAGGAAATCATTTCTTACTGGCGTGTAAGAACCTTAGCTATCACAGGGCGGTTATGTAATCTGATTTTTATTTATTTATTTAAAGAAAAGTTCCTTCTAAATTGAACACCTGGCAAACAGGAAGATGACTATTACACAATTTAAGGTAGGTCTGGATAATTTGTCTTTGAAGTGAAATGAATTGAAAACTTGCACTGCTTTTGAAATCTTGAATTCCTTTCCTGCAAGTGTTTACCATTGTAAAAGCTTTGACAACAATTTCTACCCTCTTTACTTGAATAAATTGCTTTTAAGAGAGCTTTTAGATTAGACTTTGAACTGGAAAAGGCATAAATATGTAGAAAAGTCTCCATTGTCAGTATGTTTTCTATTAGCCAGCCTGTCAAATAACTAAGCTTGACTCAACTCTGGGCTTTACTTAAGAACTCATTCATAYGATTATAGAGTGTGACAATCCATTTATGTTAATACAGGTTCTAGCTGCAGATCCATGGAATACAGAACTCTCTCTTCCTGCAGTGCATTTCTAATCCATAGTCACTAAATGTGGCAGCTTTCCTGACATTCCCAGTTTCTTTATCTGAGTGTCCCGAGCACAGTTCCAGACACCTTCCAGAACTTATCTTACAGATGGATATAGGGGAGCTGTGTGCTAATCCTTGGTATCAGATGCTAAATGCAGAGTTCTGTGCAAGTCTGAACTCTCTAGAGGGTGGAGCATTATTGGTGAAAATGTTGCCAGAATTCATTTGGGATTCTCTTTCCACTTACATTGCTTTGYAATACAGCCATGGCAGGAACATCTCAATTGGGTTAAGTGCCAAGTTCCAGCTTTGCCTTCTGATGATGTGGATCCATAGATATCTTCTTGACATTCTTTTTGAAGTACTATTTACTTAAAATAGTAATTATTGTGATGAAATATATTGTCCTGCTCTGGATCACACACACACACACACACACACACACACACACGTGCTCTCTCTCCCAACAGCTGTGAGATACTAGAGATTCTTTTACTGGGATTTAAGATCCAGTGTTAACAGACATTTCTGTCTAGTGCATTTACATCTCCTTCCTGACCACTCTGCTGAGATATAATCCTTGGCCAATCTGATTCTCCCTGCATTTTAAATTAAATTGACATCAGCCTCTCTGTTGATCACACTTGCTGTATAGTTTAACACATATGATGTAGTTCAGTGAAAACTGAATTTACTGGGAGCCTTTTGTTGGTTTGGTTATTTTTATAAGTCAGAATCTGCACATTTCTTATAGTCTATAATAATACTACTTCCCTGTAACGAACCCGAGCAGAGCATTAAATAGAACATATTGTTTTTTGTTGAACTGAGGACTTGCAAGTTCGGTTTGCTGACTTTAATCTCTTGAGTATTTTCAGGAAAATTGAAAGGTTTGTGGATACATTTTTTTTCTTTTATTACTTTATGTTCTTTAATTCACTGTCATAATTATGGATAGGCCAATTAAATGAGTGGTATTCCAATGGAATTGCCCCAGCTTTACTCTGAGCACACAAAAATCAGTGTTGGTAGCTGCCAAAAATGTTATTGTGATGGTATTGCTTTAGAGTTTGACTTACAATATTATTTGTCTAGTGAGTTATCAATAATTATTGAGGTAATTAGATTAATTTTATCAACCCATGATTTGACAAGAGGCTTCTCAGAGCTTGTTTAATATCAAGTTCTTGTCCCAGAAGAGGCAGCTTTACTTTTCACAAAGCCAAACTGTGACTTAGCTGTTTAACATAATATTGTGTATTATCCTTAATTTTAAAAAAAAAAAAAATCTGCATTTTTAAAGAATTGACAGAGCTTTCTAAAGAAGGCCTTAAAGAAGGCCTTAAAGAAGGCCAATGCCACAATAACTAATCCATAGTAGCTGTAGTTTAATTTCTTCTTGCCATTTCAAGATACATGTACACTGTTTATCAGACACATTTCTGTGAAATTTTGGGGCAGAATAATCCAATCAATTGTAATTGCAAGATTGACTTTGTATGTGATGCAAGCCAAATAGTTGTGCCATCAAGCTCATAATTAATTTTAGAGTCTGTACTGGAAATGCATTAGGTCTTGATTATTATTGGTGCTTCTGCAGTGCTTCTGAATGAGTTTTTCCAATATTTTGCATTTTAAAACAATACCTGCAGGTTATTCATTGTGGGTGTGTTCCATAGAGATTTGCTGCATGTGCCAACCTGTGGAATCCTCTGGTATGGCTTTCACTGTCCTTTTTAAATGTATACAGACAGGAAGCACCACAGCTGGAAGTATCCTTGGTGTAGAACTTCATGGAGCAACACTTGAGCTAATGAGGGGTTTGTATTTATAGAAGTCGCTCTGAAGAGGCACTCACAGTTTCAGAAATTAGTCTTAATTTTTTCAGACTCCTGATTATTCAATGGGCTATGTGCTTTTCTGATCTGAGGAAATTTCCAGCTGTAGGCTGCCAGCTCTGATTCAGGTACTTGCCTGAATTTATCTGCCCATGATAAAAATAGTTTCTGCTTCAGGGAACACAGAGGTTTGAGGCAGGTTGTGCAAAAGGTGCCATCTGTGTGTCTCAGTGTGTTTATGGCTGAGAAACGGGTTAAGAGGATGAAGTACTGACTGCCTTTCCATGCAGGAGTTCTTTCACATGACATCAGTCATGTCCTTCAGGAGCTGCCCTGAGTGTGGAGTTACATAACAGTTGTGTAAGACACAGTTTCATCTTCTCCTTTGTCTCATTGAATTCCCTTTGGAAATACTTCATGGGAAGCAGAGACTTTGGGTGCTGAGGTTCCTCATGCAAATTCCACGCACACTGAATGTGGCCAATACTTCTCAAAAAAACCCCATCACAGATTTATTCCAAAACCTCTGAGAAACAGTGCAAAGATGATTTTAAGAAGCTTTTGATTCAAGTGGAATGACTTTATAATATCAACCCTGGACATGAGATCCATATCCTTTATAAAACACATTTTTAGTTGCAGCTTGAAAAATGCGATTCCATGCAGAGTCCAAAGAGCACATCAATATAAAGGACTTTGAGTTAGGTTAAGGAGAGAAAAAAACACAATAGTAATTGAGTTATATTGGTGGTTGCTTACAGAGGTTTGTGTTGTGTTGACTCAGACTTTCTAGGAAGAGGAAAAAACTGTTTAATTTTAAAATTCAGTAGCCAGAATATAGGGAACCAATGCTTATGAGCATGTTTTCAAACAGTGGTAGAAAAACACACCACCTTTCATAGAGGGAATACACTTAAGCTACAGGTTAACCAACAAAATTTGAAATACTTAACCTACTTACAGTAGGAGACAGAAGAATATTGAACAGGTTTTAAAGCAAGCATAATTAAACCAATTAATCTAAGGCAAGACCTTATTCTGCTCAATAAGCTGTGATGGGAAAGTTATTATTTAAACAAATTTGCATACCTAAAAAAAATCTAATTTTTTCGTTAAATTAGATAGGTTTATAGATACATGAAGGTTCATCAATACAGGTCTAATACTATCTAATTGTATGTACAGCATTCTGTAAGGAAGATAAATAATAGCCTGCAGCAAATTCATATTAATATATTAAATAATTTGGGTGATTGATTGTTTCAGGTTTCCTTTTGCTGTGTGTTTTCTTACCCCATTAACACTTCCCAAGAGTCAGTGCCACTTTTTCAACTCCTGCGCTTAAGCAGGATTGGATTTTTCCGAGAAATGCATCAAGTAAGGGGCTGGGTTTTTTAAAAGAACTAGTTTCCTTCATTGCTGTGTTTTCTATCAGGTCAGTGCAAGCATCAGTCTTTTATACATGTATGCATTTACTTAGTTAAAATGTGTTTATCATTTTCTCAGCAGCTGGCTTCACTCAGCACTGTGGACTGTGACTGTCAGGAAAGCAATGGAATATCTTTCAAGTGCCCTCTCCATGCTTCATTCTGAGCTACATTTTCAGTTCATTTCTAGAGATAATCAGGACTTCAAATTGCTTAACCAGATTAAACCAAAATTGAAGAAAATTTAATTGTGATTAAAATAGAATTGGAACAAAGCAATAGCTTGTGCTTTTTCATGTAGTAAATTTTTGCTTGTTTCACAGCATTAAATACCTTTTCCGCATAATTATTGTATCGATGTTTGTGCAAAAGCCACAAATGAAATAAAAGCACAGTAAAAAAGGTCAGCTCTACGTACAGGCTAAAATAATATTTTTG
Organism: Amblyornis subalaris; assembly: GCA_018881555.1. Taxonomy (NCBI): domain Eukaryota; kingdom Metazoa; phylum Chordata; class Aves; order Passeriformes; family Ptilonorhynchidae; genus Amblyornis; species Amblyornis subalaris. The sequence continues at coordinate 5,809,110 of JACAXG010000014.1, forward strand.
CCCTCTGATCTGTTTTGACTTAAACATTAGACTTGTTTACTGCAGTTGAACTGCGGGCAGTAAAATTGGTGGCTTGAAATTGTGTAAAGGGGTACTTGAATTTTTGCCTCCTAACGAGCGGTGATGGACAACTGAACTGCTCAGCCAGCTCTGTCTCCCTGACTGAAGTGCCCTTATGCACCAGGTTTGAGGATGGAGTGTTGGCTGCAGAGTGTGCATGGCAAAATCATATTTGATCTTCCAGTGGCTATAAATATTTGTTTCTGAGCAGAAAACAGATACTCGGGGACAAATTGCAACTTTCTTACAGCACTATTGACAGGAAGTAGTTTATTATAAAACTGCAAATGCTGGTTTGCACTCTTGCATGAAATACAGTACCTGTGACAATAAAGAATGGTGCTACATGGTGTAGAGGCAATCACAACATGAATCATCTGTCACTTCAGCAAAACAGTGCCAATTGAATTTACAAATGTGGCATCTATTTATTTCTACCGGTACTGAGAAGGAGACGAAATGAAATGGAAGTGATGATTACTTGTGACACATTCCTTTTATGAAAATAACTTCTTCAACTCATGTTGTTGCAATAGCCAATGCGTTCTTTTTATTTGTGTTTTTTTCAGCGAACCATATTTCTGTATATTTATTTTTGCTTTTACCTGTCCATTTGATGGAGTCATGAGCATCTACTACCTCAGCAGAGCTGTGGTGGTGGCTCACCATCTTCGTGTATCTTTGAGTTACTTCAGGGGACTCCAATACCTCCCTGGGCAGCCCCTTCCAATGCCTGACCACCCTTTCTGTGAAGAAATGATGTCCATCCTGATGTCCATCTGGTTATTGGACCAGAAGCCTGTATGAGGGGATTTTACCATAAGATCCAGACACACACAAGAATTATGAGTCCCAAATACTTTCACAATCCACGTCTGTTTCTGTATATCTAACTTCAGACGTGTCAAGAGGCTTCTTGATAGATGTGGTTGCTGTGGATCTTTGAAGCCTTGAGGTCCCATTTCTCAGAGACAGATGTAGTCCTTGGAGATATCAGAGGAGAATAAATTTTAACAGTAAACTGCTGGAAGGGAGGATGTTTATTAGAACTGTCCACATTCATGAAGTTTTCAAGATACTGCCATTGCAAATATCTGTAACGTTGATTAATAAATGAAAAAAGGAACGTTGTGCTTGATACTGACCTTTAGCATAAACAGGTCCTCTTCTTGGTAGAGTTTTTGCACATAGTTTGATTTATGTATCTTCCATGGATCTTCGTACTTTTAAAGAAGAGTCAGGTCCTTTGCAGTTTCGGCTTGTGAAAACAATTTACTTGCTGCAAGCTCTTTGCTGGCACTCAGTTATTGTATTTCAGTGCCACACCTTTTATAACAGCAAAGAAAATGAGAGTTGTCTTGTGTAAGGTTTAGCTAAGGTGCAGCTGTTATGAAGAGCAAGATTTGCACAGGTATTTCTGTCAGTATATATTCTATTTGCTTCTAGGTATCATTTAAATTTCATTAAACTTCAGGGTAGTGGTCAAAATGAAAACAGATATATATTGATTTCTTCTCCTCCACTGCTCTTTTGGGATTCTTCTGACCTATGTTCTATGTAAAAATAGGGAAAAAAAAGGGGAATGGATTTTCTGCTTTGCCTGTGACCCGAGTGAGCTCTCCACATTTAACACTGTGGGAAGGAACAAAGGATGGTTCAGTGCTCCTMTTGTCCTTCTTATCCTGCGGCCAAACCTGAGCTGGGAAGGGAATGTTCTTTGAGGAGGTGTAGAGAGTCTGGCCTTATTATTCCTATTAAAAGGAGAATGGACTTCAAATGAGTCAGGGTAATATATTTGTGCTGATTATAAACAATGCTTTCAGCATGCCTGGAGAATGGGAAAAATCTGTGGAACTTCTCTGCTTAAATTTTGCTTCTGCAATGTGGTGTTTCTGCAAAATAACGTGTGTATAAGCAGAAAATTTTAGAACATAATATCTATTTTTCAACATTTTTGKTTTGGTCTGTGAAATTCCTATTGCTTTTTGTGTTCATTTTCATTGTTCTAGCCACTCTRTTTTCTTTCTTGTCTTTCCAAGTTTATAATTCTGTTATAGCATTTGGTCTTTTGTGRTTCATTCTCTGTTTAAAAACCTGAGATCACTAAACTCCACTAACAGGTTACTGCCAGTGAGTGCATTAGTTTATATGTGAATATRAACTAAATAAAAATATTTATTTCYSSCCMAAAAATATTSGGGACACTTTTTAAAATTMGTTATAAGTAATAMTTCAGATGACAATATTCTTATTCCTTGCTTAATTTTAGTAGCTATAATTGGCAATAATCTCCGTTGTATTTGTGCAACTGTTGTTCTTAATTATTTACTTTGAAAAATAATCCTAAGAAGAATTTTTCAAAAATATGTGTAGAATTATATGTTTATCACTGGCTGATAATTTAAAACACAACCAGAAATGCAATATCCTGAAATGATACTGCTGCTCTACTCTTCTTCAACAAGGAATTATTTTTTTCAATTATTGCCTTATTTTCTATTTTCTTAGAAACTTTCTTTGCTTCTGATCTTCCTGACTCAAATTGTCCTTGAATTTCAGGGACTTTAACCTAAACATTAACCAGCTCCTCAACTCTGTTATTTCAACAAAATTATTAATTTTTCATGCACATCTCRGGTTACACAAGCTCGTTTGAGGATGCAAAGCTTCTTACCAAAGAGATGGTTCAGAAATCATTTAAGGCCAAGGACTCTATTTGGAGTTTTGAGTGAATATTCACATCAAATGTGCTGTTATGCACAAAATAAAACCCAGTTCTCCTGGGTGTTCATAATCGCCCTCGGAAGCTGAATCCAGCAGTTCCACAAGTCAGCATGAACATAATAAAACACTGCAAATACATGAGCAAGTTGTTAAGTAAATTAAACACCAGTGTTGATATCTCTGAGGAGCGCTGCAAATAGATTATGGTTTGTTTGTCTCCGTTCTGTAATCCAAGAAATAAGCCAATATGTGTGACAAGGATTACCATAGATTCGGAATTTTAGGATTTTCTGAGCATGGCTCGTTTTCCACTCTGTACTCTAAACAGGATTAATGGGGGTCTTGAGAACACCTCTATCTTCATTTTGGAACACTGTCATTTGAGATTGATTTGCCAGGATATTTCTCTTTCTTCAGTAATTTTAATCAAATTATTACTGGTACATGAGCAAATGTATCTACTTTATCTGATCTTGAGTGTGAAAGATTAATAAAGATGAACTGAGGACTTGGAACACTTCCATTGCAACCTGGCTTTTTAAAACCACTGATTCTTTGTATTTCTTTTGAAGGTGAAAGCGCTTTAGAACAAGATAAAAGCAGATGGAAAATTTGGCTTTTTTAACTTGTTCTGTGCCTTTGAATCTGCCTATATCATCAGAATTTAATGTGAAAATGATCATGCAGTTCCAATTGCATGCTCCACTAAGACAAAGCTAAATGATATTAACATACTGTGCACTGCTAGACATGCATTATTAGTAGATTTATCTTCTTTTACAAATTTTTTGACAGTATTATCATGCAAGTAAAATTAACACTTCAACTTCTTTAAATTGCTAAAACAGCAGATACGTATTAATTATTTATCATTTTCAGCCAGATTATTAGAGGCTTTTTTTTTTTTTAATGTTTTTCTTGAATTATCCCATATTTCCTAAAAAAAAAAACCTAGAGAAAAAGAAAGCATAAAGTTTTTTGGTTGTTTTATTTTTTAATCTGTAAGTAGCTTTTGGATTGATGTGCATATTTAAGTGTCGTTCTGTGCCTAGGAATGACTTTGGGTCCTAGAGGATTGTGGCTTGGCAATACAAGCCTTTGGGTTGAATTGGGARGAATTCCTGCCAAACCATCCACCTCCTTGTCCCAGCTTACCTCTTATTCTGCTCATTTATCTGTGAGGAGCACTGATTTTTAAAGTGTGCTGGTCTGGTTCATAGTATGGCTCCTGAAACGATTGTGCTGCACAATTAACTGGTCTGGTGTGGGGAGAGGAGTAAGCAACAAGCTGGGGGGGAAAGGGAGACTCTACACCCTTGCATGACCTCATATGTCATCAAAATGAAGCCAAAATGGGATTTCAACAGCTTCAAGCAAATATGGAAGAATGAATCAGAGACATACATTATTTCAAGGAAAGCATACTGTACCACAGTTAACATATGCAATTTTATTTCATGTCATCCTCCAAATATGTACAGACAGCACGTGATTCTGAGTCATTGCAACGTTCACTACGTGCTATAAACAAAATAATTGTCATCCTAAACCTGTCACTTTCAGTGTTGTCTTAGAGATTTTCTATTTCCATTCCATTCCTTGTAGAGCGTTATGGGGCTTTTATTACWTTTAATAACAATAAATCTCATTATTGTGAGTAAACAGGAATCTGTGCTTGTTCRTAATCAGAACATCAGTGTTACCTGATGTATATTCTGGCTGCTGCAAACATATTTCACATAAAGCAAGACCCTTATTTTACTGTATGTAGTCTCCATCATCACTGAAGGGAAGGAAATCTGTATCAGTGTCTCATTTTCATGTTTATTGTTTGCTTCATCTATGGTGGCCATCACCAAGGTTTATTTCATGAGGGAGCAAGCTCTAAGACCTGCCCATTAACTCTTCAGTGTGCCAGAAGTTCCTTATTTCTTGAAGTGGTTAACAGAAAACATAATTCATATAGGAGGTGCCGTGTGCCCTTCTGCTGGTGTGACTTTATGGCCCCACTCTGGGGCAGGATACTCCTGCTTGGTGGCTTCCTGGATGCTTTTTGCAGGAGGGAGAGACTACTTTTTTACACTGAAACTGATAACAAATTCCATAACGTGCTTGGCACCTGAATTCAAAGTGTTCTACAATATATCAGTTTTAAAATCCACCTCTGTCAAGCTTAGTTCATCGGTCTGATTTGTGTTCCCTCCTGCACAGGCACACACACATACACAGAACCACACAGAACCTTCCCTCCAGATTCCAGTTCAAGAATATTGTATAGTTCATAGTCTGGAGCAACAAACAGGTGCAATTCACACATAGGCTCGTGGGTATAGGATTCATGAAGTAGTTTTCCCTAAGAGGAAGATTAAAAAAAGAAAGTCCAAGTATATGCCCCATAGTTAATGTTTTGGATGGTGCAGTAATGCTGAACATCAGAGCAATTGCTTTGAGTAGTTCTGCTGAACTGCACTTGATTGATACCTCTGCATATTTTAGGAAAATAAAAAATACCACTTAGCAATAAATTTGTTGTAGAATTATTTTATCATATAGTGTTTAAATTGCCAATTTGGTGCAGAGATGTAAAGTTTCAGTAAGAACTGCAGTATTTATTTTTGCAGTCCTTAATGGTAACTTATTATGCAAGTTAAGGCTTGGATAATATGGTTGCAGCAGTTTGTGGTCAGTTTTTTACATGACTGATGCTTCTGAGTGTTTCCAACCCTTTTAGCATTGACTATTTCCACAGACCCTCCTTACAGTGGGTTGTACCTATGTTCTTAAATTTGCAGGTAAAAAGTGCTAAGCAGATGTTTTGCTATCAAGAATACCTCAAATAGAATCCAAAATTAAATACTGAAGTATTGATGATGCTGGTTTGAATTCAGTATGGATGGCAAAGAAAAAATTGGGCAGAAACTGAAATTTATGATTATTGGATTTTTTAAATAAGCTTATTTTTGAAGCACTGAGAGATATTTATTTTTTGTCTCGTAACCCATTCAATATCTGTCCACCCTTTTGAATGTCCATGACCACTGTTAAAATGTTGGGCAGTGGTTTGTTTGGCCAAACCTGCTGTCAGTGGAGAGTTTCAGTTCAGYAGTGAGACAAGCACTGGCTAACACAGAAAAACCTGAGAATTATCTTGTCCTTTCTCCCCTGTTGCACTCCGTCGTTAGTAGAATATAAAAATATGTTTTAGCTATTTGTAACGTGTGGAAGAATTGCTCTTCTCTTTTTTATGACTTAGTGGTTACACAATTGTAGGATACTTAAAAAGGAAAAATTTTACTTCGTGTCAATTGGTGTGGAAATGTTATGTAATGTTGCTCTATTTTGGCCACCTCTGTCATTTTAATTATTAGCCACTACAACAAGCCAAGTGGAAGGGGAGATTCAAAATGGTGAGAATATTGTGAAAAGTTGTTTGGTTTTCTTTTTATTCTTGCCATTTTATTAAATATTCTCAGAAAGGAGGAGGGAAATTAATGAGATGGTTTTGCATCAGCGTGTCAAAGCAGTTTTGTTTTTACACAATAAATGTGTTGCTTTTTATTCTGTGTATCTTAAAAAGAAACAAGACTGACAGTATTTTTAAACTACATTAAGTAGGCATTAAGACAAGAGTGATTTGCACTGAGAGGGAGGGGAGTGATGTTTTTATCTCTTTCATAGTGGTTAAGCACATTTCCTTGTGAGGGAGGGAAAAAGATGACAGCAAGTTCTAGAGGGTTTCTTTTTTTTTGTTTTCATATTAACTGTAGAATTTTTAGTTTTATTGTAAAGGATGACAGAAATCTGTTTAAAGAGACAGTCTTGAGTGATACATACACAGATTTGCATCCACTCCATTGATAAAAAGAGTAAACAGAATAAAAAAACCAGATAAAATTATGTAAACAGAATAAAGTGAATATACTTTGTAAAAGCAAAGCAGTATTTCCAYAGCATTAATGATTTTTGTATGTATCACTGGGTGTATGGTCTTGTTAACTTTGTTTTACTTTGTTAACTTGTTTTACCTGTTCATCACAGGTAGTGCGGTAACTTTGGTTGTCTTTTAAACTTTTTGTTAACTCCTAACATCATGAGAAAGTGAATTTTTTTTAAAAAAGATTTTTTTTTTTTTAATCTATCACCAAGAAAAAATTGAAAAATATTTTTCAGATCCCTTCTGAGGACTCTCAGTAGCTTGTTTCTCTTGCAGGCGATCCTCACTGCCTTTCAGTTCTGTATTTCCTGTAAATGTGCATAAGCCTTCCACAGGCACAGCCATCTCTCTCACCCACATCTCAAATCACTGCCTGAGTGTCCCTTGTCCATTTGTGCCCATCCTGAAATTCAAGCTGCCCCAGTGCTGCTGTAATTGGCAGAGCAGTTCATCATCTCATGCTTCACTGCCTGTAAAGCTGCTTTGAAAGGCCTTTCTTGTGGCTGTTGTTAAAATCCCTGGCTGCAGAATTTCAGTTCTTTTTTTTTTTTTYCCCCCCACAAAAGAAAAGCAAATGTTTTTTCTCTTCCTCCTTGTTTCTACCACTGGCTACTGAAGCAAAGCACTTCAAAACTGACATATGTTCCACATTGTAATTCTAGTGGATAATTCATAGAGAACTGAATAAAGACATAGCAGGAAACTGCTTGTTACCAATTCTGCTCTATAGGCACCTGCTCCAGGTTCTGCTCCTCTTGGGTAACTTTTTTCTGTGCCAGTTATTTTTTTTCCTTATCCTTGCTGATATTTTTAGCTTCTACATCTCAAGATACTCTTAAGTCTGAAGTTACAGTCTTCTCCTTGCCATTAATAAAATCCATTCTTATTTCCATTTTAAACACCATGGGGTGTTCAGCACCATTTTTGTTAGAGGAAGAGGTTTCTATTTGACTTCATATGCAGGAAAACATATATGTGACTATCATAAATTCCAAACACTGAGTAGATGGGGAGCTCTTTCCCAGAATTTCGTGTTCATAAGTGCTTGCAGAACAGCATCAGTTTTCCTGGGTCAGTATTCTAACTGCATCCATTTGCAGCAAGAAATAACAGCCAGAATCAGCTTGTTGAAAGAGAAGATTTAGGAAGGCCAAAAACATGTCAGTGACTTTGTGAGGTGTAGCAGGTGGGTGCATTTTATATGAGAGGTTAAGTGGGCTTAATTGAAGGCTGCTTTTTGGGTTAGAAGAATCTGTCTTAAAAATGCTTCTCATGGACAGAATTGCAAGCAGCTCTAGCTGAAGATTTAATCAAGGAGCTGCTGCATGGCAAAATTATGATGATTACTAGTAGAGGTGTGAGTTTAGTGCCCAGAATCACCAACCATTGTAGGCACTGCAGAGTCCCTTTCAGCCTGGTTAGATATAAGTCGGAAGAACCACAGATAAACTGTTTTTTGGGGAATTATAAGGAAATCGTTGTGACTGGCTGCAGGAGAACCACTGGAAGCTCACAGCTGTTGGATGTTACCAGCAAAGGTGGGGGGAAGCTGTGTACAAGTTCAAAGCACAGATAATATAAATGTGTGTGACATRTCAGTCTATACATCTCTGGTTTTGTCACGCTTAATGCAAGATCCAAGTGCTGACAAAGGACAGTGCAGAGCATACACTGGGAATGAGCAAATGGAAGAATGCCTCTTCCACAGAAATGCATTGAACTAACTGCTCACTTCAGGCAGTTGAGTGACAGAACCACCTTATTTGACCAAATGCATGTTATTCTCTCTTTTATGCTCTAATTTATTCCCTTCATGTGCTGTGAAGTCCTGCTCGGAGTGTCTATCCTCAGCATAAAACTGTTTGTCAAATTTCTATGAAGCTTAAGGTGAAAAATTAATGAGCCATTCACTTCAGATATTTCAAAACTAATACTGCTCTATTATTAATGCAGCAGAAAGTCAAAGATGTGGGTATGTGCAATTATGGCTTGGTGTTCAGTTAGTCTACTTTTTTGTGTGTATTTTGGGGGAACATCATTAAAATGGTGTTTCAGGTCRTAGAAGGGATTATTTTGATGAATTCTATCAGTAAACTTTTTAGGCAGTTTTAGTTGTTAACTTTTTGTTTTATCTAATCATGGCAGAGGGTGACTTCAATAAACAGATAATGATGAAATAGAATACTCTGTCCAATCTTCCTTTGAGTATGGAATTTAAACAAAAATGGACAGAAAGTTGATTCATATAACACAAAACCTCTTAGAGAAATATAAATAAAAGCYTATTAGCATAATACTGAAGAAGCTGTGGGTGAAGCAATATTTTTGCACTAGAGATGTATGACATTGTGACTAACTGATTTTTCAGTSTTCACAAGTCACTACTGAAATGATGATATAATTGTACTTTAACCCAGAATTGAGTGGCATTAGGTGCACAAGTATTACTATTAAATTCTCCCAGTAAAAAATGTTCATAAATCTCAGAACATGTTGCCAGTACCACTAAGTTAAGGGATGGAGCACTGTGAAATGCTGAGTTACAAGTGTGTGTCCCAGACTGAGCAGTGTGGAAAAGGTTTGGTGGTGCTCAAGGTTTGTGCTTGCATTGAAAAAGAAAACATCAAACACACAGTCACTGCAGAAGGAGAAATGCAGGCCTTGCTTTCTGTGCAGAAACTTTCTRTAGATTGCCTTTTTTGTGCTCCTAAAATTAACTTAATAATTGATTACCATATTTTCCTTCTCGCTTTACAGTGTGTCCTCTAGAGACTTCCTGAAATTAATAGTGGTTCTGGGCCTGGCAYGGTTACACTGTTAGACTTGCAGAGAAGAAAGAATTCTGTTTCTTGGAAGAGTTTCATGCTATAAAACTAAATTTCATTACAAGCGAAATGTCAAATTTAAATTATCCTCGAAGCATTTGTTGTTCCCACAGATCCTGAAAGCAAAGTGCTCCAAAGGGTCTGGCATCCAGCAGAGAAAGTGCCAGCAAGAATCTCCAAGTTCTTTTGATATGTTGGTTTCTTCCTGAAGTTGCACTGCACTGTTTCACAGTCAGTACAGCACCAAGCCCATGAGTAACCTGAAAACTGAATGATTAGGCTTTAACCAGCAGCCCTGGAAATCTCCAGATTTTTAAATGTGCACTGAAGAGATTGGTCTTGAATGGTTCACTTTTGAAATCTGATCATGATGCAGATTGCTTTCCTCAGTCTCCTTGACAAGCTACTCTCATAGCAACTAATAAATGCATGGCASAGGGAAAAGAACTCCTTTTCTTTTCTGTTTTCTTTTCTCTCTTTCTTATCTCTTCTCCCTTCTCTTCTCTTTTCTTTGTAATAATTCCAATACTGGAGTTTTTTTGTTAATAGTTCATCAAATTCAGTTAGTAGACAATTTTATAGAAATCAGGTCTGGAAAAGATGTCAAGAGGTCATGTAAAGTAGCACCTTCCCTCAGGGGGGGCATCAGCCACATCTACATCATTCCTGGCAGATGTTGGCTTACACTTTTCTTTGAAAAGAGTTCAGTTGTAGAGATTTTACCACCTGCTTAGGCAAGTCTTCATGAATTCCTCCTATTAGAAASTTTTTCTTCCAGGTTAGTCTGCCCAGATAACTTAAATCTGCCTTTCTATATTATTTTTTTCTTTTTCTGACATACTTCAACCTCCATCTTCTGTTGTGAAATGATTCATTTTTTAAGCATGGAGCCTTTTCTCCTGTAAGTTGTTCTTGAAAGTGTGTCTTCCACAGGTTATTCAGGTATGAAGCTCAAGTTGTGAGTAACTGGAGAAAGGAGATTTTTTTTCTCATCTGAAACGTTTTGAGCTTCATTGCTCCTGTAGTACAGTCTGCAGATTGACAAACACTAGACAGAAAATAATGTCTCGATTGCACATCTCTGATGGACTTTTTAGGATTCTTTTTGATTGCAGAAACAGACTCTCAAAGCCTGAGCAAACTGATTTTTCCATCAGTTTACTGAAGTGACAGCTTCAAGAGATTTCAAACCCAGACCAACTTTGATAAGAAAAATCTTTTCTTAAATTGTTTTGGAACAGCTTCACCTTTCCACTTAAAAATTTTGTCTGATTCTTTCAACCTGARCACTGATAACCTTGCCACTGTGTTTTAAAGCTGAACAAAACCTTTTGTTTCTCCATAATTAAATGATACAGCTTTGGTCAATTTTTTACATTATGATTAAGGGCATACTTTAAAAAGTCTCGGGAGCTTAAAAATTGAGGATGTGTCTAGATTTTTTTTTTTTTTTTTTTTTATGTTGTGGTTCGGTGACAATGATCCTGACAGTGGTTTTATAGAAATTCATTTGGAACATGTGCTGATTGCTGATAGCTTCCTCCCTTTGTGCTTGCACTCACATGGGATTTGAAGGATGCTTTTGGGTAGTAAAGAACTCCGTGGTGACAGAAAATAYGGGGTTTGTTTCACTGAGGTCTCAGGGAGAGGCCTTGCGTTCTGAATCTCCAGTGGAAGGTTTGGAAGTGATTCAGTAGGGGCAGGTCTGTTGGAAGGCTTTGGGAGTGCTGCAGGTTGTGTTGGGGCTGTGTCCTGCCCCGGATCATTACCTTCTCTCCTGTTCTGTGGTGGGCTTTGTATCTCCTAGAAGTGTTCCTTCTTTCCGTGGGAAGAGGTGATCCCTGTGTCAGGCCACCTGAAGTAGCTGAGAAAAGCAGGTGAAGTGCTTCAGAGCATTTCCATRTGCAGAGCTAGGCTTTTGCTAATTTTCTTTTTCCGGTTCTGTCAGTTGGTCTCCCAAAATATCTCAYTATCTCATCAGAAACTTTTCCATGATCAAATGTTGGGCAGGCATGTGTACAGAAACTGCCATTTTTTCAGTTAAAGGGAGATTTTAATATTCACATAAAACTGCTGCTATTAAGAGGTTTGTGCTATGCCTTCTTAAGATCTTTAAGCTGTAAATGAAGTATTCTGATACTTTCTGGTCCATACMTTCCTCCACTTGATGTGTCTGTTTAGTACCCTCTCCTTCCAGACCTCCTTCAGCTGTTCAGTTTTTACTTRAATTTGAAAGTTGTTGCTGATCAGAAATTCTATTTTTCAATGGTTCCTTTAACTATCCACCAATTTAATTTGTTGTGTTAAGTCTGCTTAGACTCTTYGATAGTTTCTTTCTTGTGGAACACTTGCCCACATACTGTAATATGTAATGTAATTTTGTGGTAGGTGTTCTTAAAGAAATCTTTTTTTTTTTTTTCAATAAGGTGTTCATTACAAAGCAACAGCTGTTTATCTAAATCAGTTGTTTTAAGTTGTATAGTAGATATTTGCATTTTTGGTTTGGCTTTTGAAGGAGAGAAATCCAAATTTCTTTTACTAAAGTGCTCTTCTCTTTCTGTTGTTTAAGATGGAAGCTACAGGCAAAATCGACTRAACCTCACAACACTGTTGGTACAGCCAATTTCTGCAGTGCTTGCCAGAAAACTTGCTTCCCTACCTGAGGACACTGCCCAAAAAGACAGGTGTACACCCCTCCAGCTGCCAGCTACAGGTAATGCTTTGCAAATACAATTCCCCTCTAATTATGGAATGTTCCTCAAGGACTCCAAATCCATTTTCTATAACTTTATACATCTAAGAGGTTTAGCTGCCTATGAGTGTGTTTTGCTTAGATGCTTTCTAAGCAAAGAAGAGACTATGAAAAGTCTAAAAATTATGCTCCTAAAATGTGATAGATGGAAGTTTTGGTTTTAAAAAATAATTCTCTTAGTATAAGGCATTGAGCCCTAATTCTTAATATTGACTTAAAACTTCTTCTGTGTAGATAACATCACTAGGAAGGGTTTATTTGTGCTGCAGAGTGGTTTGTTAGGCCTTGTTGAACTAGTAATATAATTTTAACATTAAGGCATCGGTGACAATACTATTCTGTGGGGTTCTTTTCTGTTTTTTGAATAATAATGCTTAAATTCTAAACATGTCTCTATGTTGCTTAATTTGTATATTTTGTAGAATAAACAATGTATTCTTATCTGAACCTTTAGGCAAATTTTTGTCCAAGTTTCRCCAGGAAAACAGCCATCATGATAAGAACAAAACACCTTGAGTAGATCCAGATCAATGCATTCATAGTATCTCTCTAGAAAGAATGCCATTAGCAAAGTCACACAGATTATTGCTTGAAGAAACATACTGCTGATGTTGGGGGGGAAAAAAGTAAGAATACAGTCTTCCAGCAAAGATACTGCTCGGTGTCTCACTGAAGGAATATCCTCCAGAGAGCATTCTGGATGAGATGCATGTTTAAACAGTAATTCTGTCTTCAGTTTTGTTTTGTACCTGTCCATCTTTCACCAGAGAAAAATGGTGTATTTTATAGTGCCTGTTTAAATGAAACTGCGGTCTTGGAAGGGAGGAGGCAAATTAATTTAGCCACTCTATCCTGTGCTACACACAGTGATGATAACAGTAAAAAGGAATTTTAAAGGCAACCAATCTACTATCATGTGCTGTATCACTTRTTTATTGCTTTTGGAAAGTTATTGTGGAATAGGAGTACAATACAACAAGTCATAAAAAAGGCTGATTAATTTTATGACTTGTGTTAGCATTTGTAGTTATACATACTAAAAAGGGAGGCAGAAGTCCTCATGCTTCATGGCTTAAGCTGTTGTGGTTAGGCAGGACTGTTGCTCTCCATGCATGGCTGACTAGATACTTTAAAAAAGAGCTGATTGTCCCCACAACCAGTAGAAAAGAGAAAAAGGTCATTTTGGAAGGAACAAGTGCTTAACCATTCCAGGTAGGATGCATGAAGCTTGTTAGTATGGAAGGAATTTTCAACAGCTGAAGTGCCTGGAGCTAAGCATGAGTTTGGGCTGGCAAATGGCACTCATTTGAGAAAGATAAAAGGCTGCGCAATATCTGTTCCTCAAAAAGCTTTGTGTGGAGGCTGCAGGACAGAATCACCTAGAAGGCAGCTCATTCTGCTTTTCCTGTGACAGGTGTGGCATGTCTGTTTTATTTCCCTGAGAAGACAGGAATTCTGTGAGGTGAGAATTTCTGGAAAGAAAGAATATTCCAAGCTAGCAGTCTAGTAGGAGCCAGTGCACRTCTGGCTTACTCTGGATGAACACAACAGCTTGTGTCTGATGTAAAGCTTCTGAACCTCAGTAATCCACGTGGGATTTTTTTAAAACTCTTAACTTATTGAGAAAATAGGGACTATAGGAAGAAGCCTTGTATAATTCTCTAATGTATTATGGTATATTTTGCCTTGAAGTGATGGTGAAGTTATTGCTGTTCGGGAGCATAGAGTGTGCTGGTGTTCAGCGGCAGCCTTAATGGAAGAGATCAAAGAGTGGTTTTATCATAAGAAATTGAGTATAACTATTTTAATAATACTAATAGCTAAAGAGAGAATGCTGAAGACAGCAATGCATTTGAGAACACTGAAGGTTGAATTTGCAGTCTTCCTGTTAATTTGAAGAAGCTCAAGAGAGAGATTTCACTTCTGACGTAGGACTCATCACTTATCTGTCAAAAGAGGTGAATGAGCAATTCAGATGATTGGTTGGCTTAAAATTTGTGAGAATAAAATGATCATCATTCYCTCATCAGTATGTTTCAAAAAGCTGAACAGCAGATTCATCAGTAATGATTAAACATTTATATATAGTTTTCTCACATTGCTGCTTTTTTTCCCTTAGCCTTGCAGTTTTCCAGAGACAAAATGTGACAGAGGGGGTGGGAGGATATGGAGACAAACATCCCAGACAGATCGAATGCTCAGGACCTACAAAGCAAATAGTGGGAATTGAAGTCAGTTATTAGTTTTGTGTTAGATTAAGTTAGTAATTAGATTTGCTTTTTCTTTATTACGGTACATTGTTGTTAATCCTCATTAATCTGAAATTCTGTGCTCTCATGAACTTTTTCCCAAAAATAGGCAATTAGAAGGAATGTAAGAGTGAACTTTATAGAGAAACTGTAAACTTTAGAAGCTTTTTTTTTTTTACAGAATACTGGTAGGATATTTGCTAGAACATTGTGAAGGCTATTGTAAAACTAAAGCACTCCTAAAAATATAAACAAAGAAAAAGTCCTGCTGTGTTGCAGAGAACTCTCTTTGTTGTTAAGTTACCCACAAGTTGGTAGATTTCAGTCAGGTTCATCCCTTGTCAATTCATCTCTTGAGTATTTAATGTAAATCTGTCTAATGGGATTTAATTTACAAAGTGTTTTTTGACACTAGTGACCATATCCTTTGGTGCTGAATGGAAATCCTGGAAGTCTGGTATTCRAACACTTCAGTGCTATGTGTATTTTTTCTCTTTGGTTTTAAGTGTCAGTTGTCATACTCACCTGATTCATATCTGAGAAGAGCAAAGATGAGAAAGATCCAGGATTTCACTAGTGAAAGATCAGTCTCCAGCTGTCTGTGGCATCATMCTGTTCTCTGACTCATCCTATTCTTCCATTCTTCTCCATATTTATGTTGCTGGTCACTCTTGAAGATAAGGACTAGATGGCCAATTGATCTGATCTAGTATGCCTGAGCAGTCTAATTSAATTGATAGGAAGTATAATGCAAGCATTCATGCAGTGATCTCACGTAAAGATCTCATTTTTTTACGACCTCCTAATGCCTTTTCCTGTGCAATAGGTGTAAWTTTTTTTATACTTCTAAAATAGTAAAGCCAAGGCATGAATAGTTTAAGTTACTTGAATGATATCAAACACCGTGTGAATAATAGAGCCAGGTATACAAAGACTCACAGCGTTCTGCTACAGCCAGTAAAATTACTCAGATCAAAATGCTTTTCTAGCTAGAATCTTTTGATCTTTTGTAACCTTTTTTAGTCTGCAAAATACAGTCATTGATCAATACTGAATCATCATAGTGACTGCAGTGCAAAGCTCCATTGTAGGCTGCAAACAAATCTACCTCCTCTAACAAAACAGGTGAGTGGAACAGATAATCAGAACTGACTGTTACTGGAAAGGTTTGTAGCACAACATAATGATKTTTTATGAGGCTTTGAACATCTATTTTATGTAGTTCCACATGTCAGTTGTTCATTATACTGAGTTTATAGTCAACTCTGATCATGTGAAGTTTGAATCATTAATTCTATGAAAGGAATAGTTGGAAGAGTCCTTTGGTTTCCATATTATACGATCCTCATCCAAAACAAATAAAGTTTTYTGCCAAGTGCTGCACTGGTGCAAATCAAGCCTGTCTTCTTTTCAGTCAGAGGAAGGGCATGGAATGATAAAGGATATATATCTCCTCCTATTAAACTACAGCCTTRTGATATTATTATATGTGTTTCTCCTTCGTAGTTTGCTACCTGTCAGAGAAAATAAAGAGCACCATATTTAATAAACTCTGGCTGTGCCGTCTTGCACTATGATATCAATAGGCAAACGATACCATAATTTCTAGGTATTTGGGCTATGCTAGCCCAAACATGAATCCAAGAAAACAAATAGAGAAAGATGCCAGCATRATCTGTGGCAGTGCACGTTACTGTATCTACCAAATCTGAAGTCGTTGTACATAACAGTAGGAATATAACAGTGTTCTGCAGATGTCTCTTACTGGCATTTGAAAGAAGTACAAGTTAAATAGGGAAGTCTGATCTAATTCAGACATCCTGTATATGAAACCTTACAGRCGTTTATACCAATACTCTCAGATTTTGTTTTTGTGATCGCTGTAAGTTCTGTTCCTTTTTTAAACAGAAGTTCATTAAAAGAATTAAACATCAACAATGTGAAGCATTTTTTATATATCTTCTCCCTACTCCCACCTGAAGCCTCAAGAGTTTTTCTACCAGAATTGTAAATGATCAAGATATATTTTCAGAATTCTCTTCTGTGCCGGTATTTTTTGTGTGATGCTTTGCTTTTGATTGCTGTAAAGCAGGTAAAGAATCAAAATAGTRTGAGGTTATGAAATTCAACCATACCACGTGAAGCCTTTTCAACTCTCTTTGATGTTGACTGTGGCACATTTATTCTGTATCACATTAGGCCATCCTAGTTCAGAGCCTCCTTAAAGGACTTTATTTGAGACGTCACTTATTTTCAAAAGCTCTTCATCTGAAGAGTTTTATTTCTGGATTCTTCATTGTAGTTCAGAAAAGATGATCAAATAGCAAGAAGTTTAGTCATTAAGCTCTCCATACTAAGATTTGTCTTGGAGACACAAGATCTCTGAATATCTGTTTTTAAAAGGAGAATGTGTTGTTAGCAGGCAACATGGTTAATCAAATAGAAATCTAGTGGGGAAAAATATTAGGGATACCYCGTTTAGGTGGTGTACTGCTTATACACAAAAAAAAGCAAAGGCTTTTTGTTACAGGGACATGTCTAGTTTTGACATATTTAGTACAAATATTTTAAAATTCAGTAATACTGTACATTGCGTAGATTCAGTGTTGATTTTTGTATATGCAATTTGATAGTACCACACAATATTTTTTCCAAGATTCTATAAATTATTAAGTATATACTATTTTGCATTTATTCACTTTTCTAAGTATGTCATTTTGTTGCATTAASTGTTTTTGTAAGTCCTGCTGATGCATAAATGCTTATGATGATTACATTTCTTCACTGAAAGTTCTGTGTTTGAACTTAATTAAAACTGACATAAAATACGTAGTAGATAAGGTTTTGCACTCAAATTGACATGGTGATCTGTCAAATGCAGTTTTATCCTGATTACTTCAGCTCAATTAGTGTCCCCTAAGTCACATGGCCATGGATGTTTGATGATGTTTGAAATTTCTAGTTTAACTGTGATTCCAGGCTGATGTATGTTTATTCAATGTTGATTTTCATTTTTTTTTCATCTTAAAAACTGCATTTCTTGAAGTTATTCAGTGTACCTTATCTCTGCAAGCTACTGAAATAACTTCTGGTTTTGTGATCCAGGAGCTATTGAAATCCTTGAATTCAGTTAATACTTGATCCTTCTATATTGCAGTTAAATGTGCATGTAGGGATTTTTTTTTTTTAAATGATTAGCAAAAATCTTGTCAGATGAGTTCGATTTTCAAACCTGAGTCCCTAAAGATGCTTTTTAAAATCCAGTACTCAAATGCTCAGAAAACTGTCTTATTATAGGTGTTTAGCATGATCAGGATCCAAGAATTTAACCAACATGTTTGAAAATGAGGCTCAAGCTTTTACTCCTCTATGTATAAGCTTGGGATGAGGTAAAAGTAAAAAAAAGAAACAATCATAACTCATGTTCTTTTAACATAACTACTGCAAATAGAAGGTTTTTGCTCATCTGATGTAGTAAAATTGTCAGTTAAATGAGTGGAAAATAACCATGCAGTTTTAAAAACAACCATGTAAATGTGAGAGAAGGTAGTCATTTGGTATGAGACAATTTACAGATTCCAAGCCAAGGAAGAAATAAATAAAAAAATAACAGTAAATACATTTGTGTTGTTCTCTTTCAGATGTAGCTTTTGACTTAYGTAAACTCAGTGTATCCCAAATAACGTTAAGCTAAATTCTCCTCATAGTTTTCCAGAGAATACAGGAAAAAAAAGGAGAAAGTTGTCAAGATCTTTAAAATACAGCATTAGCAAGAGAGGTTTGTTGTCAGAACTGTTTAAAGGGGATTAAATTTCACTTCTGCTGTACACTCCAAAGAGTGCTTCCAGCCTTTTCATCTGGTGTGCTAAGCCTTTAAGCCCAAGTCACTTTAAGCTGACTACTGTGTTACATGACTATTAACTTGAATATCTGATTCTAGAATATGTGTATTGCCAGCAGTTAATTTTCTATGTCTTTATTGTCAGCTGGAGATTGGATAGCTGATGTTGATTAAGGAAAAACAGTGAAGTCAGTTGTCTTCAAAAGGATTTATCTTCTTTTTTCTGAAAAAGGGCCTTAAGGAACAAATATCTAAAGTGGTGTAGTAAAAGGAAAGGAAATCAGTTTTGACTTTAAAATCTTTATTTTTTAAGAAGAGTAAATTGGCTCTAGAATGGTTGTAGGTGAGAAACAGCAGCAAGAAGTAACTTGCATAGCTTAGATTAAATTTAAGCTACTTAATCAACATGCATGGCTTAACCTGTTTTCACATTGTTTTAAAAGACTCCTTGGGAGCCCTTTGGATTATTTTTTTTTTAATGAAATATTTTTTTTTAAATTCTAAAAAATATGTGTGAATTAATAGAACGCACACAATTCATCCATATGGCATTTTAGAAATTTTACAGTAACTTGCATCAGAAGAGCAAAGTTAATTTCACGACAAATCAAAATATTAACTTGCTGTGATTGATTGTTGCAGTCATGTACTGTGGTTTATTTTTAATTAACTGCCTGGCTTGCATTTTCTTTACTGTTTTGTTCAAGCAAAACCTGAATTGTCATAGAAAAGAGATCTATTGATAACAGAGGAGGTTTTGTCTGAGTGACAAATAGAATAAATATTGCCAGTACATTTTTTTTTTTTTTTAAAGAAAGATCCTAGCAGTTGGCTTGCTTTTTCCAAATACCAATGAAGACTGGGGAATTAAAATACATTGTGTTTTATTTCAAGAGAATTTTAAAGTAAATTTACTATATGAAGTCCCAGCAAATGGACCTTGAAGAACAGTGTTGCAATGATGTGTTGTTTTTATTTCACATGCTGCAGTAAACTCCCCACTTGCATATTGCACACGTGTCGGGAAACAAAGCCTGGGAACAAACTGTTAGAAATTGATCTGTGGGAGGATAATAGCCTGGAAGATACGGAGCAGAATGATCCGTGGAATATTTTAATTTGGGTCTGTGGCAGTTGGGGTGTTGCCATGGAAGGGATTCTGTCCGGAGATGCCTCTAAGCCCAGCTCTGTCTCGGGGGGAGCGTGCCCGAGTGGCAGAGACTGTCCCTGTCCCTGTCCCTGTCCCTGTCCCTGTCCCTGTCCCTGTCCCTGTCCCTGTCCCTGTCCCTGTCTCTGTCCCTGCAGGGCTGGGCTCAGGCAGCACAATTGCTGCCTTTCCAGTTGGAGCACTCTAAGGCATTTTCATTTCTCTCCAATAGGAGGTATGACCTTTCAGATGAGGTGGATGCTAATACAGTCTATTGTGATGCAAATGAAACATTTGGGAGATATCAGCTCCCCGTGGTTGGTTGTTTGGTTTCCATTGTCACAAACCGCAGGAATTCGTGTGGTTACTGTGTCCCACCTTTTTTTTAATCTATTTAAACTCAGACATTTACTCTGCTCTGTTCTACAGTCTCAACCGGCATGGCAGTACTGGCAAGTTCCTTACCTTTTAGCAGCTTTTGAAATTGTTCTGCCTTTATATTTCCTCCGTTTCCTSAGATGATACCAGCTAAGCCAAAAAGCCTGGCTTCTGCTGGCATATGTTCACAAGAACAGCACCAAAGGCTGTGCTGGCAAAGTCATGGAGAGGTCTGACTGTTCCCATCTGATTTAACATAGGAGCTTTTCTCCAGCAGAAAACATAACATAAACCAGGTATAATTCTGTGAGTGTTACTGATAGGTTGACCTGGGTGAAGGATTAGGTTAGAAAAACCTATAAAGATTAAGGCCAATTTCATTATCACAGACTTATGTAAATCCTACTCTTTTAAGTTTTTTTTTGTGTGTGTGTTCTATTCTGGCAGCATTTATTGAGTGAATTCAGTGATCTTTTAACTCACGTAGTAGAGATCTGTTTTGAGATTCCAGCTTTGAACCACACTGCTAAAATGGGACTAAGAAAATGATGTAATATTTCATGTTTTAATCTCTGGTTCCTCTTCAGTATTTTTTAACCTTCTTTTTTTTTTTTTTAATGTATGTGCAATTTATATCTGTGGCCTGTAGATTTCTTGGCTGGATAAATAAGTTTAACATTTTCTTTTTTTTTTTAATCTTTTGACAGGCAAAAAAATAATCAGTCTGAACATTCAGTCTGTCACAACTTACAAGACAATTTCTAATGTCATTGGGTATTTAAAAGGAGCTGTATTTCCTGGTAAGTATCCCTTTGTCATTTATATTGATTATTTGTTTCGTGATGGCTGGGAGTCATAGCTGGGGTCAGGATCCTATTTTGCCAGATAATGCACTAATAGAGAGGAAGGAAAAAGACTTTTTTGTAGTMATTTTTGTGATTTATGACAAGATAGAACATGAGGGTTAAACAAGAATGAGCTGAAGGGGATATTGTAGTTACAATAAGCACAATTTTACCCAAGCAGCAGGTGTTGCACACAGACCACAGAGAGTATCAGTAGTTTGTACCAAGTAACTGTGTTATGGTTTTAATTTTAATATGATTTTAACACTTGCTGCAGCCTTATTTTTTGTTTCAATCATGCCTTAAGCTAGTTTTATACAATTCCATGAATAATAATTACTGTTCTCTACGTCTGATAATTGAACAATAAGACTCCAAGTGCACCTGGGACATAAAGCACAAACCCCCTCTGTCCTCTGGTGCTGCACATAGATAATGTGATAATCAGGATATCGTAAGAATGAAGATCATTTTGAGATTATTCTGTCAGTAAGTGAATTTACCTAAAAGGTGAAGGGTTTCTGCAACATGAATGAATGCTGCTGCTGATTACTACAGAGTGCAAACAATTCCTAGTGTGCAGATCATCATTATCGAAACATCTTCACACTTGCCTTAATACTCTTTTATTAGATTAAGGAGAAAGGATGGAAATTTATTTATAGTCCCTTAGGAGGTGGGCCAGTCATTTCATATTTTAAGTGATGGAATGAAGGAGGTGAAGAAAATTAAAGTTTATTCCTGTTGGCGAAATAACGACTCAGTTTTRTGTGTGTGTAACTCTGTACTCCTCACCAGAATTTTTATTTGTTTAAAGCAACAGAGAAAACAATTAGCACAGTGGATTTAATTTCCTTCATGAATTTGAAGTTGCCAGTCTACTATTATTAATGTTTTGCAAATATCTGTCATGGAATTGGAAAGGCAGAAACTGCCATGTTTAGACATCCTGTCTACCGAATTGTGAAACAGAGGCAAGAAAAATAATAAAATCATGCACCAGTTTCTTTATAAGAAGTCCTCTGTCTTCTCTATACCTTAATCTTTCATCTTACTATTGCATTCTTAATAAGAAACTACTTTTTAAAGGTTTGTCAATATATGCTGAACTYGAAGAATTGAAAGATATATAGAGAAGTGAAGTCAGTAGCAGAAGCGAAGTCAGCACCCAGATGGCAACAGTTTGTCCCATGGATGTCTGGCTTAACAAGGACCATAGCAACTGCCTTCTAACATAGGCACAAGTTAAATGTCTAATGCACTGTACTGTTTTGTACAGAATCGATGTTAAACCTTTGTTTCTTTCTCTCCTCTTCCTGTTGACACTACAGGCATTCCTCCTAAACTGCTTTGAATCTCGATATTTTCATGGCATTGATTCTCTGTCATTTTGATGGGGTTTTACTCGTTTCACACACATGAAATATTCACCTTTATGTTCACAGAAGTGCAGAAAGAAGGCACAATTTATCTTTAGTGCTTAATGAAAGACTGCAGAGCATCACCAGGGGTGGAATTTATTTTTTTTTTTTGCTTAAAGACCACCTAACACACACACACACACACACACACAGAGATAAGCACATCTATGTAATGGTGGTCTTAGCTGACATTTGATCTGAGAAGTAAGAATGAGCATCTGAAATATAACTAAGATGTTAAAATATTTAGGAGTAAATGAAATGTGAAAGTTGGTAGCATCTTAAAACCCAAAAAACATAACACTGATTTTATGGCTCTATTGGACATGTTTGAAAATTGGATGTATAACAAGAAAAGACAGGATTAAGAGACTCCTTTTAATGATAAATCCCTGTTGTCCAGCCCATCACTACCCTGAACACTATCCTGTCTTACCACCTTCAAGGGTATCTGATGGATGTTTTTTTTCTCTATCTCTAGTCCTTTCTCTACTTTTTTTTTGCCATGTGACTCTGAGGAAGGACAGCTGCTGCCTCTGCAAGCATGACCATCCTTTTCCCTATGCTYTTCCTGTAGTCATTTGCTTTAGGGTATTGCCTCTCTTTGGGGGAGAGATGTGCAAAGATGAAGAATTTCAGAGGAGGCACCAGCTGTTATGTATTGCCCCTGTTCATTCAGCTGGCATCTCCTGCAGTCAGTTGCTGCCTGTAGCTTCCTCTCCRTCAAAATATCCTACATTATTTTAATAAGGTCTCTTTCCTTTCACATAGTCTRTTCACAGGCTAAACAGAAATTGTTATACAGGGCAAGCATTGATCCTGTCTGATCCCCCCGTGTTTGGGGCACTTCCTTTAAAGACCCAGAAGCCTCTAAGGCCATTCATTTTGGTTCCCARTTCCTATTATTGAGTTGAAGATCCTATGGTTTTTCGTTGTCAGTGCAGCCTATAATTAAGTGTTTCATGGTGCATCACACAAGTTGCAAAATTACGTGATTTAGATTGCATTTTGTTACATTAAATTATTATGTAAGTCTAGATTGGCACTTTGCGTATCTGTTTTTAGAAAGAAATTCTAGTTTACATACCTACACAATCCCCAAGCAGTTGATTAAAAATGTTGTGTTATAGGTACATAACAGATCCTCTCTTTGTAAAGCATTTTGGATTCTTTATTAAAAAAACATGCCCAAGTATCTTGTTGAACAATACTGGTAAAAGTCCAGTTTGATAGAGAATACTTTTCTAATCAAAGTATGTTTGTGTTCCATTAAAATTGTTTCTAAGCAGCAGTCACTGCAAAAAATACTGAGTAGATATTTTAATTTTATAAGCAAATACAAAATTTTGGAACCTCTGAGTTGCTGCATTGTGATGAACTGACAGCAAGGGAATGAAACCACTTGGGTAAAGAAAGAAAAAGAAAACTTGTGCACTTTTTGGAATCCAAATGACACCCAGAGACTGTTGTGGATCTGTCATCACCTGATAACTATTCTTCTGTTGTCTATCTGTGACCTGAAATAGGGAAAGAACACCTTTAAAAGACTAGATTTGGACCAGAAGGAGACTTTGCAAAATATCAGAACAAAACCAGTGAACAATCCTTCAAAGAAGCTTTAGTTGTGAATTCATCTCACATGGAGGGTCTAATAGTTTAATAGCTCATTCAGAAGAACTCTGCTTTGACTTTTGACAGACCTCAGTCACACCAGTCATTCATGTTATTTCTTAACACATGATCAGCTCTGGAATAAAACAGGGGTTTTTTTCCCTTGTGCGTGGTGTTAGGGTTATATATAATGCCTTGAGAGATGAAGATTTAATTTTATTTCTCARAAAAAAAGAGGTTTTTTTCTAGGTAACCACAGGCATGTTCTTTATTTCAGGTTGAAACTTCTTGCTTTTCATTCTATAAAATGCTTTTTTCCAGCATTAACAAAGCTGCTGGGGCTGACTTACCATTTCTGTACCAYTCATTTTCTCTGTTCCTCTGTCATGTCTCCTCTCTAAACCTGCAGTCCAGGTATTTTAATGTCTCCTTACACGGAAGGCTAAGTCCTGATCTCTAATCTGGTTACCAGCTGCTCAACTGCTGTTTCTGCCRTGTCTTTTTTGAGATAGGGTGGTGAGCACTGAACACAGTCTTCCAGGTGAGGGAGTACTAATGCTTTGTGTATTTTCTTTATGTTTCCCATTGTACTGCCACACCTCTTGCTTTCTTTTTTTTTGGTGGTTTTTCTTTTTCGGGATGCTAATGTGTGTATTGAAGATTGTTTCCTGCTTCCTAGTTTGTGTTTTTTTCATAACACTCTAATGTGAGCATGGAAATATTAGATGGTCTCTATGAAGAAGTCCTGGCTGTAAAAATGGTCTATATCAGATCTATAAGGAGAGTTACAAGCAAACAACGAAGGCAAGGGCATGGAGATGAAATTTATACATGTATTTATTTACTTGTCCATTTTTAAGTAGTACTCACAGTTTTCTGTATATTTGTTGTATGTCTTGCATGTGATCATATACATTTTTATTGACAGCTTTGTGTTATGTTAACATTACAGGCTACTAATACAGTTCATTTTTAGGGTTATTTGGAATTCTTTTAATGTTAGTATCCAGAAAAAAGAATTTTCTCGCCTGTCTTCTTTTTTTTTTTTTTTTCCTTTTTTCCTTTTTTCCCACTTCAGACAGATACGTCGTCGTTGGCAGCCATCACAGCAGTTTGAAGGGTTATGGTGGGCAGGGATGGGCCAGTGGCACTGCTGTCATCACAGCCCTGATCCAAGCCCTGATGCCAGAGGTGAGGAGGGGCTGGAGGCCTGACCGGACCGTGGTCTTCTGCTCGTGGGGAGGAACAGCCTTCGGGAACATCGGCTCCTATGAGTGGGCTGAGGTAAAACAGCTTTAGAAGGAGTCAGTGCAATAGGGATTACTTTTGTTGAAAGCATGGAAACAATATGAAATCACCACGTGGTTCATTAACTGGTCTCTGAGGTCTGTCTGTTTCATTCCTGTACTGCCCAGCAAACGCAGGGAAAACACCTCTTGGGGCCGCTCCTGGGGATAATGAGGTGGCAGGATGTTGCCATGGCTGGGAAGGTTCATGTACAGCACCTCTGGGAGCTGATTTCCCTCCCTAATGCAGCACAGCGTTGCCAGGGTTTGATGGAGGGAGGAACACCTCGAAAAATGAGAGGCCCAGGAGTAGCTTAGAGGGATTTCTCACCTTCTTGGGGGTTTAATATTTAATAATTTTTAATTAATGAACGAATGAAAGAGAGATCACTGCATGAAAAGAAGAGAAGCGTGCTCTGGTTTAGATTAATCAGATAAAAATTGTAATGTCCCCATGGCTAGTGCTGATGCACTTCTCACATATTTGTGCTAAGGAGTTGGTTACAATCCGGCACAGACTATTCCTTGGGCTCTTACTTTCRACAGAACAGGAATCAGCTCGTTGAAAGGAAGTACCTCAACAGGGTATTGATGATCATACGTGGCTAAAGTGGACTTAATAAATTAAAGGAGTAGCTGGCAGAGACTTTCATGGCTGCTTTTCCAACTCTAATGATTCAGTGAATTAAAACAGTAGATAAAATAAAGAGTTAATTGCTTTTTGCCGTGCGTAAGAGGCAGCCAGCCCTCATTGAAATTTCATACTTCCAACGTGATTATTCTTCAGAAACAAGAGGGGGTGAAAAAATCAAATTGAAAAGATCCAGGCTGGAAGCAAAATTTGTTTAGTTCCACTTCAAGTCAGCTTTACATCAGATGTAATTGCGTTACACCCCTTCTGTTCAATATAAAGAGCCACTTCATGCAAAGAGGAACTCATTACTGAGAAGGCAAAGGGGATCCTTTTAAAAAAGAGATAATAATTGAAACAGTTTGTAYATGCTATTTTTATAGTCTAAAAAAATAATAAAATGAAAACACTRGGAAAGTTATGCAATTCAAATCTGAATTTGGACTCTAAAAATTTGAGTCCATTTAACTGTTGATAATGATTGCTTTTGAAGTTTGTCTTCTGTCAGGCATGAGTTTAAAAGGCCATGATGTTGTTTCACAGTGTGTAATGTTTTCATTTTTGGCCTTACAAGTGTAGTCATTTTTAATTCCTCCCAGACCTGTTTGCATTTTCTTTAGATGAYGTGTGAAATGGAATTATAACTTCTGCTATACAGAGAAATAGCACTAAAATATCCTTTGAAGTTCATAACAGCATATTGTAAGAAGTAGTAGTTAGCTAATACTTGGGAATCAGAGGGGACAAAAACATAGGGTGCAGTTTTTCACTAGAAGGAACCAAAAGAACAAAACAAGCCTTAATTATAGTAATGCATAGTAGTAACCATTTTTCTGCTTGTGTTTTAGGATCTCAAGAGAGTTCTTCAAAGAAACGTTGTGGCTTACGTTAGCCTCCATAATCCAGTCAGAGGCAACTCAACTTTACACCCCGTTGCATCCCCTTCTCTTCAGCAACTGGCAGCAGAGGTTAGAAATTAAATACTTGGTTTCACGTGTGGTTTACGAGGTTGTTAATCCCCTTAATATCAGTTGGTATTAGATAGCAATAGGTGGGGGTTGTTTTGTTTAAGAATTTTAACCTCACAAATACACGTGAACTGATGTGTACTGTGCTTACTAAGTAAGCAGTTTAAATTTTATTTTTAAAAATAATATATTAAGATGTTGGAATGGATAACTTATTTCACCTGCATGTTGTACCTAGTCTCACCATACTTGCATGCCCTACAGCTTTTTTACCTTTTCACAACAYTAAAGTAACATATTTGTTATTCTTCAGCACGGAGCACATTTTTCTCTTCCTAATCAGGTCTTTCCAGACTGTTTCTCAATTTGCATTTAAACCTGTATATTTCCCAGATGTAACATGACACACAGGGAGAGTATTACTSTGACCATAATAAATACTGTCTAAAGTGAGTATGTCAGGTTCAGTGCTCAGGGATGCCTTTGCAGCTCATCTGGAGTCAGAATATTCCACAGTTGCACTGGTGTAAGTGCACRTAGGCCTTAAACTCACGACCTTATTGCTGTTTCTGAGGTTGCTGAATTTATTAATATTTGACATGAACAGAAAATAGTATAAGGCACATTCTAAATGACAAAACCAGTTTAAAGTGATATGCRTAAAATGGAGTTCAATTTGACTTTCATAAATCATGCTTTTTAGATTTTTTTTTTCTGTAAGTTTGCCAAGTGAATACTTATTCTGGTGTTTCTCTGACTTGCCTCTGAAGCATTTGGTACTAAATACTCCTCAAAGTAGCATCTTGAATTAAATGCAGTTTAAGACTGATCTGATTTGGCAATTATTCAACTAAGTTAGTAAAATGATAGCAGTAAATTGCTTCTTAGCAATGTTTTAACCACTTCTCCTGTCCAGTGATTAGGTGGTAATTTCCCCATGGAAAGAATCTGGTTTATTCTCTGTAAGTATTGTGAAAAATTCAATGCAGCATCATTTCTTCTCAGAGAAAAAAAAGCTTCTATTTGTGGAAAATTATTTTTATATGTGAGTCTGCAGGTGTTATGGATATGTCAACTCAAATTTTATTATCAGTTTTAGCTATTGTATTTGCAAAAAATACTGTCTTGGAAAGTTGCTAGCCTTTTGCTAACCTACTCATGTTGGCAGTCCTATCTCCATTAAAACAAGTATTTGCCATTTAAGGCAGTAAGTTTATTAGATTAGGTCCTTGAGCTATTTGTTTTTTTCTCATTTTATTTCTTTGACTTCACAACACGATCCATGGCAGTGATCTGAAAACTAAATTATCTGGAGCTTTGCAGCAGTCTCTTTATTATCTATTTATCACTTTATTAAGACTCGGTTCTCTCACTCTACTAAATGCCATATTAGCATGAGCATTACATTCATGCCCTCTATTTTGGAGAGAAAGCAAAGGAAATCTCTTTTCACTTCCACTTTATTTGTGTTTGGTGTGCCGTTATAATATTTTGTACTTCTTGTACTAGCAATTGTATCCTGTTCAGCAGTATGGACACAGCCCCTCTTGGCAGTCCTGCCCTGCTCCTGTTAATTAGGTTACAGTCACTAAAACACGACTAGAACTTCTTTTTTTTTTTAGTTCCAGTAAACACCTTCCATCTCACTTCTGATTCTTTGATATTGAGATATTGTATCCCTTCTGCATGTTTACCCTGAGGCCCCTTTTATAAAGTAAAGCATAAAATGCCRGTGAGCATTTTATCTGTGTGGCTTTACTTTCTGAGCAGGATATTATTATTTGTAATTAATATAGCTGTCGTACAGTTTGGGATGCTAAAAAGATTTGTAGGAATTATTSCTTGCAAATGCTGGCTAGATTTCTGAATTCATGTCAAGTCTATTGGCAGAGATGGAACAGCCCAGCAAGGATCCTGTTTTGTTCCCATGGGTGCTCCCAATTTGCCGTGTGTCCAGAAGATTTTCTCTGGAAGACTGATCTGCTCATTAAGAATATTGATATTACTTCCAGCACTTGCAGAGAAGACAGTGTAATTACAGATTACCTCTAAATTATGATAGTGCAAATGGGCTAAGATGTGACTTCTTCGAGCTCATCTCATCTTGAAGAAATTGTGGGTCTTTTCACATGGGGTTCTTGTTACCAGGTGCAGGTTGCAAAAGAGCTCGAAAATTCCAATGAGAGAAAAGGATMATTTTAATTTTATAAGAGTAATTCTCTGAAATGAGGTTAGAACAGAAAAGGTGGTGAAACAGGAATTTAGAATTAATAATATCAATCCATTTTAAAATGAAAAGATAGAATAGCCTGTCTTGTTTAGTTAGTTAGAAATTTTCCTTARTTTGTGAATACATGGAAGATACTGCACTGTGCCTTTGAATTCAGTGGTAAAACTCATAATTTCATTTTCAGACCACAACAAAAGAGACTGTCATGCGTTATATTTCTTTCTACTGCTAAACAATGTTGTAATATTGTTTTGAGAAAAGGGAGACTAAAATCTCACCATTTGTGTTGAGTTTTGCTCAGTGCTCACTGTTGTGCTAAAGTTGTGGGTGAAACAGAGAGAGAATGTATTCCTAGGGAAAATTAATACAGTGCCACAAAAGCCTGGCACTGAAATGTTAAGATTCTAGGGATAACAATGAAAAACTGTAGTTTGTCCTGTGAAAGAGAACTCAAGTAAAAATCACACTGAATGCAAAGCACTCCATGGGTGCTGCAAGGAATGTAATTTAATGAGAACTGTGGAGAAATCACAAACTAACATAGGCCAATGCACCCAGCAGTGTTTGCTTTCTGTGCTGTAAATATGTGTTTTTTCTACAATAAAATTTTGGACAGTTGCTAATCACTGCAGCTTCCAAAATACTTTTTTTGCCTTAATTTCTGGGAAAAGCGGGGAAGAAGTTTTAGCTGAAATGTAGTTTGTATGGATATTCTAGACTTAACAATGAGAAGACGAATCAGAAACTTAATAAGTTGTCTGCTACGTGAGATCTGGCAATCAGAGAATAGGGTAAAGTGCTTGGCTAATTAACAGAGACCATGTTTCTTAAAGATGTTTTGTATAAAGGGATTATATCTTCATATTAGTTGCAAGTTTCAAAAGGGAGCTACATAAGCAGTCTGCAAATAATAATTTTATATGCCTATCTGTGGGATTCAGCAGGATTCTGGTTGAAACACCAAATTACACGAAGAAGCTAATTTAAATATTTGGATTAATTAAGCAAAGAGGAACTCAAACAGTTCTGAGACCTTGACATATTTAATTCAAATCTTTTTTATATAACTAATTAGTGTCCACATTAACAAGAGGGAAGTACTGCCAAGTTATATTTTTGTCTACTGTTATTTTGTAAGGAAAATGATGGTTCATTCTCTTGCTCAGTCGGTGAATCACCATTTGCTGGCAGAGTGTCGTTGGTAAATTGGGTTTGTTTGAGGCTGGGATTCATTCTCTGTAAATAAGGCCCTTAATGATTTTTTCTATAATGGACATGTCACAAGTGAAAAAAAAAGTTATTATGAAACATAAATTCATGGCTGTTGTCTTTTAACTGATTGTGGGACCATCAGACTCCAGGTCTGCTGTTAGTGCTGAGCCCAGCAAAACTTCCTGCTCCTGTCTCCCAAGGAAAAGAGTGATTTAAAGCTATTGATGAACAAGTTGATCATTAAAAATGACTGTGCCAAGTATTGTTCCATGCTATTTGTCAGTATTTGTTCCTACTAATGGGGTAAAAGGCATAAAACATCTCTGCATTTAAAGGTGATGTTATTGACAGAAAACTCTCTTTTCTTTATGAAGCAGAAACAAAGATAAACTCCTGCATAGATGCTACTATCATTATTTCTTGATTTTTTTAAAAAAAAATCTTACATTAATGTCAGCATTGATTCTCTTCTTCCAACTTCTATATGTTTCTCATTTATTTTTGTATACTGTCAGCATTAATAATGGCTCTCCTAGTGTCATSTATCAGTAGTTGTAAAAAAGAAAAAAGCATTATTATTTGAATTGCTTGTTCTGTGCCTCATAACAGAAGATTATTGCTTCCCCATGAGTTTTCAGTCTTYACCTATTATCACTTTTAGTGTTATATTTGATTGCTGGTGTTACTTTTTATATTTGTGTTGAAAACAAAAAAACCTCTTGAGAATCAGAAGTTTATGCTGTGAACTCCTGTCTCAGGAATTCTTAACTGTGTTAAAATGATGCTGTTAATACAGAAAATCCTTAATTGCCAGCTCTATTAAATTAATTAAGATGCTGCTTCTCCAGTGTGAAAAGTTTAATTAAATGGTGGATTTGATTTGTGGGAGGTTTTTTTGAATCTTCTAACCACCTTTTTTCTTTTGATAAAATGCTGCTTTGCCCACTGTCACATAGTTTTTCAATCTTCTTCCAAACTGAATAATTTTAATAGATAAATTCTCATTCAGAGAGTAAGCAATCATTTAAACTTAGTCATATATTTTGATGTTATGAAAATACTATTGCTGTTAAATGGGGGGAAAAGAGTTTGTTAGCAAGCAATAATGCAAGAATGAACCACTTTTCATGCTGTCATCTTATTGGAGATCTGGTACAATTCCTTTGTTTCTAATTAATCAAGCTTTCTGCTTCCATGTCCTTSCCTGTATTTACAACATAGATTTCTAATAGAGGTATAAATGATGTATTTTTTTCAGAAAGGTTTTCTTGTTTTGAAATGTGTCTACTTTGATGGCCATTGTGAATGGAACTGAATAAATCTGAAGATTTTATTATCTTTAAATGTACTACTGGAGTAGGAAGTAGTAAGTTTTCAGTAATTCCTTTACTGCTGCAAAAATGGGCTTTGGTTCTATGTTTCTATTTTCCAATCTACTTCATATTGTCTGATATAATGAGCTGTACTACTTAAGGGAGTTGTTTTTTCCTTCCAGAAACTTTAGCCAGACTACAGTATTAGAAAGGTTGACTTCACTTCTGTCTAAATATTCCTTTGTTTAATTTCATCTTCATTATTTCCCTTCAGAACTGACTTCTTCTTGATAATAGAAAGGTTAGTGATAGAAAAACCTTTCATGTAGAGAGTTTAAAAGTAAACTTCTGGTTATTACAGAAGAAGATARATTGAGAGCTCTGGATATTTTAAATTTTCTGCATAAACAAAGATCATTGAAAGGTTTCTCTTTCTGTTTTTTTCTCATCATTATTGACTGTGTTGCTAAATGAAATTAAATTGACTCAATAGCTCTGAGCTGTACTACACTAAGCCCATTGGAAAGAAATGCCTTTCCAAAAATGAAGTGTATGGTAAAATAACCAGAAAAAAAAGAAAGCACCTTTAAATCAGGATTTATAAGACAYTAGTATAAAATGACATTATACTTAAGTCTATGCTGTGTTGTTTGGCATGGGCTTTACTACTGCACATGACAGGAAAATAATCAAAATTTTGTGCAGCAAGCAGAACGCACTTTTTAGTTTTCAGATCCATGTTGGGAAAAAAGCACCTGGGTAATGAAAAACAGAGCATTTGTTTGTCATAAATAAAAAGGTGACATATTTTAAGTAATGCCATAGATATTTAACCTTGCCAAAAGTATCAAAATGGCCTTTTTGAGCTTGCTAAACCTCATATCCTCTGAATGGGAAGGCTTAAAGTGCTCTTTAACACACCACTGCTCACCCTGTCTCAGTGTAACTTGGAGCTGTGATTGATTATTCTTTGGACGAGCAAGAAGATGTTTATTTTTAAATKATTTACTGCTATTTTCTGTTGTAAAATCATGTGCTATTTCTTACGATACTAACCAGGTCACATCCTGAGAAGCCAGAGGAATGGGAAGAACAGTAGATTTGTAGAAAGCTGGGAAGGTGGTTCTTTGGGTTTGGGGTTTGTTGGTTTTTCTTAAGCTATTTCTCCCAGGAAAAGTAAAAATATCTCTATAGAATGCTTAGCCAGTAACTGAGGTGAAAATGTTGACCTGAGCCCCACTGGGAAATGGGTGAACAGCCTGGAATTCCTGCTCATGTGSTGAGAGATTTTGAGGTTGGAAAATCTCTTTCAGCATGGACCCTTGTCAYGCATGGAGGACTCTTGTGTGTCTTCTAGTGTTCAGGTTTAGAAATCACCTCAAAATTATGGTGGTTGTTGCATTTTTGTTATACAAATTTGTCACCTAAAGTACCCCTTTAATTTGAGTGTTGGCACGGTAACACTTCTTAAATGTGAAAACAAAAACCTGTTTCTTTCAAGGCTATTAATTGAATTTCTGCGTTTCTTGTAAAGGCAGGACTAAATAATAAATGCCCAAATTTGGGAAGAACATAAAAAGAAAAAATAAGCCAAAAAAAAAAAAAAAATCACAAAACAAACACCTGACCTGTTCAATGTCAGTCATCCAAAGGAAAAAAAAATCTTAAAATTTAAGCTTAGGCATGTTTACTGGCAAGAATTTAGTAATGAATTGCTTTGATGAATTCTTTGAAACCAGGTGTGAGGAAAATCATTCCAAATCCATTTAGACCTGTCATAGTTTGAATAATCACAAGCATAAACTTGAACTGTTCTGGGGTTTGCCTGGTTTGTTCATTCTTCATCTGTTTACCACGAGCATATTCTTGTGATGGTGTCTTGTCCAGTGTAAAAAAAAAGACTAAGCAGAGGTAGAAGGGAGGTTTTTGGGACACCATAAACTGGGAATGTGAAATTTCAAAAGTGATTTCAAGCCAGTTGTRAAAAATCCCTGTATTTTCCAAGTAATTCCTGAGGTTTTAATTAGTAATGTAGTTGAGATGCATTTTTATTTATTGAGTCAAAGAGCCACAATTCCCATAGTATTACTCCTGTCTTTAAGTGCACACGGAATGGGACTTCACTGAATATAACAGAGAAAAATTTTACAGTGGATAATCTCAGATGTCAGGAAAAGCCAAAATGCAGGAAATAGTTCTCTTGGAGGTTCTGCAAAAAAGCTTTCTTTTGGCAGCTCAAAGGTCAAACCTTTGTCTCTTGACAGAGCATTGAAAGGGCTTTCAAAACCTGTTTTGTAGCCTTCTGTTTTAACACTTTAATGCTGAAGTTTTCTTTCAAGAGGAGCCTTATAACATTCAGGAGAGCTGCTGACTTCTGTGCTTTGTATCGTGTCGTCCTTGTCTTGATTAGATTTGTTACTGTATAATTACTTGAAAAAGGCTAAGTGTTCTACCTTCAATAAGTAATTTGGCAGAAGGGAGTCTTCTAAAGACAAACACCCCTAAAAATCAAATTGGAAACTGGCTTCCTCTCAGTTTTACCATGTTCATTTTTTTCTCTAACATGAGAATGGTCACTTTTAATTTTAGTTGTAAATATTTTTAAAAAGCTGCACATCCACTTCTAATTTATTGCTATTGATTTTTTTTTTTTCCCCATAGGCTTTTGAGCACTCCTGTTGTATTCTGTGCCTGAATGGAAAAGAAAAACAATATTTATTATTAAGATTTGTAAACAATTTGTGSGTTTGTGTGAATAGAGATATAAGTGATCTTCTTCATGTTTCCTACATTACCAGTGTCTGTGACAGGCAAGTAGAAGATTTGCTACAATTCTGGCTAAAGAAAAGRTTTGGAATCACCTAATGATTTTGCAATTTAAAATCCAAAACTATTT
This sequence comes from Amblyornis subalaris, assembly GCA_018881555.1. Lineage (NCBI taxonomy): Eukaryota > Metazoa > Chordata > Aves > Passeriformes > Ptilonorhynchidae > Amblyornis > Amblyornis subalaris. Next base: position 5,843,433 of record JACAXG010000014.1, read on the forward strand.
CCAAACATTTGTGGAAAAGTTACCCTTAGTTTATTCACATTTTATACTTTATACTAATTTATAAATAAGTATAAATTATACTTATTTAATATCTGTTCTGAAATCTCAGTGATACTTAGAARGCTTTTATAGTTTCTCTCGTGGTATGGACAAGTGACCAGTGTACTTTTTAAASTCCTGTAAGTTTAGCAAGTTTTTATGGCATGCTGTTATCAAAAAAATYGAGGAGGTTGAAATTCAGTAGAAAAGTAGGAATTTAGTCTACTAGGCAACACTCAAAAATTAATGCAAACATACTTCAAGTTGTTTTTTTCCTTTCAAGTTGGGACTAGAATGAGGGGAATTTATGTTTAAGGTCATTTAAACATAAATCTATWGTCTACCAGGTAATAACTTTTGAACAAGAAAAAAATAAAATCATGTTATATGAAATAGGCTGACATGGTAGCTGGTGTACATGAACCCTGTAGTAGGATTATGTTTTTAAATTTCTGTCTTTTATACTAATTRCAAAACATCTTATTTGCTTTCAAATTCATTATTTTTTGAAAACCTGTTTTGTATGCTGTATTTTATTTTTTTTTGCATTTTGTTTGCTGCACTTGGTCTGCTTATCAAGCTTTGTGTAATGATTAGATTTTTATTTGAAACAAGTAGCAGTATTTATTTGCAGCTGTCAGTCAAAATAKTTAATTAACTCCAAACACCACAAAAGTATCATAAATCTTATTTACAAAATMTGTTCAAGTAAGCTTGTAAAAGAGTTGCCTGCACAGCTAAAATGGAATTAAATGCTCAGAATCGAGGGTGCTGTGGAACCAATTATATTGCAGTGGATACTCCTTGGGGGCTCTGGGGAATTGGGGGGCAAAAAAAAAAATCACGTAAAATCTTTTTCTCCCTGTAAATTAATGGATCATTGTTATAAATGAACAAACAGGTAGTTTGCTTGGTTTGGATTTGTTTGTTTTTTTCTATAAAGGAAATGAGAATTTTATTTTACAGATTTCAAATATGTGGTGTGATTAGGTAGAATGTACATACAAATAAATATGTAAAGCACCTCTGATGACACAAAACCAAAACTTACAAGGTCTTCAAGCAATCATTTGATCCAGCTCCTCACTCCACTGCAAAAATAAGTTTATCTGATATGTTTCAGCTTCCAGTCTACAAGATTATAAAACTTTCTCAGGTGATCTGTGCTTGACTTCTATCACAGTGCTATTTGGAATTATTTTTGTCATTTATTGAAGTCACAACACTTAAGGAGTAATGTTTATTTTCCTTTTCTTCCACAGGTGATCTTTATTCTTTTTTTGTAACTACCTCTTTACATATTGAACAAAAGCTATCATTATACACAAAAGAAAATTATACACTTTGTACACTGAATATCAGCTTCAGAGAACTGATACATCTTCCTCAAAGTTAATATGAAATTCAGTGTTAGGAATTAACTGATGTGTCTCAGACAAGCAAGTGAAGTGAATTTTGGATTAGTTTTTAACCACATGACCAACGTTTTTCAGATTAATAGGAAATCATAAAAACTGGAGAAGACAATGTAGGTAATTTTTTCAGTCTTGCTACATAAATATTGCATTTTTGAGTTTATTGAAGACCTATGGCATCTTGTCAGGGAACTGAAGAAAAAGTTTGAACTAATTGTGCTCAAGTAAAGTCTCAAGATCCTATAAGGCAACAGAGCCAAGAGTATCCAAACTGAACCATAGGCAAAATGAGCCATGTGCCCTGAAATGTGGGGACTGWGGGTGTTCCAGAAGCTAAAAGAGAGATAACATTGAATCAACATCACAAAGGAGGATTGCAATGACCTCTGTAACTGTAGATTGACTAATATTGATAATCATGCAAGATAAAATAAAGTGGTAATTGATTTAAACAGGATTTAGAAGGGGGGGAATTCATGCCAGTCAGATTTTTTTTTCACAGAACACACCTCTGTGTCGTGAAACTTATTTTTAATCTTTTGAAGGAATTCCATGTTCATTTTTTAAAGGTAATAGCACAGACTTTTATGGAGCATCYTTAATGGTACTCTGGAAATCACAATAAGAACAGTGTTTAATGATAATTATTAATCACGTGGATTTCCAGTTTACACAAACTGACTGAGAAATCTTCAAAGGTGTTACATGTCAATGGAGAATCATCACAAAATGGAGATTTTTCCTAATATTTTTCAGACAGCAGCACTAGATTCAGTGCTAGTCAACACCTTCATTATTTATTATTGGATAGAAACTTGCTACTCACATGAAAACAACTGATCTCASTGTAAGAATATTYCCTTCTTTAAGAGRAAAAGATAAATGTCTTTCTCCTTAGACCTACAACCCTCAATTGTGGCAGAAAGGATATTATTAAATACATCTGTGTCCTTACATGTGATTTCTAATATAAATACCAACCATACCAACAACCAGTGCAATGAAAATCATGTCCTGGAACTTCCAGTCTGTTTATAATTTGAAAATATGTGTGTGTGTTTGTGCACATGCACACTTGATTTTGTATCTGTGATCAATACTTGTGAGCTTAGGGAAGCTGTTCCCATCCATGCAGTGATTTGCATATACAATTATAGCAGTGAGGCCAGAGATACAAACTGTGCAAAGTGGAGTGCACACAGAAAGATTTTAATATTGAGGAAAAAAATGAGCTCATGTTTATGTGATTCAATAGCTTTAGTCCATTAAAATATATTGGGCTGTGAAGTAAATTTTTKCCACACTGCTGACTAGAATCTGCACCTTTGAAAGTTCATGCAGATGCTGTATTATTTAGTATTCTCAGAAACATATATATGTAACCTTCATTAGTCATCCTTACCAGAGTAAATAGCTTTAGATGGCACTTTACTGGATTTGTCAATTTGTTTTCTCAATTTGTGCAGTGCAAACATTTCTCTCTTGCATACTGGGTGTGCATTGTTTCAGAAAGTTTGCTTTTATTGCCTCAAAATTAACTTTTGAAGATCAGACTCTGGAGGATTAAACCTGAAATATAATGTGATAGATATTTTTCATAGATTATATTGTGCAGTAATTAGAAGCTATCAGTTTTCTGTATTATAGAACTGTACTAATCAGTTCTGCAATAAAGTACATTRTCAACCTTTCTGGGATTTGCTTGCTTGCTATGGAAAAGCAGTGATATATCCCTGAAACCTTGTTCATAAATATCCACATTTTCTTAACGAAATTTAAATGTGGTTTTAGTCCTGTRGTATTTCACAGTACATGAAATTACAATATCCCTGATTGGTATTTACAATATCGATGTTTGAAATGGCAATATCCCTGTTCAATACTGTACTTAGGTTTTGGAAATATCTCAAATAGTAATCTACATTTTCAGGGTGCAACTGAACACATCATTTGATGTGTTGATGAGTTTTGGATAATAGTTGGCTCCTGTGTGTTCTGTTGAAAATCTTTTCAAAGTTCCTGGGACTAGATTAGATTCATGTRTCTGGCTAAAATCACATTTTATTCAATTGGATGGAGTTCTTTTCCCAAGCCTTAATATTTCACAATTCTTGAAACCAAGTTCAAGTGAACTTCTGTKGAAACCAGAAAGAAAAATCATTTGACTGTGTGGCTTTCCAGTCTCCAGCTTTTTCTCTTCTCCTTTCCTCACTGTTATTGTTTTCCTGTCCTGTACAGAGGCAATACCAAGGACACTTATGGTTTAAGTAGATAAAAGTTGGAAGAATCCAGTCAGGAAAAGAGTATTACAGTACCCCACTGCTGTAAAAATAAAATCTTYTGACATCTTTTGGATCATTTAATTTATCTCGCAGTGGAGCCTGGAGACCTGCGTTTGTGTTGCTGACACACTTCAATAAATCTGCTTTGAGATAATCTTTCTGAAAAATTCAGTTTCTACAGATACTTGATATCTTAAGTGCAAGTACTGTTATTATACCATTTTCTCAATTCCCAYTGAAGTCCAGGACAGGGTTTTTATATGAAAAATATGATGGTAGTTTATTGACCTTCATGGTCTGTATGGACTAACGGGAGTGACTTTCCATTCCAAAGAACGAAAAATAGGTTTTTTGTGTGGCTTGAAGGAAGTGATTTGTTCATGCATAGTTGCTATTGAGAAGTTTCAGTGTCAGACCACAGGTTTCAGGGCAAGGTAAAGCTTTGTCAGCAGTAAATTTCTTTGGCCTTGTTCCAGGCTGGTGCCATGAGGGAAGGTTTGCAGTAGTTTACCCATGTGTCAAGAGAGTTCTTCCAGAGAATTACATCTGATTTTCRGTGTTCTGTTCCAAAAAAAAGTTTCTTCATTTGTGTCTGTTACAATTGAACTTACTCTTTTCCTATTTTTTTTTTTTCTGAAATACTTTAGTTTATGTTGTGTTCATAAATGGCAGATTGACCTGAGCTTTGGGGAAATGTAAATTAGAGTAGTTGCAAACTGTAGTATCCATATTACACCCGACTGTGGGCCTGATTTCTAACATTAGGTGCTGCAATACAAATGCAAACGTTGCTGTGTGTGTGGTTTGGTTTGGGTTTGTGTTGTTTTTCCAGAAGCAGGCTGGAGTGCCKGGGTAGTTTGGGCCATCTGGTTCCCTGAGTGAGACACGGCTCCTGCAGGTGTGTGCTGTGCATGCTGATGGGCAAGTGTTGGTCATTAAAAACTCCAGAAATTTACTTTCATAGTTTGCTTTACCGGGTGAGCCTTAATTCACTTTTATAGGAAAATATGTCGTGGAAGCTTTCTCTCCCAATTTTTTTCTTTTTGTGCTGCTGTATTGARGACCAGTGAAAATTAGTTGCTGCATATTCATTTGGCATCCAACCTCCCAAAGACTGGCCTGTTTGGGATACTTATGAGATCCTGAAATATGGTATAACTCTTCAAAGAATAGAGTGAGTGTACTTATCTGTCCCCTTCAGAGTGATAAGTAACCTCTTTCTTCTTTTTTCTCCTGTGGGGTATGGAGAAGCAAGACTGTAATTCCACTGGCATGAATTATTTAGTGTCCATTTGGAGGGTTTGAGTGATGCATCCCAAAAATGAGTAGCACGGCAGAACCTGATCACCACAGAGTTAGACTACATGGAAATGGGTTTGCAGTCTTTCTGACTCTGCATATTATAGAAGGAGAATGCCTTCAGGCATTTGAGATGATTTACAAGCCACAGCTATTTCCATGGAGTGCGAAATATCAACCATTTGAAAGTGAGGCCTTGTTGTCAAATCCTAATCCTTTTACCTACTTAAGCAGTTGTTTTTTTTTTTACTAGCAACAAACGTTAATTGTAGCACAAAACATTTGGGAAGTGATGCAGGTCTTATCAAGTCCCAAATTATTAATGTTTTATACTAAAACCAATTAATTTGCATTTTATTAAACCTAGCTTTCACAGTATCTCAGTATATAAGTGACACTGACCAGTGTTCCTGCTACTGAATAAAAGGAAAAAAAAAGCTTGAGCACCATTAAGTCCAGGAAAGTACTATTTTTTACACAATGAAAAACCACATTGACTGCATCCTTTAATTACAAATGCAAGCATCCCATGCTCAAAAATTGCTTATATTCAAAACTTAGATTTAAAAATATGAGCTCTAAAGGAAAAAAGTATCCAAAGTTTTCAGTGTATTTAGAGTTTGAGTGTGGAGACAGGTTCCCTCTGTTAATATGGTATTTTCTTTGCTGAGTAGTCCATTGTAATGGAATACAATTTCAAGCTGTTTTCTGAAATTTGCCATCAATAAATGTAACTCACTGAATATTGAGGCTGAGCCTGTGGTCCTGGAAATTCAGTCTTTAAAGTCACTTTACACCAAGTGTTGGAGAGTTTGCCTTTATCTGTGCTGATGAAAAAATATGAAAGAAGTTATAATGCAGTATTTTCTGGGGTGAGTGGATACTTTGGAGAAACACAGTTACCAAAGGTGTGTGCAGCAGTTTCTCAATTATTTTTTTTAAACCTTATAACTCTGTATTTTTAAGGTACTGAGATACTTGGAACTGCTGATGTCATTCCAGTTGCAGTCTTGCCACTTATATAACTCATGCTATGTAATTTTAGCTTTAAATATTTGATTGCTCTGAAATTCTCTTATCAAATGGGAACATACCTGCTTGATTTTTACCTTCCTTAAAAAAAGCCATTAAAATTCTTGGCAGTTTGTACTGGGTGTTGGCAACAGGTACATCTGACTCAATGAGGCATAGGACTTCAATTTAGGGATAGGAAGGATAAATGTAATTCAAACTCATATAACAAGCTTCAGGAATCAGAGACTCTCAGTAGATAAAGTCAAATGTAGAAAAAGTCCAGGATAGAAAGTTAAATTTACTATGTAATTTTTTACAACTTTGCTTTTGTATTTCTTACCAGTTTGATGTAAATTTTGCATCTAAAATGTGGTTTAGTCCTGTGAGGTCCCATTTATTATAAAGACCTTACACTGATGGTCATATTTTTTTTAAAAATAAGRCAATTATTTGAAAGTATGCAAATGCTGCTCAACAGAAACCAAAGCCCTGAACAAGAAATACAGGTTTAAGTTTGTCTCATGATTTCTAGATGTAAACTATATAAAAAATAATTCCAGTTTGCAAAGTASTACAATGTGTAACAATATATTTAAATTTTTCACTCTGACCATAGATATTTCTCCATGCTTTGTTTTATAACTGCTGCTATTGTAATTTCCCAGTTTTTTTAGGCAGTCACCATTAAAGTGCAAAAATTACCTCACACTTTATTGAAAGGTACAATTGGAGTTTCATTTCTGGCAGCTTGTGTTGCATAGTTAAACTGATTTTTCCTTGGTTCAGTAGAAATCTGAATACAGTATCAGAACTGGGTCTTGGCTAACCTTGGTTTGACCTGACCTTTTAAAAGCATTGTGTTTGTCACCTTTTCAGTGTCCTCTTCCCCTCTGGTCTTCTCTGTCATGCAGAATACCTGTAGGCTTTTTCAAGGAGCAATTACTTTAAAGCCATGTGGTTTATCTAAGAGGCAGTTGTTTCTTGTGAAAATACAGTAATATCTTCCTGCACAGCATAACAGTTTACTCTTGGAATTTGCAGGTGCAATGCTTTTGTGTAAGAAAACACCGATTTTWAGTGTCTAAAATGATGATGCTGAATTCCTTGTCCCTGATGACTTCAAATAAACACTAATTCTTGGAGGAGTTGTTTATCCCTAGTGACAAGTTCCTCTCAATGGAATATGTGTGTGTGCAAGGAACATCTCTCATTTTACTGTGGTAATACTGAAGAACTCAAACTAGGGACAGTTTCTGAGAGTTAAATTTCTCTTTCCTGCCACTGATTTTGCAGTGCTACCGAATTTCACCAGAGTGTTCATGTTGCCCTTAAAGGTCAATAAATAATGTTCAGATTTTAGATGTTTTCAGTACAGCTTCATGTATGTTTAAATGAAAATATGTATAACCTGGAAGGAAAAATGGCTAAGAAACTAAGGAAACAACATTTTATTAATTTTTAATTATTTTAATCTTAATATAACATAAATTAAAAGCAGTCAGGTTTAGTCACTCCATAAAATTTCTTGGTGTAGTTTTAATCAGGTAATCAGATGATTGCATTGTGTAAATAGGCAAATACATCACATTAGTGGTGTGTAGCATTCAGGCTATTTAAACCACAACTCTTCTCCATCTATAGCATATTAATTATCACCAGCACAATTTGCTTTTCTATTTTTACACCGAGAAAGAATGAGTGAACATAATTTAGGATTATTTTTATGCACATACTTGAATCATGTCAGTTTGATAAGGCTCAAAATTGGGGAAATGTCGTGCATTTAATTTCCRTGTAGTAGTTTTGCTCTGTGATGTTGGGTGAGACAGAAATATTAGGTACCTTGCCTGCCTTTAGTTGATTTGAAAAGCACTTTGAGGTCTGTAGGGGAAAGTGCTGTATTAAATCTCCCTAATAATTTTATGGAGAGCTGATCTGCATTAATAGGCACATATATGATCAATCAATAAAGACAGAGAGCAGAACAGGATGTTTATAGCCAAACCTGGTAACCAGCTGGGAGAAAAAAGAAAAGTATGCTTGCCATGGAATTAATGCAATTCCCAGGAACTCTGTGATTTTTTTTAATAGACTTTTGCAGTCATCTGATAATATTTTCAAAGAACCATCAAACCTTGTTCCTCTAATGATTTGTTTGCCAGAGTGTAGCAGGTGTTTATAGAAGAGAGACATATCCTTGTGAGTCCTTTGCTATGCAGCTTCTCTGGCCTTTACTACCTGTTGTTGTTGATGTAGCATAACATGTTTACAGTAATAAAGATGCTAATCTGTTGCTTTCTGCATTTTTACATGATCTGTGATAAATTTAATACGTTCTGTTGCTCTTTCTTTAGATAATTTTACTCCATCTAGATGGTGTCTTATACTTCAGGTCSTCAAATGCATTTTCTTTGCATCCAGTCCAGGTGATTCAGCTCAAGAAMTAAAGATTGATTATTCATGAAGAATAAAATTCCTTGTTGTAGTTCTGAAGCTGGGATCACTATATTGTATTGTATTGTAAGAAAACTGGTCATTCTTTACTTGCCCTGCTGAAAGCTCCTTAGATGTTTTAATCCATTTTCAAAAGATGGTAATGTTTTAAGTTAAGCTGGAGTCAAGTAAAGAAAAGTAGTAGCCAGAACTAMCTAATAACATCTGCAATGAAGTACCACTTGATTATACTTTGGATGTGTCAGATCTATTTTAGAACATTAACTCAAATGAAATGTACTTAATTGGCCATATGGTACCTTTCATTTCCTCAGATTTGTAACATAAACCTGTAACATGATGCAAAAACCCAAAACGAGCTCCAGAGAAATAAAATTATTCAATTATGAAAAGTGTGTGAATCCTTGCACTGACATGAAGCACTCCTTGATTACTGGCTAAACAGGGGCTTGGTTTGCTTCCAGTCTGAAGGGAGGGTTTGAGTGACACAGTGGAGCCCAGCCTGAGCAGCTGAGTGCTCTAAATACTGCTAGGATGTGTTTTTCCTGTAAGGCTAACCAGCTGAAGAAATACAGTTTGGCTACTCTACAACAGGGAGTGAGTTGTGTGTTGGCTGATAATTTATTCTTGATGCATTCTTAAAGATTTTTTTTTCAGATTAATTTTATTAGTTTTATTAATCGCAGGACATTATTGTTCTTTAAGTCCATTAGTTTGGGGAAGCATTTCATTTGTCTAATGAATGCTAAACACACTATAGGAACTTCGCAGTCGTTACCAAGGAGCTGAAGAATGCTGGTGGTGTRGAGTCTGCATAACAATAAAAACAGATTGGAAGAGCACAGTGCCTTGCATGTAAAGTATTCTCCCATATTAGTGCTGGGTTAAATAGTGCTGTGTTAAATATTTATTGTTGAACGAGTCATTATCAAGGCTTGTGTGTCAAAACAGTGAAAGTGGAATGAAGCAGTTAACCTCTGTAAATGCTGTGCTGTTGAATTGAATTGCTGTCAATATTAATCCCATACCATCAAGGATGGGGAAGTAAAACCCCCAAAATACCATATTTTATTGTCCTCTTAACCAAATCTGTAAATATTTCATATGTGAACTTCCATGCATTAAAAAAAAAAATAAAAAAAATCATTGTTGCTATAGTGAGGGGGGAAAGGTAACAGATTCTTCCTGAATAGTTAAAATAAATGGCGTGTAAAAGATATTTTCTGAGGGGGCACTGGGTGATCCTTCAATTCCTTAAAATTCCTGAAAGGACCAATGGATCATGTTCACAAATACAGGCATAAAATCATAAATGTGGCTTTTTGTGTGGATGTGTGCTATGCAGTGGTTTTGAGTGGGAGAGATTGTAGAAGATAAATGTGTGGTTATTAAAAACACCTTTTTCAAAGAGTGTATAGTTTGGGTTTCTGCTCTTGTATAACTATTTGGACAGACCTTGAACAACTGTGAATGTATATAAGAATGGCAGGAGCAGAAATGTTTAKCAAAAAAAAAGGAGTGATATAACCACCTTTCAAAATTACTTATGAAATGGAAGCTATTTCTTGAAGGTATTTTAAAATAATTTTCTGTGAAAATCTGCAGCCTTTATTTAAACTGTGTAATATGCAATTGCATTCTTCACAGCACTGAAATGAAACTGTGAAACAATAATTATGCTAATTTTAAAATGGGAAAATACCAAGATTTGTCTCTGTCTAACATTTTCCTGATAACCTCAGAGACTTTAATGTGCAGAATTTGCTGTATTTTAGTGTTAAAGGAGAACCARTCTTCTGCTATTCTTTCAGAAAGCTGTAATTTTGCAGGTAGAGGTGAGCAAGTTATGTTATACTATATAAACTGTTAGCTAAATGCAAATAATCTCCAGTACTTCAACTTCCTAATATTCTTGAAAAGAAACCTAAGTAGCTTATTTGCTGTAATAGATGTCGAAAGCCTTTATGCCTACTGTTTATTAAGTGTTTAATTACCTGATATATTTAAAAGCTGCACAAGTATGTAGCACTCATTCTGGGGTTCGATTTCCAGTTTTCATATTTATTACAGTTCTGTYGCTTAGTTTTCACCATTAAATGCTTACGTGACAGAAATACAAAGATTCCCCTGACTAGAATTGTTTTAAGCAACTGTCACAGAAAAYGTGTCTTACGTATCTTCAGCCTTTTCATTCTGGTTTTCTCTTAGGCCCTACTTTGCAACTGGGGGAAGTTCTCTACATTGCCATCATTTGATAGACCGTAGATACTTTGAATATGAACATCTCATTCAGCTTTTTGTTGTGGCAGAGCATGCCCTTAACTGGATAAAGAATTGATTCCTTAGTAGCCATTAAAGGCACTGTGATGCCCTCTGATCTCCTGGCCAGTATGGGGCATTTCATGTGCCTTGATTCTTGCCTCTCCTACCATCTCAATTAGATGAGACTTTCTTTGTCCTCTGAAACATCTGAAACATCATGTCACAGCAAAACTTCATGCTCTGTTTTGTTCAAGGTGCTTCAGCCCAAAGAATGCTGTGTAAAGGAGATATTTTTAAGAGTCTGGTTGCAAATAATGAAGTAGAACTTTGATTTGTGTTTGTCTTTCAGAGCCAGAGCTTCAACTGTGTGGAAAAGACCAGATGTCCAGGATCCAATGTGAGTTCTGTGCAGATACAGGGAGATTCAGACTATTTCATCAACCACCTCGGAGTACCTGCCACACAGTTTTCTTATGAGGACATCAGAACGTCAGAGGTAGCTATGAATAAATATGGACAAACTGAAAATAGCAGAAAGATGGAATTATGTTTTCTCAGATTTCCTGTTGTAGTGGAAAGTTATCTCCTCTAAGTGCATTTTTTTTAGGTCTTCAGAGGATTACCACAGAGCTTCAAAGTGACTGGTTTTATAGGGATATGATGTTCAAAGAAACAGATAAAAATTGGAGGATGTTACGTTAAAAAGGGTAATATTGCTGATAGTATTATAGGCTACACATTATCTAACCCAGCTTTTCAGACTGTTTTCAACACAGAGCAAACAGGTATTGATGTGTATTTTTTTTAGTGCACAGTAGGATGAGACAGCCTTCAAAATGAATTTTATATCCATTTTCATACCATGAGGAAAATATGATTCTCCAGCATAAATATTGTTGTTAAAGATCTGTTTGCTTGATTGGAGTCTCCCAAATGCCATATTCTTTTTCAGTCCATCAGCCTCCGCAAGGTAAGTGGAAGGAAGAGGCATTTTATACTGTTTGGAGTTCGGGTTGAAATTGGACACAAATAAATTGTTAGGAAAGCTTGTCCTTCCTCAGCCTTCTCTACTGCAGGTTATTTGCACCTGGACAAGTCAGATTCACCCTCAGTTGGTCAGATGAGGATCAGGAAGCCTGGCATTAGTTACTTCAAGATACAATAGGCATGAGAAAAGGTGTGTGTTTTCTTGTAAATGTGATGATGCATTGACTTCATATCCTCCTCATTTCCCTTCACTRTGCTCATCTCCTATGCACACATCTTTCCAAGTTCAGGAACAAAGCTGAGGCTGGGTTGAGCTGGAATGGTTCCTGGCACTGCATGCTAATATGCTTCTCCTTCACAAGTGCAAAACAAAGCAGAGRCGTGCCAAATGCGGAGCACTGCTGTCGTGTCGTCGTGTAGATTAAAATAGATTCAGTCAAGAATTTATATAAATAAGGAGGCTTCTGTTTCTAAACATCATGGCACCTATTAGGGAAAGTTTTCTATTTCAGATTAAGCACAAGGTAAAGGCTGTAAGGAAAATATGAAGGCAGAAGACGAATGMGTGCAATGTTTATGACAGGCTTGTGGTCCAGAGTGAATTTTTGCTGTCACTTAGCAGCTATTCCACATATTTTTCATTCAAGATCTGTGTATATACAATCTATAGAGCATGAGAAAGAATCTGCAAAGTTCAGTGTATCAAAATAGGAAGTGTTTTCCAGCAACATTTACAATATGAACACYGAAGGTTCCCTTGGCTATTGTCTACTTTAATCCAAAGTTATTCTTCATGTTCAGTTAACCTTGTAAATGTGCATTTTTGTCTCTCAGAATGGCTCATCAATGTAATTAAAATCATAAAAGACAGTATTTCCATATTTGCTTAAACATGACACTGTAAATTTGGTTCTTTGTTAAAAACTCAGCTTTTGTCCTTCTTGAAAAATCATTTCCTAGAAATAAATTTGGTAAGTGTAATCTGCAGACGTGAAGTAGATGTACTGCACTTCTCAGACTGTAGGAGACCTTGACCCCATGAGATCTGTTCTATGTGAGAAATAAATCTGCTTGGCAAAATGTGTAAATTTCTCTTGGCAAGAGAATGGACTTTTTTCCTCAAAGTGAAGTTACACAGAAGGATTAAATTTGGATTATTTACTGTATCTCTGTTATTTATTGAATGGGTTTTTAACAGTCCTTCGGAAGACAGGCTCATTGTCTCTCCTATGTTCTATCAGACAAGCAATCTGTTTATCCTTTCCTATTTATTGCCATTGTTTATTGTGGATTCTGTTTATTGTATCAAACAGATATTACAAGGCAGACAAACTACTGTGTGTTTACAGCCATATTAATACACGCTGTAGGAATTTCTGTTATGCAGGTTAGGGATTGATAATAATCTGTTGGTTTGCAGGGAGGGATTTTTGCTTTGTTTCCATCCACCTTTTTAAACTATGCCTCACCTTTGTCAGCTTCACTGCAGAACAAGATTTGGGAAAACAGATTTCTGAAATGGACTGTTTTGGCACGTTTTTGTAGGCTATCATTTTGCCAGGTTGGTTTCCTCTTCTCACTCCTTCACTGCTGTGACCTACTCAGGAGTTGCTCTTCCTTTGGAATATACATTAGTTTATTTTACCCACCTGTCAGCCAGCATGCAGTGTCAGGTAAAACTGATGCTATTCCACAGTTGAAAAAAAAACTGGTTTAGAGTTAAAAAGCCCAAGACCTGTGTTTGTATTCTGCCTACAGAGCAGGAGCTCTGGGTCAGCTTTAGAAATGCATTTGCTACACAGTCAGTGGATGCCAGTCYGCAGAGAGAAGGTTATAAAAGCCTTTCATTGACAGGAACCTGAGGAGTAAATACGAGGAGATAAAAGTTGTAAGAGGAAACATTCAGGCCAGAGGAGTAAGTAAAACTGTCTGGCTTGAAATTACCTAATAGAGTGAGCCACAGCCTCGGGGAGGGTAAATCTGCCTGGCAAATGCCCGTGGTCGGGTCTGTGARCCAGTGAAGTACATTCTGAGGGTTCAGCCAGTGCTGTAAAAATGCACGGGGTGAAATGCAGCTCATTTATTCACTAGCAGAAAATATGCAGCATTTTASGTCTCAAAGTAAGTAAACTTGGAAGAATTTCTCAAGTGGAAAAAAACCATCATATTACCCCAGTTTCCAAGGATTCTCTTGCATTTGCTGAAGAAAGCCTTCTCGCTCCTCCTAACCTCTGGTGCACTGGCTTTTCCTCCACATGAGGCTCACGTTCTGATTTGTAATGTGTTGGGAGAAAGGCTGATCAGGTTTTCCTGAAACTGCTGATTCTCTTACTTTCAGGAGGAGTTATGTTATCAAGATAATGATTAGTTTGCATCCAAGTGACTATCTAGAGTCTCCAGAGAGAGRTCTAATGTTGATTTCAAATCAGAGTTTCTCTGCTACAAAAGCCATGGTTCTAAGCCTGTTAGTCCCAACCTCAGTAGAGAAAGTATCAGAAACATATTCACTTAGCTTTACAGCAACAAGGAAGAGTAACATAAACTAAAAGAGATCTTAAATCACAGACTTGTCTTAGTTACTCTCTGCACTGCAGTAAAAGCTGGATATCAATCAAATTACTCAATTGTATGAGCATTGGTACATCACGAATAGCAACCTGGAGCAAGTGAGTAAATTCTGATTGTTTTTTTTTCCTTGTGTGAGCTATTTCCTGAAAATATTAGTCATGTTTGTATAACTGTATTTTCAAACCAAAAAATGGTGTAACAGGTATAATACATACATATCCTACATAATGAGAGAAAATACATGCATAGAACAGACAAAAGCTGTTTACTCTGCTTAGTGTCTTAGATATAAATTCTTCACCTGTGGTATTTAAACTTTGTAAACRAAACAATGTGATTTACATGACTGAAGCTCAGCTCTTGGTTACCTGATTGTAAATTCGGAATAACTCTGAAAACACTGGATATGTTGGTGTCTGATCTGAAGGACATGCATTCAGTTTCTATTTGGATTCCTGAYAGTTCTCGTTTTTGAATGGATATACATGGATTGTGTGCCTGTGTAGTAGAAAATACTGCCCTGTCACTTACAGGTTCCTTTCTTTCTCTTCCTTTACACATTTTTTTGTATCCTTCTCTGGTGTTTTTTGACATTTTTGTAAATGGAAATTCTAATATTAAATGGTTTCTTTCAATTGCAAGAGCGATAACTCTGTTGTTCCATATGAAATAGCATTCACTGTAGACTCAGCTCTGCTCTTGTGAATGACCAGCACAAAATATAAAAAAAAAGTGTTTAAAATCATTGAAACTTAACCTTTACAGCAATAAAAGGTTCATTATTCCAATCTGTGGCTGTGGTAACAGAAAGTGCTTTTAGTCACAGTGAAAGCTGACTTGCTAACTTCTATGAAATTTCTTATAATGGAGACACGAATGGAAAAGAAACATGAATCCAGGTCTTGAAGTGTTGTTTGGCATAAGTCCTTCTTTTCATTTTTACACTGCATTTATTACATWAAACCAGCATGGTCTGGAAAATATTGTGTTGTTTTCTGTCTCTAGCTATAGTTTTATATAGTTTTGTCTGTTGAACAGACTTAGTGCTTCAGAAGTTCATCCATAACTCCTCTTCTGTTTCTCTTATTTTTYTCCTTTATTTCTTTAAGGTTTGCCTTGTTTTTTTTCTTGTATGAACATCATCTCTGTAATTTTCTGTGTTTAATTCAATTTAATTTTCTGCATATAATTTGCCTCTTGATGGAGCACCTTAAAGATGGAGTTTGCTCTGCTGGATTCAACATTCTGATGGCCATACTTGCCTTTTTTTCTTTCATGAAAGGGTACAGACAAAAGCAGCTTTTAAAAGATCTGTGTTTGGAMGTGTAGTACTGGGCTTCTTCCCTGAAGAGAAAAGAACCAACCCCTTCGTTGCAAGTTAATTAATTTTGATTATGTCTTTCACAGCACAGTTTACAGCAGAGCTGCTGAAGTCCTGGAGCACAAGTATGTCAGAGACTGAATTAAAGAGCCTTGCTGTGGCTGCCTAGTGTTTGGGTACTATAGAAAATACTAGAGAAAAAAAATGGGTTTTCCATGGTCTCAGTTAGAGTTTTGATTGTTTCTTCAGCATTGTAAATCAAACAACACTGAACTGTTCGGCATTTTGAGCTTGATCACTTGCAAACTTAAGCTGGTACAGGTGCATATTTTCAAGATGGAAATTAATTGATGGTTACTATCCATTTCTGTGTCATTGCAGCCAACAGTTGCTTGAGGACTCCAGTTTTTTAAATTACAGTTGGATGATTTCCCATGTTATCTGCATATTACTCATCCTTCTCAGTGCATCCTATTACATTATGATTCCTGTCTGATAACACAGGATCTTAAATCCCCTCTGTGATAATGTGGTGGGTTACATCAACATTAGCATTATCGTTTTGTTTGGGGGAAAAAAATGCTGCACATGCACATTATTTAAAAAAACCCAACCCTACCTTTTTTTTTTTTGGTTATTTATTGATGGATACATACTCATCATGAAACATTTCATAGTGGATGTCCACGTTTGGGTATGCAGGACTCACAGAACATTTACTTTTACACCTAGGCCATTAAAGTTGTTTTCCGTATCTTCGCTCAAACTTAAGTAGAGGCAAGAAGTATAAAAATTACCTGTCACATTATTCACAGGCCAGACCAAGATACTGTAATACCATGGACCACTAAGCTAATTTAGAAGAAAAATGAAAAGAGGATTCTTTATAGAAGGCATTTGTATGTAATATATGTAGAAGAGTTTAGAATTTTGACAGTTTGAGATTGTATCCTCTTTAGAGAGAATGCATAATGATTTTTATTTCTGTTGAAATATGCATAACTTTCTGAAGGTAACTTTCAACTTTCATTAGAGCCCTTAACAGTGATTTTCGCCTACACTGGTGTAAAACAGAGGGCACTAAATCTTAACTCTTCAGTGATTGAGGCTTCTCAGTTGTTTTTGCCATCAGCCTCTGCTCCCTCCCTCCTGCCTCATCCTGCCCTCTTTTCTTCCTTTTTATCACTCTTTGGAGAAACTTACTGYAGTTTCTTGATTTCAGTATTTACATGCTTAGACTGGCACATCATGCACTTCTCTCAAAAGAAATCAAAAGCTTTCCAAGATTTCTTTGTTACGAGAAAAGAAACAGAGGAGCTGTCCTTGATGGAGAGAACTTAGGGTCTAGTTTACTGAAAAATAACTCTMATGTTGCAAGCTGCTTTTTCCTCTTTGATGTGCTTATGTTGGTGTAGAGGGGGGGCTCAGGCAGCTCGGAGTGCTGCTCTTCAGTGCATCTGCCTTGGATCTGTTCTAAAGTGAATGAGAAACTGGTGTTTGTACCACACACACACTTCATTTTTATATGCATATGTATTAAATCAGCGTGGCATTGTGGAAGGAAGCAAAGTCTGTGGCAAAGTTTTAACTCCACAAATACAACCTTGTACCTTTATGTGTACATCTAAAGCAAAGCTGAGCTGTCTGACCTGTCATATCCTTTATTGACAGCTGGTTTTGTATCAGAAGTGTAATCACTGGTCAAACAGTTCCAGTGTGTAAACTSAGAAGTTTTGGATCTCTGTATTCTTAATGCAGTTTTCTCACCATCTTGCCTCACAGCATTAATCTTATTGTTACTCCATATCCAAATAATTTCCTCCTTTACTTCTGGTGTGTCCTCCAGTCCCTTTCCAGCCAGGAAAGGGTTAGTATGGCTATGTGCATAGTCTTGAGATTTCTGACAGGCTACTTGGATTATCTACAGCTGACCAGGCCCTTCTAGTAAATGTTCTGCTGTTTTTCTCACGTTATTATTTATGTCCTCCTTGATTAATTGTCAGTCAGTACCAATTAATTTATCAGAGCCAAGGATATTTATCAAGAATTTTGATTAGAAGCATCACAGCATCATTTCCTTTGAAGAACTGGGGTAGACCATATGCAAAGACACGATTTGTTTAATTCAGCTTTAGCTGCTGAAAAGAGAACTTCAGGGCCTGTGGCAGGTGTGAATGTCCTTAGAAGAGATTTAGCACTGGTTGTCTGAGTCTGTAATTCCAGGGAGATTCTTATCCCAAACAGAAGCCATGTTTCTCCTTCTGCATCTAGACTAACAGGGAATTTGCATAATAGCAGTGTGTTGCTATGATGATCTGCAATTTGGTAGCTTTTCCATCTAAAAATACAGCTCTGCATGGCTCCCCTCATTCCCTGTTTTCCTTCTCTTTTCTCCCTGGTATATGTTAAATTTTTTAAGGAAATAACACAGCTGGTTGTTGCCCGTGGGGAGTTCCTGGAGATGTTTCATGCCTGTATGAAAGTACCAGAGTGCTTAGTATACCAGAAAGTCTTTGCAAAGGAGCAAATGTGTATCAGCCTCAGGATGACAGGTTGCTTGGGAACCCAGGATTCCCTTTTCTGAACTGCCTTTGGAGAGTTTGGTGCTGTTGCATTTGCTGCTGAGGGAGTTTATGAACTATGTGGTAGAACTTTATGGTCAACCAGGTGTAGCAATGGGAGTTGGTTGTGTCAGGGTGAAGAGAGGGGTTTCATTTTTGTTCAYGGACAAGTGGTGAACTGCCAGGGTGTAACAACGACCAGGAGTCCCCAGGAGGTTGCCTTGGGACCACCTGTGAAGGCAGGTCCAAACCACAGCTGCCTTTCTAACTTACAGGCTCTGCTGTCTTTATAGTAGTTATGCTTTTCTTTAATCATACTGTATTTTTTTCTGACCAATGAGTTTTTTCGTTTTTCTCTTTAGCATAAATTAGTGTTTTTTAATTTCCCAGTTCAGTCAGGGGTTAGTGTAGTACTCACCAATAATTCATTAATACATTAGTCCATCTGTTCATTTGGATGCTAATTTAGTTGAATGTGGTAGTGAGAGCGTGGTGAAATTGTTAAGGTTAATGACTCGGTGTTTTACAAGACAAAATACATTTGATGTTCAATTGATTGCTTGAGTTGTTTTATTGAATAATGTGAATATTTAGCTACTTAATTTCATGGCAGAGCATCTTTGTTATTGCACTAATGCWAGTGAAACTGATGACGTCCTCATCAATTGGATACATTACTCTGCTCCAAAAAAAATCTGTTTGGTCTCACAAATCCTAGTGCTTTGATGTCCCAGACATCCCACGGTGCATCCAGAAGGAGAAAATGCTTTACATAAACTTGCCTTATGGTATCCAAACCACACAGCTTCTTTAGCATTCATTCACACTGCATGAGTACATCTTGTTGCTGTAAACTCTGTCCTGGCAGATTTCTTCAGTTTCTTGGAAYTGACTGAGGACTGTTGAAAGTCAATAGAAGGAAGACAGCCTGGGAGTTAACAGGATCAATGGGATATGGGAAAACGTGAAAAATTTGTTTAGACACCGATTAATGGCTTCTATTTGAAGCATCTAGTTACTGAAAATATGTATTACCTAAGGGCAGATGTYACTGAATTGTCTGTTCTCCCTGGAGAAGTAAATGACCTGTTGCATTCATGGTAATGTTTTACCATTGTCCTTCTGAGTGCCTAAATTCAACAGACCAACTAAAAATTTCCTGGTAGAATATCTGGAATAAGTATCAAAACTTGTTTTGTGTCAGTAGRTATTAGTAATGTGACAGTCAGTTTTGTCTTTTAATACTTTTAAGACAATTTTTATCCTTACTGCAAGGTGGTGAGCCTCCCACCTACACAACATCTGTCCAGTGTCTGACATCAGATTTCTTCATTCACTGTAATAAATATTTATTTTTGAGCAMTAAAAATAAAAAAATGGAGATAGAGAGCATTGAATCAGGAAATAAGAGCATTTTGATTCATATTTGTGGTTGTGAAAGACATTGTCACTAGGGTTCATTACTGAGAGCAGGACATTCTGTAGGATGATCTTCCTGGCACTGCATTTTCCCGCATAATTCGAATGTTCACAATTGATCGTAAAATGTTACAAAATGTTCATGCACCCTTCACACAACACATCCAAGAAAAGCTGTTCTCTTGTAGATGTAGTGAATGTGAGCTGAGCCTCCTGTTTCTGACATTCTGAAACTTTGGGAAGATCCTCTGTGAGGTTCCAGATTTCTGGCTTGGGCCACTTCCTCCTACCTAAACTGCTGATTCTGCTTTCAGTTTAAAAAGCATCAAGGGAAAACTCTGCAGAGGAATAAAGCTAGGCAAGTATCCTGACATCTTAAAAGTTGCTTTCTTTGTGCTGCAGTCTGTGAATTTATAGCTTTACAGTGATTATTTCAATTCACTTACTAACATAAGGAAGAAAACATTAAATTAAAAGAGATGAGAGAAATGTGCTTATATTCTTTTCCTGTGTGATGACTGTTGGCTGGGGTTTTTCTGGCTGCAGTTGAGTTGAATAGTAAAATAAGTTGTGCAGCACTGATTCCAATTCTGCCTCTCCTGTATTCTGTGCAGTCTTATTTGGCAGGCCTTGCTCATTTTGTCCAGCATTGGATGGCATTGCAAGGTCACTGCACATCTTTACCACAATATTCAAACAGAAAATAGATAGGCTTTTGTTTCTTTTCTAAAAGTTCTGCAGTAAATTGAAACGGTGAAAATACCACAGAAAAGACTCTTGTCAGAAACTCCTTCTAACAAGCCCATTTTCCAGAGAAGGGGCATTCTGACTTTGAAGATATGTGTTAGGCTGTGGCAATTGCAAAGCTTTACTTTATAAAAATGATTTAAAAGCACACATTTTGTGTCTTTTGTTTCAGTGAAACAAACTTTTACATCACTTTATAATCCTTTGTGGATTTGGGAGGTGATATTTAATGAGATAGCTAGAGCATTTTGCTAGAAAAGAAAAAGTCAGCCTAGTAGTGAGATGGAGAGGCATGAACTCTCTCTTGCAATATGTTTGCAGCCTGAAGGGCCTTTGCTGGGGAGAAATTCTATATGCAATGCATTAATGTCTGGTATTATTTCATTGGTTAATTTAACCTACACTTTAGAGAGCCATACTTTGCCTTCAGTATGTTCAGTATGTTCTATAAAACACTTTTTCAGTAAATCTGCTTCAGTCCACAGCACCSTCCCAAAGTAAAAGTATTCCAGATAGCTGATGATAAGCCCTATTTTAGTCTGTGAGATACCTGTTCCATTACTCTCTTTTTGATCCTTCTTACAGTCAAACCTCTGGTTCAATCACCCTGCCAGGAGGAAAAAAAAGGGAAAATGGGGAAGAGATGTCCTGTTAGCCTAGGTGAGGTGAAACACCCGTTTCACAAAGGAATGCAGTTGAATATTTTCTGCCAGGACAGCGTATGCCTATTGCTCGACTTAGGGAAAATGGCAGAAGGAATTAGGGAGAGCCTGCGGTGCGAATTTCAGAGGTGTTTGTGTTCCTCTCGCTGTTCTCTCTTTATCTTTTCTCCTGACGGGGCTTTCTCCATCASGCCATGACGATTTTTTGGCACTGGTTTTGAATACAGATGCAGACAGGTCCTGATGCAATTGTGAAGCCTCCGGGTTTCAGGGCGACAGTTTTGGGCACTGCGGAAATTCAGGGTGTGTCGCAGGTGACTTCAGCCTCCCCTCAGCCTCCCCCCAGCCTCCCKTCAGCCTGTTCCCAGGTTGATTCTGAAGATGTGCAGTCACTGCTTCGTGTTTTAGTGGCCAGACACTTGTGATGTCCCTCAGTTTTCTGCAATTCTGCTTTTAGTGCTATTGTACCACAAAAAGGCAGAAAGACTGAAACAGGTTGGTATCTCGTAGAACAGACATGGCATAGATCTGTATCTGTATTGGACAGGTAACGTATTAGAGTCTCAGTCCTGATGCAGCAAAAGCAACCCCTAAATTCTCACCTTCTAGACAATATTCTTTGGTCTGTGTGAAGAAAATAAACATTTTTCTCTTGGCTCTCATCCTTCTTTTGCATATTTGCTTTGCAGGCTTTACCAGTGTTAGATCAGCACATTTATACTTCTTGCTTACCTTGTACAAATTTCAGAAGGATTTCTGCTCTCCCTGCTTGCTCCCTGCTCTCCCTGTTGCACCTTCCTTGGTACCTTCTTTTGTCTTTTACATTTGTGCAATATAAAATTGGTGGCATGAATATTGTGAGTGCTGAAGGGCAATGCTGGCCTGAGTATGGAAAATTCAGACAAATGTTGACAAGGGTGAAGTCAAACTGGTTAAAGAACTTCAGTCTAAAGACTGTTTTTTCCAGATTGAAATTACTGCTGAGTGGAGGAACCTCCACTGCCTTTTAGTTTCAAAACAAACAAAAAAGAAAAGCCCCCCCCCCCAAAAAAAAAAAAAAATTCTGGAGATATTTGTGTATTATTCACCAGGTTAAGACCAGAGGGATGTCTTCTTGTAAAAGCTGGAGAATATTCAGCAGGCAAGAAAAATCTATTCAGGCGTGGAATGAGAGCATATTAAGGAATTATTAGATACATAATTTGAGTACATAAATTGAGAATTTCCCTAGCTGGTGATTTTACTATTTCTAAAGCAATAGTCAAGAAAATGGGATCTCTTATGGGTTCAGCATTGTCCTGGCCTAGTAAAAAAAATTGTTGCATATATTTAGAGAAATACTTCCAGTTCTAAGACAATGTGTGGTAAAATTTGATATTTTTTAAACTTTTTTTTTTAATTTAATAACAGCAAAATAGCTCTCTAAAGCATGTCTTGGTATTTATTCTGTTTTACATTAAATCACCAGAAGTGCTGTGGGATTTTATTCGTGATTTAAAATGCATTGGTTGAAAGTTGGCATATAAATTGAAGGTATGTTATAAGACAGTACACAAGGGATGGCAAATTTAGTACCTTTAGAAGGTGAAACATTCTGTTCACTTAATTAGTTGAGGAAGGATAAGTTAAGTTAGAAAAATGAGTCTAGTAAATCAGAAGTGAATTTTAGTGCAAGTGTCCATCATAAATAAGCAAGAGTAAGCCAGGTTTGGGGTTTTAAGAGATTTTCGCCTGCATTTTCGATCTCCATTTAATTGATTCATAAATCAATTAATTACTGTCACAAGACCCGAGGGCAGCAGGAAATTGGGTTCAAATTAAAAAGAAAAGGAGGCAATTTGTTTTAAGATTGAAAGTTGAATGTTCAATCGAAGTTTAATCAGAAGTGACCCATTATTTGAAAAGTGGAACATCAGTGTCTTTCTAATTTCACAGAATGCTTCATTAAATGAGTATTGAAAAGACCAGGTTAACTGATCCTTTCAAAAGGAAGATGAGGCAGAGGAAGGGTTTGGAAACCCACTTCCAAAGACATGTTATGCTTGTTCATTTCTCTTCTGAAGACCTCACAGAGAAACCAAATCATTTCATTGGAAATTAAAGGATTATTAGGGTGATCCTTTCTGGATTGTAGAGTTTGTATGACAAAACTATAACTTCATATCAGAAGAGCAAATGTTCTTAATCCATTTGGATAGCTATGATCTTAAACAGAAATTTACACAAGGCAATAAAAAGCAAAGGAGAAAATTGTCAAAGCATGAGTGGAAGTTGGGCCTCATAAATTTTCGAGAAGTCTCACAGGGGTCTGACCTTGAAAAAGTTTTTCCATAACTTGGTATCATCTCCAGAGCATCCACAATGCATAGAAGACTCTGCCCATTGTACAAGGTGAGGGTGATGCTGTTGCCTGGCTGGGGCAGAGGTGGATGATTTGTGTTTAGGAAGGGAGTGTGGGAGAGGACGAGGACAACAACTGCAGCTCCAACTCCCACTGTGGCTGAAAAGCATAAAGGAATTATATAGTTGGGTTTAGTGTTCTTTGGATTAGTGTGTCTTTTTCTTGGTGTGCATTTACTAGAAATTTGCTCAGCAAATCGCTGTTAAAAAAACCCGAAATATGACACTCAYTTGTTATTGTGAGCTTGCTGAAAGAATAAATGGGAAGTGTGATTCAGTTTCTCGCTGTTGGAAAGTGTTGCTCTTGCTGTTCARTGCTGAGAGATGCTCTTGGAGCATCGTCTGGACTCATCTCTGTGCCATGTGCTCCCTGGGATAAAGAGCAGGCTTCTGTTAGTCAGAAAGTTCATGCAGCTTTCTCTAATAAGCACAGTGCTTGAAAGACAATAAAAGACAAGAGAAACAGAGTAGGTTGGCCTTACTAGTAGTTCTTTATGGARGAGCCTTTTATGAAATGGAAAAAAAGGAAAAACAACTGTTCTAAACATTTTCATTTACGAGTGCAGAGAAAGGTTATTTCAGATGTCAGCAAGTTATTTCAAGTAGTAATCCTTTTCAAGATCTTAGCAAGCAGGATCTTGGTTCCTTCATGAGCAAAGCAACTTGTCGCTTGTGATGTCCAAATGTGTCTTGATTTATTTGCTGATCGTTGCCGATTTACGTTGAGTCYCTTCCAAAGGCAGAGGCTGAGGCAGCAGCAGGGGCTGCTGGTTTACCTGGCCCAGCTGGGCTGGTCTCAGCTCAGCTGGGAGCTGTCTAGAGTGGAGAAAAGTGAGAGAAAAGCCAGCTGAGCAGCATCTCCCTGCTTTCCAGGCAGCTGATCCACCAAGTTTGAGATTCCAGAGAAAGGATGTGTGTCTAGATGGAGCAACGATCTGATCTTGTGTAGCAAATCTGATTTGGGAGTCATTCCCTTCACTGGCTCTCAGTAAGGTACTCAAGAGTGAATATAAATAATGTAACTCTCTTTAAKTTATTGATTGCAATTATGTGACTGATGATGAACAGCACTGGCACCAGCGTGGCAGAGTGAGGGTGTTCCTCAACAGCCCTTCCAGTCAAACGACACGGCTCTGTAAACGAGTCTGCAAACTTGGAACAAAGATGAATAGTTATGAGTTAATACCGAAGTATGTATTTTATCTTAGTAATAAATGACTTTGTGCGTCTTCTCCCTGAGACCTAAGGAAAAAAAAAAGAAAAAGTTTTCTGAGGGGAAAAATGACTTCATTTATTTTTGTGATGCTTCTGTGACAACTTATGCAACACACAGATGCATCACTGAACACAAAAAATTAATATGACTCAGTGCTAATTATATATTTATTTTTTTTTAAGAAAGTGGTGGGAGTTTACTACCAGAAATAATCTCCTAGAAATGCACAGAAGTGCTGATAGGATATTGATCATGAAGGCATTTATTTATAAAAAAATTTAACAAGCAAACTTCCCAGCAATGTAATCTAATTCCGGTTTTAAGCATCTGAGCACCTTTGAGGCTTGGAGGTTTGTTTTGTATTGTTTTGCCTTTTTTTCCAGTCCTCTCCTTGGTATTGGTTTCTTGTTTCCTTGTGACAGCAAACATGCAACCTACTGTCTTGCTTTCTTACAGTAGAAGAAGAGATGAGCRTCTTGTACAAACAGTGTATTCAGACTGTGTTAAAAAAGTGGTCAACCTAAAATATATAATTTTRGGGAATTGACAATAATCCCTTATTATGTAGATGGTGTTACTGTATAGTGAAGTAGGATGGTTGCAGAAGATAAAAGAGTATTCTTTGATTATTTGATTTGACCACAGAAGAAATGTGGTTGCATTTCTTCTGAAGACTTAAATCATAACATGTTTAATAGAACGTCTGATTGCTGCTTAGCTCAGAATAAAAGCTGTGTGGATACTTTTTTTCTCCCTGTAGGCAAAATTTTTAGCTGCTTTGGGAAGCATAATTACAGAGACAACTGCCATTCCAGAAATAAAGTCCTAAAACTTAGGGGTTTTTTGCCTTTTTTGGGGGCTTGGAATCAGTTAATTAGATCAGTGAAATAAGTTTCATAATCATCAAAACTTAAGAAAAATTTGAAGGATTTTTCAGTCTCTCAACCAAATCCAATAAGCATTTGAAGGAGGAAATCAATGTGGAATCCTAAAAGACTGCTTATTTCTTTCTCACAGAATTCCAGCTTTCTCTCCGAAGCTCTTTTTCCTGTACATGCAACAAAAACTGAAGAGCTGGATCCCTCCTTCAGCCTGCACGAGACCATTGCAAAGGTAAGAGAAATGAGATCTCATTTGTACATACTTTCCTTCAGACGTCCAAATTTGAATTCGCTAATAATTTTGAAAGATAATCTATTTTTTTTTCCCTGCRAATGCTTTGAATGCAGTTAAAAAAATTGCAGAGATTCTTTCATTGAGATCCACCTTGGGAATATTCTTTACTGCTGCAGTGGTCAGCTTGAGTGATCAAAACAGCTTTATGTGCTCCTTTTTTGTGATTCCGTTGTGTTTTGCATGTTTGACGTTAAAATTCCCGGCGTGAGTCCGGGGCACTGAGCCCCAGCTGGTGATGGGGGTAGCAAGGCTGGTGCTGTCCGTTTTGCCAGTGGAGGGGACTCTGAGGGCACCTTCACACCGCAGGTTCCTGGTTTTAAGAGCTGTGACAGTGCTGTTCCCATGGGAGGAAGGGGTGCCCGCCCTGTGATTCCAGAGAGTTCCCTGCAGAGGGGATGCTCCCAGAGTTAATGTGTTCTGACTCCCCTCTCGTGCTCCAGTAGAATACTCCCTCCATGTCAGTTATTAACACAATCAGAATTACTCCTAGCTCCTCCTCCTTCTGTCGACTCAGCAAAGTTTCTACAAAGGGACACGACTACAAATGAGCCCAACTGAATGGGTTCATACCCTTCTAACAATTTCTTATAAACCAGAGCGATGTGGCCCGCACAGATTTCTTTATTCAAGGCTACTTCTTTTGCAAAAGCAGCCGCTGTTGAATCATTTCTTCTGGTAACAGCAAAAATAAATGCAGGAAGATCAGGCATGTGGACATTTAGCATGTAGGTGGCTCAGCATCTTTGGCAAAATAGGCAGTGAATGATCCTGGGGTTGTGGTGGGTTTTCTGGTTTTGTTTGTTTGGTTGGTTTTTTAAATTATTATCTGTTTGCTTGGTTATTTTTTTTTTAAGAAGGCACAAACTCCTGCAGGTGGTTTTGAAGCCTGTCAGCGTGTGACAGTTAAGGAACAAGCACCAGACAAGAGTCTTTTCTGAAGCCTTTTAAATAGAATTGATGTTTTTAAACCATCCTTGATGGCAAAGTGGCTGAAGGGATTCATCAAATCTCTTTCCTAAGTCTGAGGAAATAGTTGTGTGATGAGGGAAATAGTTGTGTGATTATTTACTGCATAGTTAATTTGTGATTTACTAAATAGTGTGTGATGGACCATGTGTAATCTGGATAATCTGTAATTTAGTGTTTGCTCTATTATGTTGACCAATGCATAAAAATATTTATTACATAGTTGACTTGAAGTATTTTGATCCTGTTTAAATAATTACATATTATTTTAAATAGGGTCATTGAGCATTACCATTTTCTTTGATCAAACTTGATGAAGATTGCACTAGGACATGACAGTATTTCCATTTTGCTTTTCAGCCTGTAGCCCAGGAAGCTTTTATAAAGATGGATAGTATATGCAGCAGTGGAGTGAGAACCTCAGCATTTAAAGGAAATGCTATAATTTAATTAGTTAACTAGGCACCCTTAATGTTGTTCTTTAGTCTGAAATCTTCATGTTTTCATTGTGGTACTCTGTACAGATGAGACCAAGTTACTTCTTCACAAGAGTATAAATCTCTATAATAAATTACTCATTTTAGAAAAAAACCCCAACAAACGAAAAACCAGAAAACAACAGCCTAGTGAAAAGCTATGTTGTAGTTAGAATTTCCACTCCTCAGCTGGAAGTTAATTCTTCTCAGTGGGTTCCTGCCAATTAACTGTGTATATACTCCATTGCAATTGCAAGTAAAACAGTTATCCTACCTGCTTCRGAAATTTTAGCTTTTAATTTCAAAAGACTTTTCACACAAAACTGTTTTTTTTTATGTTAAGAGAAATTAAATATTCAGATATAATAAACTCAACATTTAATAATTTTAATTACTTTTTATTCTGGTTTATGGAAATATTTGTAATGGGAACTTCTTATTTTTCACTGCATATCACTCACAGTTTGCTTTGCTTGTGTGGTCATTCAAGCTGGTGGAAAAGCTTGTGTTGGTTTGGGCAGCAAATTATTTGAAGCCCTTCATCTCTCTTAGGGAAATAGGGCTTAAGTGATTTTTGGCTTTTTTAATATGKGTATGGCTTGATATTAAGTAACAATATAAAAATTTCAACATAGTTTTTTATGCGCTTGATGTAAGAATGAATAATCAGCTAATTGTGGCTGGTGCTCTCACATCATGGTTGCCTTAATTTCATGAACATTTTGAAAACGAGATTGCTGAATGTGGCAGAAAAAAATGAATGAGAAATATGCAGCTGTTAAATGGATAGATCTGTAATCTGAGTGCTTAGATGATCTAATTTGTCAGAACAATTGTCAGAACAATTTATCTTAAGATCTTGGCACTGTAAAGGTGGATTTAGAGTGGACGGCTGTGAGAACCAGGCTGATCTGAAACATTCAAAGAAAGAGAAATCTGCAGGCTTCCTACTGGTGAAGAACTGTGAGATTCCTTAAAGGAGTGTGTTGCAGCACAAAACTTGGTGGTATCTTAAGTGAGATTTGCAATGTATTGTAATTTCAATGTATCTATAATATCGAGTATTAAAAATAGGTACTTGTGTGGCAGAGAAGGGATTTTCCCACCTGACCAGAAATCAGATAAAACTTCCATGTTATGGAATGCACACTCAGAGAAGTATGTGCTGTTYTTTTAAGAAATTTCATCAGTGTTGTTCAGCACAGAGTTTTAACCAGTCAATTGGAGTGATTAACCAGTTTGAAAATGTTTTGTGTCTGTTGTGCACTCACCAGAGTGTCCTCATAAGACAGGGATCATGCAGTTCTAAAAGCCTGAATGGCACACCCTTCACAGGGAATGCCACTGGAGCCACTTACCCAGGACCAGCCATGGAAAAATGTCTTGTTGATCTTTAATCTGGCAGGCACCAAAGTATTGAAAGGCATGCCAGAAAGTGACATAATTGGTTTAATGRTGAGTTATGGGTGCTGACAGACAACTTTTGAGAGAATTATTAATGAACCTGATTATTCTACACTCCCATTATGGAGTTGCATAAAGTAGAACTACCATAATGCAATTGACTTCTAAACATTACACTAAACAGCAAGAGAGAGGAGTGTTTCCATTTCTAGGGGAAATAAGGGGGTTTTTTTTTGTGTAACATACTGTGATATTTCCATTTTTCAAAAACATAAACACTTKCAGGAAAATAACAGGCAGATTCTCTTCCTGAAGCAAATAGAATGAAAAGTATGCAAATGGAATGAAAAGGCTGCTGGACTGTTGGTAAATGAAATTCACATTCTGACCACAGATAAGGTACAGCACAAGAATGTTGACTTGAGGCATTCTCTAACAGGATCATACTGTTCTGTTCCTTTGAAGCCTGGAAAGGATATATATTCCCATTTCTCCATTGTTTAGTCCCATTAATTCTGTAATATAGGGARCACTCATCCATCGTGGAAGGCAGTGATGTCCATAACTTTGGTAGTTCCTTTCTCTGTAATCTCTCTAAAAATGAAAGTCTGTGGTTTGGTGCATGTTACCTCTGCTAAATATTTTTATTCTCCTGCATGGTGTTTGCAAATGAGCTCTTACTTTTGTTTTGCCTGCCAAGATAATGYGACATGTCTAAATTAACGTGAAGGTCTCAAACCCTTACAATGTCAAAAAGTGAGAGTGCAGATTTTGAATTAGCAGAATAATACTGTGAACAGAATGTCTGTGTTGCAGAGTTCTGCCAGAGACATTTTTAGCAGTATATTATCCTGGTGTAGTTGTTTCAACAGAGTACATTCACATTCTTGTGTTGTTCCTGCTGCATTGTGCCCTTTTGAGAATCAGATCATTCTTGAAAAAAGCTCTGTGGCATTGTGCCTGGGCATGTGAATAGCCTCTGCATCGAGGCATCTCTGCATCTCTRTTTCCACTGATGTATCTTCTGTTTTCATTTAAAAATTTCCCCTGTGTAGAGCTAGAGGATTTGGCAGAATTGTTTGATTTCCAAGCAGCAGAGACACAATATACTCCAGTCAGAGTTACAGCACTCAAAGTGTTAAAGAGCTTGTATGGTACATGCAGAACTAATCTGAAATATTGAGCAAACAGAAGTCTGATGCACCTGAAAATATCTCATATCCAAGCCAAGCCCAGAAAACCCTTTGTCCTTGCAAGGTCCAGGCAAGGATATATGGCAGCCTTCCCCCCCATCACTGTGTGGTGTGCTATCTGGAAATTTTTCCTGAATGCTGTGATTTCCATCATGAAAATGTGACACTTTGGAGTGTCAGTTTTCACAGGTAATTTCTCCAGTTAGCTTTCTTCAGTGATGTATTCTGTTCGATGTAATTTTTAAAATCCCTGTCTTCAGTCGYGTGTGCCAGACTTTCCCATCATTTCTCAGTCTCTTCATCATCCTGCTTCCAAAGGCACGAGTTCTGCACAGACCAGCAGAACTCTCATGTCTTTTTGAAGATGAGTTATGTTGTGATTTTGTACTTTCAAAATGAATTATTCAAGCCTYCGGCCAGCAAACAGGAATACGGACCAGGGGTAGGTAACAGAGGTGCCAAATGGGGTAAAGGTAGCAGAAGCACAGTTCTCAGTGTATAAAGTGAGGACCAAGCGGGGGGCCTGATCAATATCCATATTTTAGACAGTCTGCTGTTGATACTGAAATTTTAGATGTGGAGTTTGACCTTGTTGTGAATTCCAGAATTTTCTGCACCTGTTTGGGTGCTCTGTCACACATGAAAACACCTGCATGGTTTTTTCGGGGCTGAGAAATTGCAATGACTTGGGGCATTTCTTAATTTTTCTTCATGTGCTCTCACAGCTGGCAGCAATTYGTGGTTGTTTGAGAGCTCTCCTCTGCCCCCCCAAGGTGATGTAGGTGCAGCATAATGCACCAATTGCAATAGTCACTCCCTAAATTAAATTACTTGCTTAGCTTTACTGACCAGCATCTCATGTACTGGTTCTGAGAATCTTACTGGTGTTTATGGTTTGGTGGTATTTGAGGTGTCCAAAGCACAACTATGTTGTCTGTGGTGACATTCTGAATACACACAAACCCAAACTTGTCCGTGTTTTCCTGGGAAGCGGCACAGGCATCCATATTTCACAGGAATGGTTTGATTTAGCACATATCCTCTTAAGCACACAAGTGAGACTTTTTGTTTTACCTTTAGCCTTCGTGCATGAAAGAACATATAATCCAGTTCAAGCAGAGGGTAAATACAAACCTGCTGAAAACTCCCTTCTGCCGATGTGTATTTTATTCTGTAGCTATTGTCAGCAGCAATAAAAACAAGAGCAAATCTGGTGATATAACCTGGCACAGTAACTTTGGGGATGCTCAATGAATTGTGGTGAACAAGGAAGTAACAACATTCAAAGGAAAAAAAAGCTGTCTGGGGATTTYCTCAGCATTAGATGTGAAAGAGGTGACTTTGCTGCTAAAGACATGAGGTTTTCTGACAAACAGTCATACTGTGTTTGGCCAGACAGCATATTCTCTATCTGCTCTAGCCTAGTTAGGGGAGATATGCTTGGAATTTTTCAGTAGTTCTTTGTTCCTAAAAGCAAGTAGCCTCAAGGACTCTTGCACTTTATACTTGAACTCTGATGGATGAAGACTAGGTAATAAAAATAAGCTGAAATTGCAGAACCCTTGGTAAAAATTTGATGAACCAGCTGCACTATCGAACACAGCTTCACTTGGTTCAGRCAGGTATTAAAAAACAGCTCCATTCCTCTACCCTCTGATTTTTTTCTGCTGATATGCTAATATGCTTCCTTCAAAATGGAAGAATTACGGGAAAGAACTAATTACATTTTCTCCTGTGACATATATTCGTGAGGTTGTGGGAAGATGTCAAGACTCCAGTATTACAAGGTTGTCTCCAGGCTTCTTTTTTTTTTCTTTTGAGTCACTGGAATGTAATGTTTTCAGCTTAGAGAACTCTGACAACTATGAAAAATCAAAATTACCAGGAACTGTGGTTCCAATGAACAAGAGAAGCTGAATGAACAAAGGAAATATAGCTGCTATTAGTAGCATGGCTTGTGTAGAAACCATCCCCAGGGATTTGTCTGTGTACATTCTTATCTCTTCAGTTCTCTGACTGAAAGGAGAATTAATTCTACATTCCTTAAATATTTTTGATATTGCAGCAAAACTGTATGTTCTTTAAAAAAGTTATCATTGTCTTCTGTCAGAGTGTTTCTTAACCAGATTGCTCTTTGGAACCATTAGTTCCTGAAGTCCTGTTTTAGACCTAAATTGCACTTGGTTGCTCCCAAGATTTGTCTGGCAACCGTCAGTGAAAAGGGAAAAAAATCGTTGCACCACTTTTCAAACCAGAGTTGCAATTTAAGTGAAGTAAGCAAATACATGTCAGCTCCATCTGATCCAATCAATCCACAGATAAACACATAAGTTGATACATAATGTATCATCCTAAATCTTAGGGTAGAAAGCCAAGATTGACGTTGTTTGTACATCTCATGGAAGACACTTTTTACTGCAAATTACAGCAATCTGACTAAGCAGAAGAAGATAGGTAGGAGTGAGAGGAAACATTGTTTAATCCCTATTTTATATACGAGAAAATGAAATACCGTGAGTCGAAAATGGTACTTACAATAAMTGAGTAACTGCTTCGTTCCCTCACCTGAATACAGAACTAACTGGTAAAATCTGATGGTTGGTTTGGCACTATAGGCAAAGACTGGGACATATTTCAAAGCTGAAGCTAGATTTCTGAAGGTGGAATCTGACAAATATGTAAGATTCGCTGAAATTTCAGCTACTGGCTGTGACCAGTTGGACATTTGTCTACTCTGTACTGAGGCCATGTGAGTGCTGAGGCCGTGTGAGTGCCTGTGTTCGTGAGACTTACCTGCCTTGGAAAGAAGTCACATTTTCTACAGAAATTCCTCTCTTTGCAGTGCCCTGTTTTGGTTATGTTGAGATCTGACTGCAGCTCTGTCTGCGTTGGTGACAGACTCTCAGCAAAGATGTCTGTGACGGGTGTCTCATTTTTTGGGGAGGTTTTATGGTTGATGATCATGACTGTACAAAGAAGCCACTGCATATTTATTGCACAAGTAAAGTGATTGTTTTCAGTTTGTCCAGTAGGGGCTTTTTACTGTGTAATGAGAAAAATCTATTTTATATCCTTCGCTCTTATTTCAAAAATGTAAGTTTGCTGTGAGGGATGTCAAACAATTGGACATGTGCATGCATTTTTTAAGGAATGTCAACACATATGTTTAGAGAATCAGAGAATAATTTGATTTGTATTCAACCACTGAAATCCAACAGCTTTAAATCTGAACAAATCTAAAAAACAAGTCTGAAGCTTCCTACTCTAATAGGTAGGAATATGCCTGAGGTTATTTGAATATTGCCCTGTTTCTCACTATCCTATTCTTCACACACTTAGTTATTAAATTTATCAGACTATAATTTTATTAATCCATTCTTTAGCATCAGTACTACCACAGGCATTTGTTATTGGCACACTTGTACTGAAATTGGTGGCTTTTCAAGGAAGATGAATTTTTCTTTAAAGAAGATGCCAGCATTCTAGAGGGATAGTTCCTTTGGGTACTCTAAAAGTACCTTGTCTGTTGTAGCAGCTCTCTCTATGAGCTCTTTTCTGTCTACAGATCTTTTGACAAAGATGTCAAATCAGACAATTCTTTCCCCAGAGCATGCTTTTAAAACATGAAGTTTCTACTAACAATAATGTAGTAACTATTCTTTTCTTTTTTCTTTTTTTTCAATTTAGTRTAATCCAATCTGCTTTTGAGTGAATATGAGGTAAAGTCAGTGGAATTTTAGTATCTGCTCAAGTGCCAAGAGATGGAAATAGCTGCTTTTGTACTGTGAGTTAATTAGTTGGTTTTGAAAACAACTTGCAGAAAGATCTGGGGAAATACAGCTGCTAAAGTGTATGTTTCTTTGTTAGTATTATTTGTTAGACCATAGTTGTAACTTCCTTTGATGTACAGTTGTTCAATGTATTATAGACATGTTTTGTCTTTATATTTGTCTGTGACATAGCTACAAACACTTTACAGAGTTTCCTTCATGAGCTCAGTCCTCACTTCAAGACCAAATTTTCAAGACTTCGGGTTCCCTTAGTTTTTTTGGGGGTTCCCTAAGGAATTTTAAAGTTACTTAAGGGAATTTTAAGTGATTTCCTTAGGAGACTTAGCCCAATCCGTAGTGGTTGTAATCTTGTCTTTAAATGTGGACACCTCTTTTGGCATCGAAATGATAGCTGAACACTTCTGAAACCATGCTCTTGATGCTGAGCATTTCTGGGGATTGTAGCCATCCAGAGAAGGGAGGATAAGACCAAAATTAAATGTCTAGATAATGCATACGAAATGTGTGTCCTGGGAARAAAGCTCCCAAGAGTCAACACATTATGCCCTGAGCTGAAGGATAGAATGCCTACAGGAACCTGATAGTAAATATTAAGCACAAACTAATGTCTGCCTTTATTTAAGTTTATCCTTTAAATCCTGGTCAGGAGCCAAAACAAACAGCCTGAACTTCAGATTTCAATATGCAGCACCATGGAATTCTCTACTCACATTTTACATTCAGTGTGTCACTCCTAGGAGTGAYTGGGCCTGTTTCAAATCCCTGCTCTTTGATGCCTTCATTGCAGATGTGCTGTGAAAATCTGATCCCAGTAGCAGATAATCTTTATTTTAAATTCTTATTCTGAATTGTTTTATAACTGGTTGTGTATGATAAAACCTGATGTATTCTCAGTGATAAAAATCTTCAAGATGTTTTTGTAATGTAATCTTGTGCATGAAACTGTAGTCTTTTCCTAGTCCTTTTATTTTCTTTTCATTCTGTCTGCTAATACATTGGTATGCAGGCATTTCAACTGGATAGAGCTAAAAAGCACAATTACATGTTTTTAAATAGATCTTCTGAAATGATGGATCGCAAAATTAGCATGAAGACTGTCTTTTCAGATACAATTGGACAACGTGAAGAAATTTTGTCAAGTGTAGAAATTGTGAGACAAAACTGGTGTATACTTAAAAAATTTGTGATGAATCAAAAAAAAAACCATAAATGAAGGCATCACAAAATCCCAGCAAGAATATCTTGTTTGTTGATCTGTTTTAGTTACTAGTCAATAAAAGAGTATTGCCAGTTTGCTGAGACATTCAAGTATTAAAGCAGCCAGCATTTAAACCAATTAATGTTAGTTTCAGAATAGATGATGAGCCTTAGGTTAGAATTATAAAATTAATAGAAGTGTCTCTTTCAGAGACTTGTGGGCTGAAGATTTTGTGTCAGAAACAGTGGGAATGGTTAAACTGTTTTTCTTATTTCGGTAGGTACAAGGAAAGAGATCATYCTGCAATAACATCAGGGTTTAGGGGTTTGATCTGCTCAACACCTTTGAGAAGAGAAAGGTTCTGCTAAGCAGTGACAATGAGTAGGGAATAATCTGTCTCCCTGTTTCACCTTTGTGAGCCTGAAACCAGATTTTTGTTCGATGGCCTTTATAAAAGCGCTTAATTCTCAGGCTCAGACAGTGTGTTAACAACGCTGAGAGAATTTAGTCTAAGCATGCAGTGTAGAAAAGCAAAACCCACCTTCTTGAGTCCCTTCCTGCTGAAGAAGGTCACTGTGTAGGCCCTTCAGGCTTCCAGAGTCACAGTAGATAAGAGCATTCCCACTTGGAGAGCGAGGAGAGCAGAGGCAAATAAGCTTGGACTCCTCCTGACCGGGGTCAGTTTGGCCTTCAGGACTTAGACACTCGAGTATGATCCCATTTTCCATTTGAGCCCAACAGAATAGATTCAAGCCTGTGCTTTAACATTAATGAGATTTAATTAACCAACAGGAGTGATCACCCCACCCGCCAGCAGCTCCTTGGGCCAGGGGCTGGGTATTGTCTGTAGCAAACTACCCATAAAACCTAAGCGATATAAAAGATATACTTTCCTACAGTGGAAATGATATTTCTATTTCATAAGCAGAGATCATATACTGGCTATGAAGCTATTTTTTATTTTAATACCTTCTTGTAAAACTAATGGCTGGGAGTTTCATAAATTGCAGCCTAATTCCGACCATGCACATGTAATATTGATTTTAAAAGGTGCAGCATCTGTATCATCTGTTGAAATAATTTTAGCTCAAAATTTAAACTGATGTTACAAAGTACAGCATTTGGAYCTAAAATGTTTCATGACAGGAACCCAGTAGCCAGTAAATGAAAAACAACATTTCAGAAGGGTGGAAGGGAAGAAGGATAGAAATTGTACTGGGGTAATGGAATAGTATATTCTAGTATGCTGCAGCCTTTTACTCATCTAAAAGTGATATGACTGTGGAAATAGAGAGAAATTTCTCCAAAATCAGGTTACCAATAAAACTGTATGTCCTGAATGATACTTACTTTGAGGACTTATTCATGAAAAAGTAGTGTTTTCTTAGTTCTGTGAGAACTCTTCAGTCTCAGAGAGTCCTTGTCTTTTCCTTAGATGAAAGAATAGCCCATTTAYTTTGTTGCCTAGATATATCAGTAGTAGGTGTACATGCATATTGCATGTGTATATTCCAAGATAATGCCAAACTTCTGCTTAATCTGTTTTAAATTTTCGCAGATAAGCAATAAAATAATCTCTGTTTTGCTACCATCAGATGTGATCCACCAACTCATATGTGCTTACTTCTTTAGGAGACTGAAACTCTGAATGGAGAACATTTACTTTCTTGTGACAAAATAGCTCTAATTCCAAATGAATAGTAATACGTTTGCATCAGACTGATGTGGATGATGTGAAGACTATTTATTTAAAATTTCATTTTTARGTATTTTTCTGATCAAATTCAATGTGAGCTTTTTGATTACGTTTTCATAATAACTTAGGATTTTCCCTCCTSTCATTTGGATGAGTCCAGGAATGTGTGGTTTTCATTGTTTGGRTAATCAAATGTGCCAAAATCAACAAATGCTGAGCTTTCTAGCTGCATTTYATATATTTTCATAAGGTAGTTTATATGTAAGACAATTTTAAAAAAGTTTTAGCAATGCTTAAAATCCACAAAATCTTTCTAGCTCTACAGACTGACAGTTGTACACTGTGGCAAACTGGCAGAGTTTTAATCACAACTTCGTGAAATATCCAAGGCAACAAAAAACACCAAAAAAAATTCACTGGCTTCTTCTCAAATTAKCTTATTTTTGCACAATTTCATGATTCTATGGGGTTTACTGCTTACTTTTTTATATAACAGCTTTAGAACAGAGAGTTGAACATTGTGTAATTTAAATTATTTTTTCTATTTCCTCTCTAATGTGTTTCCTTGAGATTGTAAAGACTCTTATTTTAATAACACTGTGGCATCTGTCAAGGTGCCAGCACTTGTTAGTCATTCAGGTTTCACTTTCTAAAACTAATGATTAGCACATTCTGTTAGATAAGTGAACCTGGTGTAAACAGATGAGCCCAGTCTAAATTCTGTTCTGTGTTCTGTGTTCTTCAGTGAAATTCGCTCTAGCTTCACCCACTATAGGAACCAATGGTCTACATGAGGTGTGCATATAAAATATATTGGTCAGATTTTTAGCTGCTCCTGAAGTGCTTGAGCCTGTAAGTGCAGACACACTCTTGGATTTTCAGGTGCAAAGTGAGAGGCAGCAGCTGCAAATCTAACTCATTGTATTTCAGAATAAAAYGCGTAGTTTTGTTCTGCTCTGTGTATATCAGACCTGTTGGGAATTCSATTATAAACCATATTCTGGATCCCATCAGTAATCCCCCAGCACTGTGCTGTGCTTGAGATGGGAATTCAGTCCCAAGGCTTGAAAGGATGCAGAGGAACACTCTGCAGACAAAAGGCTAAATGCTTATATTTATGCAGCTGAAAAACTTGATTAGACTCASTGGAATAAATGCTCTGCTATGAAAGTTTTAGGTGTCATAAAAAAGCGAAATTGATTGAATCAACATGGAGAAAAGTTCCTTTTTCTTGTTTTCATTTTCACTTCAGATAAGGAGAACATTCCCCTGTATRGGCAGAGCTTGGGGCTCAGCACACTATGACCTTTCATTTTTGGRTATTGCTCTATCATGAGAGGATTTGGCAAATGAGTTTTTCATAGAAAGCCTGTATGTAATATAAGGAGTTGTATAAATGCAGTTAAAGCAAACCAATTTATATAAACACTTAAAGAAAGATGTAGTAACTTTTACATATCTTGTTTTTAATATGATTTATTGACCTAACCATTGAAGAACATTATTGGAACTTAAGCTCTCAGTTCAACTTTTTTCCTATTTTTTACAAGTATCTCAGGAAAAGTAAACAATTCTCAAAATAACAAAAACTACTTTCTTCCACCTGTCTGTGCTGCATCACTTCTCATTCCCTACCTCTTCCCTTCCTGTCACCAATATCCCATCAAATTCTGAGCCGAATGTCAAGTTCTAACACCTGCTGTTGGAATTGGATTTTCAAAAGACTTTGAAGCTRATGTAATAATTAAGATCATCAGACATCTCCATCAGCTGAATGTTGCTGACTTTGTGGTTTCCCAGTTCCTCTAAGCCAATCTGGATGCTGCCACGGAGTGAGTGGGATTAAGTTCGATCTGACTGAAGAGTAATCATTTGGGTTTGCTGTGGGTTTTGCTTTAGGCTTTGTTTTGTTTTCAGCTCTCAGATCTGATTTGCCATACAAGCTTTAGTGCCTGTGGAAAGATGACAGTGAAAAGTGCGTGTGGAGCGTGGCACAGAAGTTATTCCAGCGACAGCATAATTTTTGTTAGGCTTTGAAATCTAAACTGAAAGGGTGTTAAAATTGGCCTGAGGAGGATTAGTTCTTTGCATACACCATGGCAAGCTGATTCTTAGATCTGCTCAAAATGCATGCCTTACATTTAAATAGTCTTTTCCGCATCTGTTATTGATGTTATTCCAATAGAATTGTAGKAGCATCATAGCTAAACATGGCATATAATGACAAAATGCTACTTTTACAAAGGAAAAAACCCCACAACAACTGAGGTGCTTTGCGGCTGGAGTGTGATTCATTTTGAATTTGGAAGGAGAACATGAGAAACAGATYACAAAGCCTTTCATGAAACTCATTATTACATCTGGACCTCAAGAACTCACTGTAGAAGTTCTGATTGGAATTTATAAAACCTAATTAAGAGCTAATGTGTAAGGGTCATATGTGTAATTTTAAATTTTGGTGCTAACATCTGAGCCCCAAAATTGTGATTTAGAAATAAATCTCTTGCTTGTTCTGGCAAAGTGCACAGGAAAAATCAAAAACTAATCCAAACTTTATTTAGGTTTTATTGGTAAGATTTACATATCTGTTATGGTTTATATAAATCTATTGTGGGCTTTGTAAATAGGCTTTCAGATTAGTAAATCCATTTGACTGATATTTGCTGAAAACCTGAGGGATATGCATTACTTGGCATTTAAGGAAGTATATGCTTTAGTGAAATTCCTAAAAATGCTTTTCCATTTCAGTGGTGGCAGTTTTTATGGTGAGTTATTGAAAACTGAGCTCTAGSAAAGCAGATTTGCATCTCCCAATTTTATTAGGTAACCACTGTTCTTATTTACCATTAATAAACTGGTTTCATAATGCAGCTTTAGTGTTGCTCAGTACCTAAAGAAAAATTAGCTCCTATGGCTTATGTTTTAAGACAACTTCTTTTTAGAGTGAAACACAAATCTGGTCAAGCTTGTAGAGTGGTTTTCTATTTAGTTACTCAGGCTCTAGTGTTTTTGTTGTGTGCTTTTCATTTTTTGCGAACTGTGTTGCTTGCCACAAGCTGTAGTTAAATAATCACAGTTTATTTAATGGGGGAAATTACAAGAATAAATGAAAAACAAATTAATATCAGTTTTTTAACAGAAAACTATGTGTTCAAGGGTGTGTAGTTTTGATTTGAATGGCACTGTCAGATCATAACTTTCTCCAGCCAGGTTATCAGATACAAAGAAGAGATTGCCCTGTACAGCCATTTAAAGATTCAGAATGGTTGGAAATAACCATTCTGGGTATTCAAGACAAGGACTGTAACCAGAAGGACAAAGCTGGTGGAAGGGCCAGAACACATGTCCTCTGAGGAGCAGCCAAGGGCTTTGGGGTTGTCTTGTTGGGAGAAAAGGAATCTGAGGGGCAATCTCCAGTGACAGGACCTGTGGGAATGGTGCTGAGCTGTTCCAAGGGAGGGTGAGAGTGGATATTAGGAAGCAYTKCTTTACCAGGAGGTTGTTCAGACACTGGAACAGGCTTCCTAGAGAGGTGGTCATCGCCCCAAGCCTGTGAGAGTTTAAAAGGCATCTGTACAATGCCCTTAACATCCTTCAACTCAGTGAGCCCTGAGCTGGCCAGGCAGTCAGAATGGGTCATTCTTGTAGGTCCTTTCCAGCTGGAGTAGTCAATTCCATTTTGTTCTCTGTGGATGCCTTCTGCTGTGCTTTTCCTGTAAGACTGTTCACAAGTCTGGAAAGGTTTTCACAAGTCTGACAATGGGTTTTAGACCAGCTTTGTGAAGTTTCATCATTTATAATCTGGTTACCCAGYGCACAGAACATGTTTAATAATTGGCTCTAGAAGTTTGCTTGTATCCCTACTTTATCACGAGCTTTTATTTTAAATGGCAGCAAAATGAAATGTGGTTAATTTGGCCCATCAGATGTCACATTGCATGAGGTGACCCATTTGTTGAAAGCACAGCACAYAGTGCTGCAAACTTGCTAGAAGTTTCTGTGTTCCCCCTTTAGTTGGTTCACAGGAACTTCGTTCTGGAAGAAAGAGCCATGATCCTAAGCAGTGCTCTGATCTCAATCAATASTTTTATCTTCACATAAAAACTCACAATTCATACAGTTTCCAGTATTAACAGTTGCCACTCCCAAAAGCTATACTGTAATAAAAAAAGGCAACATGATAATGAATAAGAGATTGTAAAATTATATGAGCACATTAAGACAGGTATGTCTGTTAGAATCAAAGATCTGATACAAGGAGCTGTTAGCAACTATTGCAAATACAATAAAAACAGAGCTGCATGAAAGAATGTGAATAATAGGAGTGTGTCTTTACTACATCACTGGAAAGAAAGGAGTAAGTTTGAATTTAAATGAACACAGTGTGCAGAAGAACCTGAGTTCAACCATGAAAATTTTGGAATTCGTAATTTTCACACAGCCAAGTAAGGAATGCTTCAAGATTGAATATCTGGTCTCCCTGGCCAATTCAAATTTGAATACTATTTATCTTTTGTGAAACTGTGATCCTAAAGAAAGTACTTCTCAGCTAGGAAAAGAGCACATAATGAGAAATACTTGTTGGAATCATTGACTGAACACCTTTATATAGCACAGTTTGATTTTGGGGTAATTGCAGGGCGAGGTCGGGCCTTTACATAGATATCATCTTGTCTAAAAGTGATGAASAAAATGGGCCCACAGAAAGATTCTGTCTCAACTGACATGAATGAYATTCTTCTGAACTTGGAGTTCTAGCCCGTGCACTCCTTTTGATTGACATATCTAAGGAAAAATTTAAGCTTTTTTCTTCCTTTTTTCTTGGGATAAACTGAACAAACTTGCAGCCGACAGGATCTCATATGAGATCCTAATGAGGCAAAGAGAATGAAACRTTTCTTTTTATGCTGAAGTGCCAAAACCATAATGACATTGTATCATGGTTTCCAAAAAAAAAATATAAAGATAAAAAAACTTGCCTGTAACTCAATAGATATTTTGCATAATGTGGTGGACTGAATGCTGAATGTTGAGGAAACGAGTTAATCAAAACTTTTCTGTCTTGTCTCTTTTTTCCTTTTTCCACAAGAGGTTGGGAATCTTTCATTTGCATTACCTTTCTCKTGCAGGAAGAAAATTTCTGTCCACAGTAAAATCTCACAGGGCAGGGAGAACCAATTATTTGGCAACATGGAACTATTTGTAATTGTTTTCTAAGTAACCTTTTTTTTTTCCTGAAAAAGTACATCATAGATATTCATTCAAGTGCTTTTCTAAACCAGTCTACCTCAGAAACTCTGTGTTCTAAATGCTCCATTTATATCACTGCCTTTGAAAMTGAGCATTATCCTAAATTAGTGTTGTTTAGTCTTTCAAACAGCACTACTATATCAACCAAACCCACATAAAAATAGGTAAATGTCAAAAAAAAATGAAGTAGTCTAAATAT
The DNA here is from genome assembly GCA_018881555.1 of Amblyornis subalaris. Taxonomy (NCBI): domain Eukaryota; kingdom Metazoa; phylum Chordata; class Aves; order Passeriformes; family Ptilonorhynchidae; genus Amblyornis; species Amblyornis subalaris. The sequence continues at coordinate 5,885,428 of JACAXG010000014.1, forward strand.
GAAGTAATTTTGTTAAAGTAGCAAATTTAAGRAAAAATAAAATTAAGAATGTCACTTACTTCAAAATTTTAAAACATCCTTCACTGGAAGGATTTTCATCATTCAATTAAAAAAAAAAACAACAGCAATTATTGAATATTTCTTTTCAAAATTTCCCATTATGCCTTGTTATAGTAAACTGGCAGTGCAATGTTGACATGATTGTTCTTTATCCCACTAAGAACATTGCTATATTTCTTGGAAAGGCTCCTCTTCCACTGATTCTCTGTTGAAAATCRGATCACTCCTGCTTGTGTCTAGAGATTCAGAAGGATGAAACCCCATACAAAAATACTACTGCATTCTTCTCTGCTGTGTCAGCAGTAAACAAACTCACAAAGCACAGCCACAGTAGGAAAGAGAGCAAGAGTGTAATAGCTGAAAAAATTAGGTTGGGATTGAATATTAGGAAGGAATACTTCCCTGTGAGGGTGGTGAGGCCCTGGCACAGGTTGCCCAGAGAAGCTGTGGCTGCCCCATCCCTGGAAGTGTCCAAGGCCAGCTTGGACAGGTCTTGGAGCAACCTGGGATATTGGAAGGTGTCCCTGCCTGTGGCAAAAGGGTTGGAACTAAACGAGCTCACTCTATAACACATTTGATTATAGTCTACCTTACAGAGCTTATTTCTTTCCAAATTACAATATGTAATTAACAGATAARAGAAATTTTTAATGGGAGAATTCCATTTCAAATCTTGTTCTCATTATCTGGCACATTTTTAAATTAATCTGTATTTGCTGGAGAAGGACAAGGATACTCTAGAGCCATTTGTTTTTCTTAGTAAGACAGAAGTAAACAAAAACAAGTCTTAAGGTACTTGGGTACAGTCAATGTCTGAATCCCCAGCAAGTGCTTTGATCTCATCATACTCTTGCAGTTATTAAATCATCAGGCTCTCATTGACGACGTGTCAGAGAAGAGATTCACCTGTTTTTTCTTTTAAAGCAGAACTCTGGAACGTGTAATTTTTCTCCTCTTGGTGCCTTCTGCTGGGCTCTACAGCTACCATTTTCCAGACCACAGTGCAGATGAGTGAAGGAGTTGTTAAAGCTTGGCTGACGCACTTCAGCCCCCATAAATGTACCAAAGGCGGAGATGTGTCCTCTGAGTTGGAAGGCCTTGGCTTTTGACTTACTCAGCACTCATTTACTGACAAGAGAAATTGTTTTCTTGCTTGCTGAAGAAAACAGGTCCTTACATTGTCAGGAGCACCCAAATTCTGACGAGCTTTGGACAGTTGTGTTGCAATTACATAACAGAATACAGCAGCTACATGGGCACRTTTTTAAAAACTGAGTTCTAGTTCCAAAATAAAGAACTACCAATCTGTGTCCCATTTAAGATCTTATGCATTCTGCCTGTCCAGAAGCAGGTGATGTGTTGTTGTTAATGATATATTTTTCATSTTCCATTTTTATGCACAGTAAATTGCTGGTAAGTTTTCCTGGTGGACTTCTAAAAACAGAAGTCAATACTTGCAAATTCATACAAAGATTTTTAAATAGCGAACCCTTAGAAAATTCTACAGTRCATAAAGTTGTTTCCCAGTATATTCAAAATCGGATCAGAAACCAAAGCAAGGAAGTGAAAGTCTTGGCAAGGAACACAAAGAAAGGAAACGTGTGGTTTTGATCAGTGCATTCAATTTTTTTTTTTCCTGCTTATAGTTCAGGCTATGTACTTTTATTCTGTTCCAGCATTTGGAGAGGACAAAAAAAAGCAGAAATGATATCAAGAAGTTCGTGTTCTTTCACTAAATTGAGTTTTCAGTTGTCTTGCTTCTGTAGAGATATTTTATCCAGTAGCCTGGTTCTGGGTTAGGGATAATTTTGCTACACAGTAAGAAACCATTAAATAAATCTAGCCGGCATGCAGTTGGGTAGGGGTTGGRGTTTTGCTCTTTTTTAGATGCTGTTAAGAAACAGTTTTTAAAGGCCTGTAGTGTCTCTCTTTGTATGCTATCTTTTTGACTTTGTCACTGTTTGAAGCAGGATGATTCTGTTTGCTGCTYGTGCTTTGTCTCAGTTACTATTAAAATTTACATATAAATTAGTGATAATTATGAGCATACATGAAATAAACTTGGATTGAATCAGTGGAGAATGAATACATGGTTAGTATATCACTCAGAAAAGCTATGACATATGCTGCTGAAATTTGTTTAATTAAAAACCTTGAAGTTTTGTACATTTCCGCTTGAATTTCTTCACTGATGTAGATCACAGAAATAGAGCTGGTCTTGTGAGAATACTGCAGGAACAACAAAAACTTACCTCTTTGCCTTAAAAATACACTCTTTACTTGTCATGACTTTCTAATATCTCATTTAAAGCTATTTATATCCTCATGCCTTTTATCATACTTAAGAGGATTTTAGTGAAATATCTTTAAGCTTTAGAGCTTTTGAAAGACAAGGACATAATTGACCAAATTAACACTATCACAGTCCTCACTCTATAAAGCACTAGTCTGTAAACCTTGGCAGGGATAATTTCCTGGATACATGGCCTGAACATGCTAGGAAAGGCAATTCACTGTTACAYATGAATTAAACTGAAATCTGCGTACTTATAATTTGAGATTGATTCTCCAAATTCATGTTTGAGGAATCTACATGGCACTGCAGATATTACAACCTGCTTGTACTGCCTTCCTTTTTTATTTGCTAASCTGCAGCTTCTCATACTGACTATAATTGTTCTGGGACACTGCAAAACATCTCCATGGACAGTCCAGAGTTGGGCTSCTTGGTTGTGCACAGGGATGCCTTTTAAGCAGAACAATCTCAAAAAGCTGCTAATGAACATTTTCCATATTCTTATTCCCCTTTATTTCTTCTTATTTTCATACTGTCTAGTGTAATCTGTTAAAGGTGTGTAAATTACTTTTAAACAGGGGATTGGAATGTATAATACCTTGCATAATCACACGTTCAGTACATTACTTGCAAATTGTTCCAGACCCTCAAATAGTCTCACCTTAATTTTTAAACAAGCAACTTCAAAGGGATTTACACGTAGAGAGCCCTCCTCCAGAATGGCTCTACTGTGAAAGATTGTTKTAATTTAATCTCTTTGTAAACAGCCTAGGGTGTAAATTTAATCTCTCTGTAAACAGTTTAAGGTGTAAGTTTACTTTTGTGGGTTTTTTTTTTTTTCATTTGGGATATATCTGTCCACAGTATTTTTCACATACTCCATGCGTTTCTGTTCAAGGCTGTTGGCAGGGTATTAACCTGAGGATCACTCTACTTGAGAGCTCAACTTYTTCTCCAGCAGAGCATAGGTCTTGTGTGTCACTCATGGGAGAAATATGGAAGCAAGCATGAAAAATTGGAAAGTAAACAGAAAGAAATATAGTCATTTGATGTACAGGTTGACACCTGTCATTTTCATGAGGAGGCAAAGAAAACAGTGAATTTCCAAAGGTTTTATGAGTGGAAGACAGTACTATTTTAAAACTTCTATTCTCAGCTTGGACAATTCCGTAAATTTTCATGGAAACTGTAGAAAACACATCCTTGTTATTAGGCTAACTATTTCTACCAACTTTTGAGTTTTATTTCAACACATGAAGCAATAAAACCTTTTTGGAGAGAAGCTAGCCAAAGTTTAATACTTACAGAAGGAAATCTTTTTTCTTGCCTGGCTTTGAGTCCCTGTTAATTCATTGAAATCTTTCTTAATTAGATTAAAAAAAAATAGTGACCATTTATTCTTCTCAATCTTTACCTAAGCTTTCCAGAACTACTTGAGCTTAAACAACTCATTTGCAAAGTCCTACAAACTTCTAATTTTTGAGAGTATGATTTTCCTGTATTTCCTGAATAATAGAAGAAAGCATTGGGAGTATATACACTGTCGTAAAGTTCTGCAGTCTCCTCTGTTCCATAACTGTGTTTCTTGGACTAAATTTACCATAATTTCCATAGTTGTAGTGGACTTTTGAACTTCTATTCTAGTATGACTAGAGAGATCATAAAATTRTTAAAGTGTGACTTTGAGAATGAACAACTAATAACTTTAAATTTACTGTCTGCTCCAAAAATCTTAGCTTTCATATTGCCTCAAAAGGCAGGAAAACTAGAAATCTTGCTTTTAGAAGTCATGTAGGCAATACTTAAGACGGTCTTGAGTCGCATGTTTTTAATAGGAAGATTTTAAATGTTAAGAAAGAAGCTCTTTCTCGCTTTCAGTTTGGTTGGTTTAGTCCACTGGGACTGAGTTGTGTTGCTTTTCTTGCTAGGCTTAGTGGTTTTAATTCAAAGAAAATAATGAAGAGAAAAATGCAAAACACATCCTTTACGCTGGTAAACAACCACAGTAATATGTTTATATTGTTCAGCAAACGTATTGAACTGCCTAATCCAAAGCTCATGGAAACTGAATGCAGATTATAGCRATGGGATGTAATTAGGCTTTGCTGACTTATTTTTTTTTAACCCTTGTGAGCTAAATAAGATCACTTTTCCTGAGAAGCAGATGGGGAGGGAAGGGATAACAAGATCAGAGCTGAGATAAAAGCCAAGGTTGCCTGGTGTCCACTCACRTCTTTAAGCCAGTAGCTGCTTTTGAAAGGTTGTTCCAAAGGTCAGGTTCCACTTTCAGAGGGGCTGGTGGCACTGGCAGATAAGCAGATCTTGCTGACTCCATCTCTTCGGGTTACCAGCTTTCTTTAGTACCTGCCATCTAATTTGGGGTGTGGAAACACATAYGCAGTTAACATCTCCAGCTGTATAAGAAGATTATTTTTAGCAGACTAAAAGCCAAAATTAATTCTAGAATTTTTTTCCTTGTTTCTCAAGTCAATTTTTAGTCACACTGTCTTTAATCAGTAAGACACAAAGAGTCAAGAATGTGTTAAGAGTTCTGCTGACCTTCAGCATTTAAAGTACTGCTTGTACATAGTGCAGATGACTACAGATAGGTTTTTTCATTTGCAGTAGTCTAGACAGACTTCGTGACATGCTGCTGACTGTCTTTTCCCTCAAATATGAATTCCGAATGAAGATAAAATACCATGGAAGAGATACTGTGAACCATTATGATAACTCATGTTAATTGAAGTTAGATTTCGGGATATATGAATTATCTCTGCTCATTAGATTAAGATAAAGAACTTTGAGGTCATTTAGTCCATTCCTTCTGGTACAATATACTTCCTTTCTTCCTAGGTTGTATTTAACTACAAAGAGAAAAGACTTGTGCTGCTTTATTTGATGAACTGTTCCACAATCCAGAATGACTTCTCACAAAGTTTTTTCCTTCTCTTGTTCAACGGAAATGGTTTTTCCTTAATTACATTACTTTACTTTTGGTTATTTCTTTTAATTTTTACTTGGAAACTGGAATTTCCTGTAACTACTGTGTTCCTAATTTATTTGTAAGAGAATCCTTTATTTTGAGATCAAAGAATTCTGATATACATTAGCACTTTAATTAGAAGCTACAGGRTGATAACTGAATGAATGGGGTGAAGGCTTTTTTAGACTAGCAGAGCTGACAATTAAAAAAGCTTTTTCATAACTTGCAGTGTAGCCTATTCTTTTTTTGTTAAATGTGGCTATTATTGTAAATGAAGATTAATAGTCACTAATAGCTACTGGGCTCTTTTAATGTAATATTCTGCACAAATAAACCCTCAGCTTAGATGGTACTAGTGCCCCCCTTCATCCCCTCTTTTGCAAATGTCAGTTGTTACTCGAGTAAGCAGAAAAGGCAATTAACTCTGTCTCCAGTCAGGTTTAACCTCTGTCTCAGGGACACGGGGGTTTTGTGCAGAGAATTGCTGGAGGAGTGGAGGTAAAATAAATATTAACAAATCAGCATAATATAGTGGTCTAATCTAATATTGTGTCTAGAATCTGCTATTCTCAGAATGGAGAATTTAAACATTTGGGGACGGACAGACACAGCGATGCCTCTGCACCCTCTTGGGACAACCCCGTTCACTGTGACCCTCATAGGACCCAACCAGCAGTGCTTAAAAACTGTGAGATTTAGTGTAATTTCCAATTTTCCTGTTTCAAATATCTTGAGAGGTCAGTATTGATAATATTAAGTGGAGTCTAAATGGTGTTAAGAAACTTAGAGTTTGTTACTTGTTAYGTACTTGTTTTGGCTAATGAGTGAATTCTAAAATCTGTCTTTTTATGAAATTTATCTATAAGTTAAAACTAWTTTTTTTTCTTCAAATCCAGTACCAAATATGCATTCTGATCARTTTCTCACTCCAAAAATGCCCCATATACTTATTATTGGATGAGGCTTGGATGAATATATGGTTCATTAGGATTCAGAGGCTATTACAGCATTATCCTATACCCAAAAGATGTGAACAGTTTCTGGAGAGCTTTTTAATTTTCCTGAAAATAGAAGTAAAAAASTTTAAAATGTGTGTTATGTTTTTGATGTACAATGTAGACATAGTGCAAAATCTTCGAGAAATTTCACTCTGATATCAAAATTCTTCTGAAGATTATTTGCRTTGGGTTCAAAGCTATTCAGAGTACATCAAGTGCCTGTACACATTGCCTTTCTACCGGCTGGGGGGAGGGGGAATTCTCAGTGTCTAGAAAGTCTTAATGTATTTTTAAGTATGAAAATTAATTTTATCTGTAATTGCATCTGTCTTCAATTTTAACATGAGGAAGAGTTTTGAGATGAGTTTTTCTCCGATCTGTGAGTTGAAGTGCACTTACACCCRTGCATGCATAAATCACTTTGGATGCAATCAGCACTCCCACTAATTTATTTGCTCACTATGGGTCAGTGCCATATTCTGCAGCACTTTTTCAGTTTGGGGGACAACTTATTTGGAATTTTACATAGTGTGGGGAAATTATGCTGAGTACACACTGATTACAGTATGCTAAGTTTATTTTAGGACTTTTTCTCTGGTACATTTTCATTCTATAGTATTTTTAAAATTCCATTCTTTTGTCCCTGGCCTCGTGACCAGACCATTTCTCTGCATTGTAATTGTCTCTTGTCTTGACATATTTGCCTTGCAAGCCTTTTTTCTTCCTGTAATCCATCTACAGTGCTGTTGTCAAAATGATGTTCCTCAGCTGTCCTTTTAATGTTGCCATCTCCTCTTTCAGACATTGCCCAGGCTCCTGTTGATGTTGGGCAGCAAATTCCAACTTCTTTTTTTCTAAATAGTTCACCTTTTTCAGACCACATCCCTTCCAGTCTCTTCAGCAACTTCCCTTTCATCTTACTCTTCCGGTACAGTCACCAGATCTTCACCCTTATCCTTATATTTGGAATACTTGGACAAGACTTGCTCCTTGTGTATCACTTACAAAAAACTCATTTGTTCCAGAAATGTTAATTTGTCCCAGAAAGTTAATCTGAAACTGGAGACAAATAGGCATTTGGCTAAGGCAAAGCAGAAGGAATCAATAGCAAGACCAGAAAAGAAACAAAAATACAATGCTTACCAACAAGGTGAATCGTTTGAGTTGTTCTTACCAACAAGGTGAATTGTTCGAGTTGTTCTTACAACAAAACTTGTCAGAGAGTCTCAAGTAACCTGTGCATTGGATGGCTTTTTATTTGGTTGTTTTTTGGGTTTTTTGTTGAATGACTTTAAACTGAAGGAGAATAGGTTTAGGTTGAATTTTAGGAAGAAATTCTTCCCTGTGAGGGTGGTGAGGCCCTGACACAGGCTGCCCAGAGAAGCTGTGGATGCCCCTTCCCYGGAAGTGTCCAAGGCCAGGTTGGACGGGGCTTGGAGCAACCTGGGACAGTGGAAGATGTCCCTACCCATGGCAGAGGGGTTGTAACTGAATGGTCTTCAAGGTCCCTTCCAACCCAAACCATTCCATGATTCTATCATATGCCATTCCCCCACTCCTTTGATTCTGATGGGTAAGCTCAGATGGGTGACAAGCACTTTAGATTAGATGTCTGTTGAATTGTTTCCTCAGACATGTTTTTTTGGTGCTAAGACACTAATGCTAATTCTAAAAACAAATCTATTTAGAACAGGTAGTGCTTGGAGTAACCATGGTGCAGTACTGCAGGTAAATACTGGTTTTTAGTTTGTTTTTTTTCTCAGCAATGACTGCTGTTGTTTGAGCAAGTAGTAACATTTCCTGCAGTATTGTAAGATTATATCCTTTTAAAATGTGCTTCTCTGTGTAATATTTGCTGTTGCCATCACATCATGCTGCCTTTGTCATTTTAAAACAGAACCCACATAAAGATAGGGTGCAGTGGAATGAAATGGCCATCATAATTCGATGATTTTAGTGACAGGTGTATGATTACAAACCCAGATGTGCTAATAAATCTCAATTTTACCTTCAGATACTTTGATGTTTCTTGCTAGKGTTCCTTATGAATTCCAAGGGCCATTCTATGATCTGAGTTTTCTCCGTTTATATAAATATTCTGTAGTGAGAAAGGTTATTTATTAGGTCTTTATTCAGTGTTTTTCAGGGACRAGTTAGAAAGATGAGGGAGTTTCTTTTTCAGGTAAAATGGCAGCCTCAGGAGCATGCCAGCTAATTATAAAATACTTCAGTAGGTTCATCAAACTGACTTGGGATTTCCTAAGACTCAAAGAGTTTGTCAGACTTGGCATTTTCCCCAAGCCTGAGGGGAGGTTGCTCAGGCCCAAACACATTCATCTTTAATTAATGTTTCCTTTTTAAAATAAAACAACCAACCTTACCCCACCTTTATTTGTGAAGTTAYACTGTTTAATTACGGATCTCCATTTGAGGTTTAAATTTCAAATTATTATTGTAAGTCAACTGATTTCTAGTTACAATGGAGATTGAATGTTCTGATATGAAAAAAAAATCACAGAAATTCCACCTTTGAATTCTGATACTAGTAAGAAGCTTAAATTCCTTTCTGGCTTGGTAAATACTATGTAAGTATATCCAAGAGCAGGATCTAACCCTAATTGAAGTAATTGCCTAACAAGGAAATTGAGCCTCTTTGTGAATGTTGCAGCATATAGTGAKGTCTGGGGGTAGCCCCAGTGTATTATCCACAGAATTCTCCCCTAAGGTGTAATTTAATGTGTCCTTTAATGTTGATGGGTCTTTTCTGTGAGCTCTATACTACAGAACAATGTATTTTCAGCTTCACTTGGATCCTCAGCACTGTGATTCACTGGTGTCTCCCTCGGGGCCAGTCTGTCGTGTTTAATGAACTGTCAGTGCTCCAATCCTGAGTGATTAGAGTGACCTAAGTGGAAAAATTTGTTGTACCTTTGCATCAAGAGGTAGCAAGAGAGAAAAGAGCAATATTTCCTCTGTATAACCATTAAATAGCTGAGCTYTTCTGAGTTTGAGAGGATAGGGAGACTTTAATATGTAATGTCATGAACCGTTTCATAATGCTTATTCTGTTGAATATGCTGAATTGAGTGTCCAAGTTTGACAAGTTCCTCAAGAAACTATTTCCTCAATCCTACATGGATTCTTTTCTTCAGGTGTTTCAGCTCCTAACTTTGATTGCTTTCATTCATTGTCCCTGGTTCTCCCTAAATCCTGTGTCTCTAAGGGCTGACAGCTGCCTAGCATCCATTCTTTTTTCAGTATRGCCACTTAGAAGACATAATTTCAAATAAAATTTGGGCTAAACAGAGTTTAGTTTGAGGCTCCTCTAACAGCATTTCCTCGTCTCACAATCCCCGTAGTCATGTCTGACTCATTTTGAAGGTCATGCAATGCGAGGTTTAAGGATGGTGGTGTATTAATGCATCTCAGTGTCCTGATCAGTCATGTTGAAAAAGTGTRTGAAGGAAATGGAGATAGATGAGGAAAAGTAGAAAAAAAAGTGTATTGTCACAATAATGGAAGAAAAATAATAATGAACACCAAGGAGAATGACTGTTCGGTACTGAAGCAGATTATATGCATTATTTTAATTAAGAGTGCTTAATAGTACATATGGTTTCCCTTGAATAATAATTGCATGCTGATGAAGTATGATTAGAGACTTTTTTTTGGAGTTCAATTAAATCAAATCCATTTCTGTAAAAGGAGAGTGATTAAAAAGATGATATCAAGGTCTAAACTGAAAGCTGTGGTTGAAGCTTTCTATTGCAGATTTCTTTATTATTGCGCTCCTCTGATGACTATTGTCTGGTTTTTAACAATGCCACGAGTTTCAGACGGAGTCCTGTAGATTCAGCGGAAGAACTGACTTTACAGATCAAATAGAAACTTGGGAAGTACTTGGATGTCCTTGGATGTACGATCCTGGGATCGTTTCCAATCCGGGAGGACTCTCGGTTCATGCATGTATCTTGAAGCGTGTGAGGAGATACTTTGATTAATTAGGGCTGTAAGGCAACATACTGTTTTCCAGGCTGATCTGTTTCTGTGGAGTGCTGGTGAACCTGGGTGATTAAATGCAGACTTGCTCTGCTGCTCATTTTATGTGTAAGTCATTACTGTCTGCCTTGGAAGGCTCCGGGACCGGCAGGGCCCAGCCAACTGTCTGGCAACTGTTAACAAAATTATCAATTATCTTGTTGAGTCCTATCATCTTGTGCTTTGATTATCCTGTGAGTAAGGAGGGCTGGTTGTGCTAACGTCCTGACTGGCGTCCTAAAGACACACATAATTCAGGGAAAGGGAAAGATGTTCATTAACTGGGAGCAAACACGGGGAAGGCCTTCGGTAGCAGGGAAAATCGTGGTGTCCAGGCTCTTAATTGCAGCCTGGTGTGTGATTTCATGCCAGTCCACAAGATTCTACAGTGATACCTCTTGTCTGTTATTCTGACAGGATTTTACTTTCTTTACTTTAAACTTTCCTTTATAACCAGAAAAAAATGCCTTGCTTTGTGCTAAAGTGTGTGCACTGATAAGTAGCTGCATGTTTTTACCCTGCCAATGTCTGTATTACACAGGCAAATAAAGAAAAGCTATGTAGTTTTGGTTTAAGGGAGTTAACATCTGTCCAAGATGCAATTTCTCTACATGATCATTGTCATTAGAGATCTTTCACTCTGATACATGGAGATGAATTTTGCTTCATATTTCATTATATATTTCYCAGAACAATGACTAAATCTGTTTCCTTGGGACTGCCTGTAGCCAGTTTCAGGCAGCTAACATTTCTTTTTTAAAAAGGATCATGCACTACTTCCCTCTCTTCTTCCATACCCGGAGAGGATCAGAGAATGAAAGCATTTAAGAGGTCATTTCCTGTGCAATGATGGTATCTGGGTTTATGGGGATGCTATATGCAAATCGTTCTGCTTTAAAGCAAACTTTTCAGTATTCGTCACTCTCAACGTCTGCAGCTGGTAACCAGAGCAACCTGGCTTCAAAGTTGGAGCTAAAAAAAATTAACACTAGAGCAAATTTTTTGAATTCCCTATCAGAATTCCAGCATGAGGGGTTGTAATGATGTAAAGATTCATGTTGTCATGGTGTGGCCTCCTCGCACAGAGCTCCAGAAGTGCAGAAGACCATTCTGTTACATCCTTTTGCAAGCTCATACCCACRCACTCTAGGGAAAAGTCTGACTAACTCTTTCTTTTTTTAACAAGAYGTTTTAACCTAGTGGCCCTTCTAGAAGTTAATTCAACACTTCCTTTGCACATAGACACCACTAGAATTTGACATACATAAATACGAAATACATGATTAGAAAATCATCTCGAGATTATTGCTACTTACAGTTATGTGCTCTGCAGTTCCCTTCATGACTTGCTGGGTAAGGATTAACCCTGGCTATCCTGTGCAGGCAGAAAGTGGCTCTGCCTCAGTTCCAAACAAACTGGGTTGAGCACTGGTTCCTGTAGACAGTGCCAAGCCTAACTCAATACAGCCATTATCTTGGAAGTGAGTTAATCATCCCTCCTCTCTGCCTCTGCACTAACAAGAGCATGGAAACTGCCAAAAAAGGGCCAGGCTCTGACTGTGTGAGGACCAGCGTGATGTGGGTAGAAGGTAGGAGTGGGTAGAAGTCAGGAGTGGAAAGAAACTCTGCATAACCTCAAGGAGTTATAACCCAGGGCGTGGGGTATCATTGCTCGCTATAAAGTAATGCAATTTAAAATGTATATTTTTTAATAGAATCATATCAAATCCTGAGTTGGAAGGGACCTACAAGGATCATCAAAGTCCAGCTCCTGGGACAGCCCCAAGAATCACACCAAGTATACCGTGTATTAGAAGATTCACATAAATGCATTTAGATACACAAAAAATATACATCTCCATATATTTATATCTGAAAAGTGCTAAGTTCTACATGTACACAAAAAGCAAAGCAGAGATAAGTGTGAGTTTCTTTTTTGTGCAAGAAGCTGAAAGTAGTGGGGCAAATGATCACTCCCAGCTGTGAATGAAATCTATACAAAAGGTACTTTCACTGCACTAAGTGCTGTATATTACTAAACTGGCCAACAAATTAGATTTTAGGCAAATGAATCACTTAAGAGAATACTTCTGACCTTCATTTCTCAGTGCCTCGGAACCTCATCATGAGTCATGTATAAAACATAGTGTGTGATCGTGTAAATAGAGATCTGTATTCCAGAGCCAGCCCAAGCTGCCATCATTCTGGATTATTTTATTTTGTAGTTTTGATGACGCCTAATGCTGTGTGCCACCCTAATACAAAGGGTTAAGTACTGTTTGCTGTGCACAGGGTACCTGAAGAGAGGGAGAATCCATGTTTTATTTAYGATCACTTTTATTTCCTAATCAGTATTTTCTGTCCTAAGAGTAAATAAAATAATATTAAATTATAGGGGGGGGGTGTTGAAATAAAGTATTTAATATTTGCAAGAGCTCACACTTTCCTTGGTCAGAAATAGGTATTTCTTATGATTTACCGTGCTCTGGTTCACCTACTGTAGCATGGACTCACCGTCCTCCTTTCTCAGAGAGCCCTCTACTGTCCTAAAATACTGTGTGTTCCACTGAGTGTCTGATACCCCAAAATATCGTTTGACCTGTAGTGTGAATCCATGCCCTGCTGTCAAGGTAGATTTCAGTAAGGAAAAAAAAAAGCAACCCACATATGCTACTACTGAATATTTGAGAAATTCTGAATTTTTGAAGTTTGACAGTTTTAATGCAAAGCAATCATGTTTATGGCCAGATTTCTATTTCTTTGTCTAATCATGGACATGTGGTTTGCAGAAAGATTGAGGCTCAAAGAACTGGTTGTTTTCTCGTGTTCCTGCCTCTGACTTTTCTTTTGTGAATCAGTTAACTTTTTTGGAGGGTGATGAGTATAAGAAAAACTGCTGTGTAGGCTGATTCTGCAGGATATTTTTCCACAGCAAATTGAGATCCCACTATTAAAAATGCTCATTAATTTATCATGAGTCTCACGACTGCTGCCATTCATCTGGTAACACTAGGTGCTGGAATTGTTATTGCCAAGAAATCATAGATTTCATTTAAATAGACTCAATTTCTCATGCTTAATTAAAAAAGTCTGATAACATTAAGGAAGTTGGGTGGATGGTGGGAAGCAGAAGAAAGTAAATTCATTAAGTTTGCCTGTATTAATAAAAATGTTCCTTTAGTTTTGCAGGGTGGAGAAGTTGGGGAAGGCTGATTATTTTAACGATTGAGATTGCTAATGTGGTGGTTCTGAGAGGGAATGTTAATATATGCAGATATTCCTTCCTTATTTACATGGGTGTGGAAGCTGAAGCTGTGTTTATAATTGGGTTAATACCAGAAGATCTCAGCAGGTCACTCTGCTCATCAGTATGTGAGGAAAGAGAGACCCTTGATACCAAAGATGAACACCCGAGATTAGACAGTGCAACAGCCAGTCACGAAAGTTAAACCTTTCCATTCACCTTTACAAGGAAAAAGAGGAAAAAAAGTGTTATTTTCAACACTGTTATTGATCCCCCTAAACAGCCCAGAATCTTGCCATGCTCCTTCCTCATCCATGAACCCCAGGGGAAACGTGTGAAGGGAGAGGTGCTGGGTGTGAGGGCAAACACGACTGGAATAAAATAGTGCTGATAYCAGAGGAAGTTGAGGCTCAGAGCTGACGTGAGCTGCTCGGTCCCAAGGATTGTTTGGGTCTGTAGCAGGCAGAAGGCTGTTGAGTCTGTAGCTGGGACCCTACCCAGGTGTCCTACAGTGCCTTGTTGCATTGTCTTTTTTCTCACGTGGTTTGTCATGGTTTTGGTGGATTGGCTGCCATGTGTGTGCTGCTTTTCTTTGGAAGTGCACACGTGTCAGTACAGTGTTGTTAACATGCATGGAAAAAAGTTACATAAAAAACCTCCTGAAAATTATAGAGTGCAGGAAGGAAAAAAAAAAAGTGTCTTTCAGGGGTATAGGGCTTGCAATACAAAGGAGTTGTGGCTGCACAGCTCAGGTTTCAAGTAGCTGAGTCTAATTCTTTCCAGCAGGTAAAATTGGAGTACGGCACTACTGAAGAATGTTTACAGAAGGATAAACATGGCAGTTTACCTGATTTTTTAAGTTATGTTGTTTGTAACTTGGCATGTGAAGAGATCTGAGATGTCTATTTRGATTTTAACACTCTTAATGTAACTAAAAATGTCCTAAAGGCTCAGCACTTACACCCACTGAGGTTTGCGTAGCGCAGGCTGGCTACGGCTCAGTTTCAAATTTCACTGAAGAAAAAACACCCAAAAAACCCGAGACTGGCATCTAAACTTCTGTGTTAAAGAAACTGCCTGCACGCTGCATGCTGATGTTTATTCTAGCAGATTGATCTCTCTCACGCATAATATTTTCATATCTTCATCTCCACTAAATATGTTTGCATTTTATTCATCTCACAAGTTTCTCCTCCTGTGACAGAATGGAGGGTGCGTTGCCATGCCTGCCTTGTCAGTAAAACCAGGCAACATTTCAGACATGTCCCTGCAAGGCAGGCTCAATAACAGCATGCCCCCAAAGCAAAACTGGATCTGTGCAAGAGAGACTGTGTGGAGCCTTTCCCATTCATCTAGCCTGGATTTAAAGTATTCATATTTAAAAAAAAAAAAAAAATTGTATTCCAGTAGACGTGCTTTATGTTGTTAGTAGGCAGCTTGGATATTTGARGAAGCAGGTTGCCTTGAAAACTGAATTTAACTCATTGAGAAAACAGGTATGACATAGCAAAAAAACCCCAAACCTGTGATGAATCCCCCCAACTCCACTTTTTTTTAGTTTCCTTATTTGCATTTTAAAACAGCTAAAAAGATACTATTTATAGTTTACATAGAGAAACGTGTGTGTGTTTAATCCAGATTTTTTTTTTTGTCACAGTCCTTTGGAGAGTGGTGCAGATCCACCTGATGTCCCTGAGAACTGGCGTTTATAGCCAAATTAGGTTTGGAATTTGGGGAGAATTGCAAGAATACATAGTTCCTAAATGAGTAGGTTGTAAAACTTTGAARAGAGAAGAAACTACAACTTCATTTAGGAAGTGTCATGGGTTGCTGAATCATCTTTAACACCAGCATTTTTTTAGGTTTGTGGGAAGGTTTTTATCTTTTAGGATCTGCRCAGTGTCAGAGAGGTACAGGCAGGGACAGCAGTTATTTCCTTCCTCCAAAGATGTTTTTGCTGTAAGGTAAAAAGACCTTGAAAAAGTATTACTTTGGTATAAAGCTATTTTAAATATTCAGATTTATTTTGCAGTATGCATAGGATCATAGCATCATTTAGGYTGGAAGGGACCTTAAAGATCCAGTTCCACCCCTCCTGCCACGGGCAGGGATATCCCAAGTTACTCCAAGCCCCGTCCAACCTGGCCTTGAACACTTCCAGGGATGGGGCAGCCACAGCTTCTCCGGGCAACCTGTGCCAGGGCCTCACCATCCTCACAGAGAAGAAATACAGTATAACTCTACAATTATTGTTATGTTTTATATTAATATTTATTTTAAAGTRATTGGAAGTTCACCAAATACATTTTCATTTACTGAGGAATACCTTTCCCACAGCCAAGTGTGGTGGAAGTGTTATTAATTCTTTTTTCTTTTTGAAATAAGAAAATCATTATGGAATAAATTAGCATTTGAACTCTAAGATCTTTTCTTAGACTTGATAATTGTGTAAATGTTACATCAATTATTGTGTGTATTGTGTGTGTATATATAAATGCTATTTGAGAAGTTGTCATTAGTGTTTTAACCACTTCAGTATGGGAATAGAATCAATTACACTGCTTTAGCATTTCACTTCATGAGAAAATTGTTGTCTCTACTCTTTCCTAAATTATTCTTGCATTTAATAATTCAGTAGTCAGTCTGATCCATTTTTCACCTGGGAAAAGGGGGAAGAAGCTTGTCTTTATTTTCCATGTATATTCAGTGTTGCACTCGGGGGAATGGTATATCCAAAAATAAGGCTATAAATAAGAAATCAGTAGCCTTTTCTGTCTTGCCGCTTTATGTGGGTTTGATATATGCTCCTGCAGCATTATTACTTATTCTGTTCAAATCAATGCTCTGAGCTTTCCTTTACATGATTGATTTCTTCCAGATTAGCCTACAAAGTACGTGATTTAATAAACACCACTGTTACCTGTTTGCCAACACACAGATGTCTGCAGTGTTACCAACAGAGACTCCATAAAACTTCCAAAAGTGCTTCAGTCAGTCATAAGATTTTGATGGTGTAACTTTATTTAAATAGGAAAAAGAGAACAGATTTGGTCTTCTGTAGTCAAAAGCGAACTAAAATTGCTTGGAAGAAATAGAAATACGTCAAGAACTTACAAAAATTAAGCCAGATTCTGTAGAAGATAATGATGAAAAGGAAAGATGTTTACTAGGGTATTGTCCTCTATAAATGCCACTTTCCTGCTTCAGAAAAGCATTTTTTCCTTGCTTCTGTGTTCTTAAACACTGGGGTAACAGATTGTAAAGTATCAGCAACAATGTTTAACTGTTGATGTCCCTTCCTAAAATACACCTATGAATATGTATTTGCATCCCCATTTAGTGAAAGATTTTGCAAAAGTGAGGTGTCAAGGAGGAATTTAAGTGTTTTGTGTGATATAGTACTGTTTGGGGTTCAGTGGGTTCGGGCTCCATGTAGAATACCTATTTTTTATTAGGATGTTATTTTATTGTCACAGTTGCTTATCGTTAGCAACTCACAGGGTGTCGATGTTCTGGGCAGTTTATCTTGAAAGAGTTCTGTGCAGGACATGGAAGGATTTTGTGTGGCATTTGGACATTTAGAACCAGGTTTTTTGCTTATGGCTGGGTTATATGAACCTGGTTTGGGTACGGTTGTGCACAGGTTTTSGTTTGCCCTAACAATTTCGTGTTTTGTATTTCCCTATTACCTCTCTGATACCTCTAAGACCAATGTCTTCTAAYGCTTCCCAACCCAGACACATTTCATGTATAATCACTGACAGAAAATGTAATGACCTTCTAGCACTGATGGYCTGTGCAGCTGGGAAGTTTGGGTAAGTTTCTGTTAGGGGTTACTGTGTAACATTTTAACACAGTATTTTTCATCTCTAGGTYCACTCTTAGTTCTTTGTTTTTCCTGAAAATGGCCTGCCATAACATTACTTCTCCCTGTTTTTTCCTCGCTGTGTATATGRTAGGTTGGGGCTTTTTTTCATGCCTCCTGTGATATTGTATTCTGCAGAGRTAACTCTCAATAGCTTCACAGCCCATCTGTGCTCAGACATAGGCTGCAGTCTGATATACAGCACGTCCCCTCAGTCTCTGCACCCAAACCAGTCTGTGGCCAGGTCATTTCTTCACAGCTTTCTGASATAAGTTTGGRCTTCTATTAATCTTTCTCCAGGAARCTTGTATTTCTGATATTACCCTGCTTTCATCCACTTTCCTGGGAGATGGTTTTCCTTTTCAACTGCTGTGCTATTGTTTTTAATATTACTAAGCCTTGTTGTCTTTTCCTGCTACTTTCTATTGTAGAATTAAAATGCTACTTTTGGCACAGAAACGATCATATTGCTTTTGGAGGATAGATATTATTCTTGCTCCCCCAACACCTTGGGAAGTATCGTACAATACACTTCTATTCAGTCCACATTTTTATCAACACGGTCACCATCACCTGCAGCCATCATGCCATTTTTGAGCACAGCCTTACAGGTATTTTTTCACTTTTTGCAATATCAAGATACGAAGAAGATGAATGAAAGTTTCTTGCATGGTTTTGTCGGTGTGTTTTTATAGCTCRCATGAACAGTGATGGACTTGGCAGCCCGGAGACTGAAATCCTCTGTWTAATCACAGGCTGGGTACAGTTCAGCACAAAGATGTGTTTCTATACACAGCCCCTGTAGCATGTCTAAGCCTCGAGCTGGAGAACTGGCCTTCTATAAGCAGAAAAAAGCTCTCAGGCCACTCAGTGCCTGCCTTATCTGTGAACTGTTCAAAAAGAGGCATTCATGCCATTGAGTTTGTGTGACAGGTGCTGATGTCTAGTCTGGAGTGGACTGAGAGTCCTCTTTTGGGAATTTCTTTCTCTGAGTTACTGAGAGAATGCAGTGTTCTGTCCAGCCTGCAACTTGTACATCTGTGTGCATCGAGTTGTCACATAAGACTTCAAAAGGCAGTGGGTTTTCAGGTCAGCTTGCATTTAGCCCTAGGCTTGATCTTCTGATCATTAATGTCTGTGATTCTGTATTTTAGTGGTGAAAACTCTCAAAATCCGATAGCTAAAACCAGAGAACTAAGTAAAACTGTAAACCTCATCCCTGTGTTTAGAGTTTTGAGATACTTTATTTGAAAACAAAGCAAAACTAAGGTACTTCAGAGACTCCTGCAGCATCCTGGGTCCACAGAAGACACACTTGTGGTCATAAACTGTAATCTCTGAACATTTTGTAATGTTATGTAGAAAGGCAATGGTCCTGGTCGTATTACTTTTCACAAATGTGTGTTTATGTGGTTTTAATCACATTTCCCTGAAAATCCATCGTAATGAAAACATGTGCTATTCCAAAAGAAGTGCTGGCTGTTAAATCTGCTGGAAATCGTTTGACTGTGTTTTGGGTTTTTTTTGTATTTTTCAGCTAACAGGACAAGTGACTTTGCAAATTGCCAATGATCCGGTTTTGCCGTTTAATGCCCTCGACATCGCGTTAGAAGTTCAGAACAGTCTGAAAGGTAATTTTCATTAGAGGAATATCGTTCTCCATTAATACAGGGGGGAAAAAAGGATCATCTAATCCCTGACACATATTTGCAACGCTTGAATAATAGCCAGTGATTTTACTAGTTAAATAGGGTCATTAGATAATGCTGAATAAAATGTAGGTTTTGTTGCTAAATAAAAGCATAAAGATTTTATATTTCTTCTGATGTTACTTTGTCAATTAAGCAATAATTAGTATTAAAATCTCAGTCAACAATAACAAACTCTGTGACTGACCTTAATTCCTTTCCAGGCTTTCTTTAGTATGAGTAAGAGAGGACTTCAAATCCCATTGCCTTTTGGCTCCTTAATTTTCACAATCATCTTCCTTGTTTGTGTATCCCACTAAGTCACCTTGTTGTGGAGCTTGCTGACTTCTCTCCTTTTTCAGGTTTGACAAAGCACAATATTTTACCAATAGGTGTTGTTTGAGTTGACTAAGCACTGATACCCTGGAAGCTCCATGTTTGAAATTGTCGTGTTTGGGACAATGGGTTGGAGTTAGGGAGGTGGACAAGGAAGTTCCTAGTCAGAAAGTAAACAGAAGTGACTGGTAACTTGGAAATGATGCAGAGATAATTCTTGCAGGCTCTGGGATTGGCACTGTTTGTTAGGTGCCAATGGATGCCTTGACAGCAGACTGCTGCTTCAAGATCGGGGTGCTACTATAAATATTCCTGTGTTGCCTTCTTGGTAAAAGAAGAAGCATTCTGCAGTCTTTTTGTGCTGTGTTGGCAACAGAATCCAATTCAGCCAGTAGCCCTTGGCCAGAGCTGTTGAAGAGAACCCAGTTACAGGTGCAGTTGTGCATTCCCTTCTGGGGGCTGCTCTTTGTTTTGGTTTGTTTTAGTTTGGTTTGGTTTCTTTTTTCACCTCTCTACAGTTAGTAGAAAAATGTTAATATTACAGGGAACTAAATCCATGTTATTTTACTAAGATGTTCTCTGCTACTGTCTAAACTAAAAAAGAGTGATAAACATTCTTCACTTGTGAAAAGAATAAGCCTTAGCTTGAGCCTTGGGATCTAAGGGGGGAGGAGAAGTCTAGGTTCTAATGCTATCTAATCTCACTCATCTACATAAATTTTCTCCTTCAGTATTTATTTGCCTTCCTCCTCCCATTCAGTCCTTTTCCCTCCCAGTTTCCTCGTATCCTGGTGTATTCAAATGAGATCCAACTCTCTTTCCTGTCCTGGGGGCCTAGTTGAGATTATGCTGATTGTGGAGAGCACATAAGAAGCTTAGTCCTTGAACAGTAAATCTTTTGATAATTTAGCTGCCAAACTCTAACATAATTCCTCAAATGTGTACAAAGTGAGTTATTTCACAAGCTGAATTCTGGTCAGAATTCAATGAACTTAAATTGTGAAAAGCACATTCCTAACAAAAACCCACGTGAAATTTGAAAGAATGCTCCAAAGCATTGTCTTGTTAGGACCTCACAGTGGAAAAATGGGAGATAGGTAAAATCATGTTGTTATTTCCTGATCTCCAGTTATGACTCTGATACAGATTACCTGTAGTGTCCTAAGGCCTTTCAAAAATATTTTTATTTATATGTTTAAGGAACTCTCAAGTTGATCTGTTAAGTAAAGAAGTTCTATACAATCACACCCAAACTCGACATATCCTGTAGCAGATTGTGAGATTGTATCTCAAAGGTAAAGACTTTTTGCAATCTCGAGGTGCTGCCCCTGCATTTCATTCACTCCCTACACTGTAAAGCACCACTTTCCTGTAATACATACTCACAGAAGTATGACACCTTTTCTTTAATCTTTGCCATCCATCATTGTGAAGGCGTAGGAGTCAGTAGGCAAGTCTTGGTCTGGAATCAGTGAGCATCTAAAAAGACAAGTAATTTTAGCTCTGTTGTGCCACATAAACATTGGTTTAGCTCAGCCTAAACACAGCAGGGAATGATCATCAAATGAAAAGTGTGGCTCAGCTGGTATTCCTTCAACTGAACATGAGATGTCTGCTATTGTTCTTCCTTTTTTCTTTATTTTGAGTAACAGGAAACATTGATTTAAACTGACTTTTTTTCTCTAACTTCAGTTAGATCATTTATCTCCACCACTTCAGGGGAGAGAAAATTATTTCCTAGGCTGTAGGGCCAGCAGGATAAGTTTTCTCCCAGCTGTTCACTGTGGAGTTTTGTTTAATGATTTTTCTTATGGCTTTCATGTCTCGTTTGTCTCTGACTTGTGTCAAAGAACAGGTTATTTTCATTTTGGAAAGTGTAAGGACAGTGGTCTTTTTTTGGTTACTTGCATGAGAAGTTGAGCTTTTTAACGTGGCTCATGGGCTTACAAATTCTTCAAAAGATTTTATGTTGTCCAAAATTTCCAGTTCAAAGTTGGAATGTCTTAGTAAGCTGTTTCCTTCTCCAACTCAATGCAAACTGTAAATATAGAAAAGGTGAAGTTAAATCTGCATGACATGCTGGAAGATTTGTTCATAAGGCTTAATTTTGTGCCTCTGGGATCTGGTTCAGCCCTTTCCTTAAACACACATTTTATTACCCATTGTACTTGCTCACAGGCTTGGAGTTAAATCATGTGTAAATACTTGAGCCACTGTTTTGCAGTCTCCTGGATGTACTCACAAAATGTTGTGTATACCTTTATATTTGTTAATACTGCATTTATTTATATTTCTAAAGGATTTAACTCCATAGTATTAGCCCTGCTAAATTCYGTGGGATGTTACTCAGCACTTTGCAAACCATTTCTTACATTTAGGATAGTCTGGATGGCAAGTTATGTCATCCACAACATGTTCATATGGCTCGTGGCCTGTTCCTCAGAAAGATGGGGAAGAGGCTGTTAAGTGACATGTGTTCTCTCCACTTGCACACACCAGAACTCCTGGAAACAAGCCACTGCTTTTGGGTTTCTCTGAAAGGAAGGGCTGTGGCTGGAGAGATTTCTTTTTGTGCATCTGCTGATGGTCTGATGTTTAACAGGAATCCTCATGGTCATAAATGGTAGGAGATGGCTTCCAAGACTGAAATCCAGCTTCCCAGGGCTAGTCAGGCTGTTGGCTGTCTGATCACAGATGTGATGTTTTAGACAAATCCATAAATAGGTGACAGCTTAAAATATTCTCATTAGCTGCACCTTGCAGTTCTGAGGTATTTGTGCCTTCCATACATTTAAAATCAGAACCTACTGCAACTTGAATCAAATACAAGAATATCTTGCTAGGCCTTGTATCCTATGAAAACCCAATTTATCTTTTGAGGTAGGGTGCAGACAAGATGTCAAATCTGGTGTGTGAATGATACAAATGGTGCTTTTAAGCACCCCTGTAGAAGTGTTTTGTGTGTATATGCAGGTAGAAATGTACAATCATTAGTATACAAGCATTTTTATTCAAAGTATATTTGTATTTTCTGCTAAATGCTTTTAGCACTGTGCTCCTTGTATCCATCTTGTGCTGGATTTGAGCCTGTTTGAAATCTAATATATGTTACAGCAAGTTTCAGGGGTTGATGGTGGAGATGTTCAGGTGTTTCATTAGGATTAAAAGCATTTCTGTACCTTTGCACCTGACTGGCTCAGCAATAACAAGTTCAGTCACAGCATTTACAAAAATAAAGGCAGCCAGGTTGCTGGTGTCCCTCACTTAAGTGCTGTTAGCTGTAGAAGTTGATGCCAGTTATTGCTGCCAGTCACTTGGGCTTATGCAAACCTTTCAAACATTGGTGTCTGTGCCCCAGCCCTGAACTGTGGCTGGGCAGCACCAGGCAGGCGAGGTGAGGTTCCCCAGTGGTGGCTTGTCCTCACAGGCTGCTGGAGATGGGAAGCAAGTTGTAGCCATCTCTGATAGGCACTGGCTGAGAGGGAGAGGCTTATGAAGACAAATTAGGGGTGGGTGAGATTTTCTGGTTTGCCAGAAGTGCGAGAGCCGTGATTTAAAGCCCTTTGGCTGATGCAGTGTCAGGTGCGTGTGGCTTCCTCTCAGTTAGGCCCTTTCTTCTCCCCAGAATGGATGTTTTACAGATGTTACAGCAGCTGAAGTACTTGGGGTGATAATAGTAGGCAGCACTAACAGAAGTTTGAAGATAATCTGGTTTATGATAAGCCATTCCCAGGAAAGTCTGCATGACTTTCCCCCCGCCCTGTCTCTACCCATACATTTGAAAACATCAGGCTAAACTCTGTGTCCTCAGAAAAATCAATACAGGAACATATCTCTCTCATTTACTTGATGGCTGCGTGCTCATTGCCTACAGCTATCTGCTACTCTTCAGCTTGGCATCATTTTACCTGCTTGACTGTATTTTCCTGATCGTTTTRGGTGCTTTTCAGAGTTACTTTCTCCACCTGTCTGTAGTGTTCAGAAAGTTTCCCTCTTTACTGTTCCCCCCCATTATTCTTGACTGCAACACAGGGGTGAAAAATGCAAGGTGGTTGTCTGTATATGTGACAGAAATACTTCCTTTGCCATGAGCCACTGGCATTTTGTCTTCAGTATCCATTCAAGGCTGGTATATATTAGTACCTTTCTTCAGCCTTTAAAAAAAAATAATGGCAAAATGCATTTTCCGTTGACATGGTACTGAAGGGAAACGATGAGCATCTATTCTGTATCAGGAGGCCATAAGTCATCAATAACTTCATAGAATCAAAGAATAGTTTGGGCTTGAAGGGACCTTTGAAAGGTCATCTCATCCAACATCCTGCAGTGAGCAGGGACATCTCCCACTCGGTCAAGATGCTCAGAGCCCCACCCAACCTGGCCTTGAATGTTTCCAGGATGGGGCATCCACCTCCTCTCCGTGCCAGTGTTCTACCATGCTCATTGTAAAAAACGTCYTCCTTACACCTAGTCTAAATCCAATCTTCTAGTTTAAAACCACTTCCCCTTGCCCTATTTCAACAGCCCTTACTGAAAAAGTTTGTCCCCATCTTTCTTATGAAGCCTCTTTTAAGTATTGAAGGAGCACAGTAAGGTCTCCCTGGAGCCTGCTCTTCTCCAGRCTCCTGTATTACACATGCACACAGTACTATATCACAACATGCCTCTTTAGCATAACCTCTTTGAAAAAAGACTTTTAGCAACCCCAGATTAGTTTGCCTGGGCAATAGCAGTCATGGTAGCAAAATTGAAGCTGATGGCAACGTATTCTTTGCACTAAGGATGTCTGTGGATTTGTGTTGCTGTCCCTTTAGGGTGCTTCCTACAAAGCTTTCCCATTCAGATTTTCTACTGCCAGGTCTGATCATCCTATTTTGCAGAGCATGAAAATTTTTCCTAGTGAATACAGCAGCACACCATAGCTGATTCTGAATTTGCAAGCTGATCAAAACCTGAAGCAATTTCCCTTCTCTCTTACATGCAAACACGTGTTCACATGTATGGTGAGCAAGCATCATGCCTTAAAGTGCTGATCTGTCTGTGCTCACTCTCCTATAGTGCTTGTAGACCAGTACATTCATAACAGAGGGCACAAACACAATTTAAAAATGTTAAATCTCTAACTGTGCTTTTCATAAGAGCAATCACTTACACAGGGAAAGGCTATTGTATTCAATGTCTGTAAAAATAAATATCTATTTGGTGTGACTTGTTTCTGAATAGAATCCAGTTACATTTAGCAAGTGCAATGAAGTTCAACAGTGTAATTCTCTGATCAACAGTGCACATGCTCTCGAGTCACTTTCTTGTATTTGCAATTTTATTTTTATAGCAGCTAAACAACTAGCTTAGATGATTCATCATGATTCATACTGGAGACAAAAGGACAAAGAATGCAAAATATAATAACATGGCATTGTTTTCTCTTAAGCAAAGTAACACTTCTTGATTTTCTCTGTAGAAGCATCACGAGATGTTTAAGACATCATTAGTTAATGCARGGTTTTCTTGAGGAATCATTTGCCCTTCCATTCCCACCTTGTCAACTTGAGAAAAGCACAAATCCCGGTTTCCCTTGGTGGTGAAGTTCAGTGTGTTGTGATGCCTGTTCTGTCCTTACCTGGCTGAGGTAACACTGGCCATACTTGCAGGTTTTGTAGTGAAGTGTTAAAAAAGGGCCTGGGTGTGTGTTTTCTGACAAGTGCTGGTTTAGAGTGTGTGGTAAACGGTGCTTTTTACACATGACTGTAAAACAAAGAGTTGGTTTAGGGGTTGTGGAGAACAAGTGAGAGTATTTACAGGACTTCTATGTTTAAAAGGGTGGGCTGGTTGGCTTCATTTCCAAATAAAGAAAGATGGATTTTCCCTTTATCTCACCTTCGCTATTGAAAAGCCAAAGCTGACATTGACAATTGTTTATATAATATTCAGAATAAAAATCATAAAAGTTTTTTGTTCCTTGGAATACAAAGTGCCTTGCTGAAACCAGAGGATTCTTTCTAACAGGATGARTTTAAACATTTCCATATGGACACAAGTCCCAGGGTAAGGTGAGCACRGTGCCTGCATTATACAAACAGGAGTGGAAAGTTCTTCAGCTGCACAGGATGTTTGCTGGAGATTTGAGAATTAAAGGTAATGATATTTTGCAAAATATCCCAGATGTACCAAGTTTATATGCTTGGAGAATATTTTTCTGAGGCATCAACCTAACTTGATCAGAATTTAAATTACTCCAGACTCAAAGAGATACCAGTGCTGTACATCAAGGCACCACCAYGCCTGTTATCCCTTCTATTCAGGGAAGGGTGGCTTGGTCAAGTGCCTTTAGCAAAGGAACCGTGGCCCAAACCAAGGCAGATATAAACCATCTTCTGTCACTCCTGTTCCCACAGGGAGCTTCTGTTCATTGTTGAATTCATCTTGGTATCTCAGGAAATCTGACAGTTTCTCTTCACACCAGCATCTTGTCTCTCCATGTACTCTGGATCATTTCATGTTTTGCTAGAATGGAATGTGCTAGTCAGCTGAATGACAGGAGTATATGGGGATCTATGAACTCCTTKTCCTTTGCTGGAATGTATCCAATAGCAAATCTCTTTTTCAATATGAGAGGGAGAATATGTTATATCCAGGCATTTCCTTGAATTTCTTAGTTATACCTGTTCTCTTTTCCATTCCTATTATGTGCTCGCCTTTCAGATTCTATCCATAAATAATCTGAGAAATGGGTTGCTGTTTGTCCTGATTTTGACTAGGATAGAGTTAATTTTCTTCCTAGTAGCTGGTACAGTGCTGTGTTTTGGATTTAGCATGGGATTAACGTTGATAACTCACTGATGTTGTYGTTGTTGCTTAGTAGTGCTTACCCTGAGGACTTTCCAGTTTGTCATGCTCTGCTAGCAAGGAGGTTTACAGGAAGCTGGGAGGCAGCATGGTCASGACAGCTGACCTGAACTGACCAAAGGGATATTCCACACCATGGAATATCATGCTCAGTGTATAAACTGRGGGCAGTTGGCCAGGGAGGCTGATTGCTGCTGGGGGCCAGGCTGAGCATGGTCAGCAGGTGATGAGCAATTGTACTGTGCATCACTTGAGGGTCTTGGGTATTATGTCTCTTTTTTTTGTTTTCTCTCTTTTCTATTATGCTCCCTATTCTATTATTTCTCTACTATTATCAATTATTAAACTGTTCTGATCTCAACCCATGGGTTTTAACTTTTTTTTTCGGATTCTTCTCCCCATCCCATCAGGCAACCAGCCAGAGGGTGTGAGTGAGCAGCTGCATGGTTGCCACCTAAGGTTAAACCATGTCAGTGTTCTCCAATTACTGTTTGTGATTTTTCCGTGTATRTATTAGACAAGGAAGTTTAACATTTGTTTAACTTGTGTCTTGAACSACTTTCTTGGCTTAATTGTCTCAGTCGCCAAGATACTGAACTCACTGAGGTTTGCGCATTCAGCTAGAGGTGAGACAGCTCCTAGAGGTGAATGGTTTGTGTTGATTAAAGCATCGTTTGAAAGATCTAAGGATAGTTGGCTTTCTTGTCAATAGGCAAAGTAAATTTTGGCCTTAAAGATAGTTTCTRCATCCTGGAAATATTTACGCTGGCTGATACTGCTTTTGACTTTATATCAGGTTCAGACTCTGCTTTCTCTCTCCATGTGCTTGTAAAAATGAAGGCAGGCTATGCTCACACTGGGCAAGGAGGCCACGCTCTTCACTGGCACTGCAGGTGGGAGGAGGCTGCACATCCACAATGSTCCAATTCACATTCCTCTTTCCGGACTAGGAAGAGGGAAATACTGAAATCGTGGTGTGCTCCAAAGTGCTGCAGGCTTTTATTCTTTTGGTGTCTGTGTAGGGTTGCTAACAAAGCAATAGTTAACACTCCAAGTTTAAAAAGTTTTGAAAATATYGACTGGATTAGAATATGCATTAGGATATTAATTAAAGTTGGCTCATTGGCATATGACTGAAGTGTTTAAGAGGAGCAATTTCACATACCCTCTACAACTGTTGTTAACCTCTAAGAGTCTAAAATGTTGAATCAAATTCAATTAAACTCTGCATATTACAATATTCTATACAGCAGTCATTATGGAATCCAAGCACAGACTTTCAGACTTGAGAGCAGTAGCATCAAATGGCATTGAATAAATGCAGTCTCAGAAGGAAATGTTGTAGTTCTTGATTTATAACCATTGCTTCCTGAATGCCTGTTTTTCCAATGCTAGACTTCAAGCTGTACCCCAAAATCATTCCTCACAGCTTATTAGATCTTAAAACATCAGAGCCCGAATTGATCTTTGAGGAACAGATCAGAGGTTGCWGAATGATCTATGGCTTTCCTTGACCCGTTCCATGCTACTCACAGGGGAAGAGAGGCTCGGGTTTTAATTGGGCTATTAATTTTGACTTGTAAGCAAGAGTAATAAGTGGTCCCTGAATCACTGGTGACTGTCTTGCTCTCCCTGCTCCCAGGTGATGAAGCAGGCGTTCCTCAGTTGCTGGCAGTGGCATCACGCCTGAGGGACACGGCGGAATTGTTCCAGTCGGATGAGATGCGCCCGGCGAATGACCCCAAGGAGAGAGCTCCTATCAGAGTCAGGATGCTCAATGATGTGCTACAAAGCTTGGAGAAAAGCTTCCTGGTTCACCGAGCTCCTCCAGGGCTTTACAGGTAGGGTGTACGGTGTTCCACACGTTCTTTGCTTGAGCTAAAACGGTGTTCGACGCTGCTTGGTTTGCAAAGCTGTCATACCTTTTAAAAGGAAAACCTCAGTGAGTACCCAAGATTAAAGCCTTTTTTTTTTTTTCCTATCACATCCTTTCTGCAGAAAACATTAATTCATTACAATGCAAGGGGTCATTAGRATGCAGCTCTGTAGCACTTCTGTCATGGCACTGCTGCTAACAAGACGTACGGGGTGCTGGCAGCCCGGGCAGCGTGGCAGATACGTGTGTCAGATGGTGCAGGAAGCTTGCAGAAGAAGAAAATACTTGGAAGCCTAATACTGCTTGACAAGCTCCACCTCTATTTTATTTAAAACTTCGTACAGTTCATTGAAGATTCAGAATTATACAAGATACTCTGTAGCATTATTTAACATATTTAATTATATAGCAGCGTTCTTGGATGCATTTCAAGGAGTTAAAAGGCAGTGCAGTTCAGTTAATGAGAATGCCTTAGTCAGTCACTGTTCATAACATCTTGTCTCTGGTTGGAATTATTCTCTGATATGCATTCAGCTGCACTACCCAGGTTGGTTTTAAGATGTCGTAGTCACTCCATCTTTTACTCTCTAAGAAAGAAGGCTGCAGGTCTCTATCTCTCCCAGAACTAATTAAAGTAACAAACCAGTACTTTGTTTCGCCTGATGGGAAAAATTATCCAATGTCTCTTGCAAGTGGTTGTGTAAAGTGGACATGAAACACACACATGGTAGAGGTAGGGAAGGAGAAAGCTACAGCATGAGGAGGAGATTCTTCCAAGCATTAGGAAGTCATCTTTTAACAAAAACAAAGGTAAAAAAAAGGAAAGGTAATTGTGGAAAACTCAGCAATGTCCATGAATAAAAGCCCTACAGGTATAATAAAGAAAATATAATAATTATATTCAGGGAGGGACTAATTTACTTCCACCCTTCTGTGACTGGATTTATAATATAAAGAAATAAGCCAAAATGTGATTAAATAAATTCTAATATTTCAGGTTTAGCACTGCTCTCTGTCTTGTCTGAACTGGTATGGTGTTGCAGAGGAGCCATAAAACTGCTTAATATAATGTAATGTGTCTGTGTTGCATTGCAACAGCACATTGTTGAATCTGGCCCAGTTCTTTATTTGTAAGAATAATTAATGTCAAAACTTGGGATTCCAATAAGAAGGGTTTCAAGGCTTTCTAATATTTCAATTCTTGCAGTGCTTGCAGTATTAAGTTTGTTGTTTATCAAAATGTAGTTGCTAGATATGCAGGTATAATGTTTAATGTAATATGCAGGTATAATGTTTAGTGTAACTAAAATTTTTCACCTGCTCTCCACAGTACTCTGGTACAGAGCAAAAGTACTTTCACAATGGCAAAGTAGACACTGTGGAAGTGAAAATTTTGTACTTGTTCCCCTCCCAATTTAATTAAATTTGATACAAGATTTAACAGTAGATTATAAGGTTGCTTCAAAGTCCGGGAGAAAACATTGGCTTTGACTTTACGCTGAATAATTTTACCTGACATCATCTGGAATATGTAACAGTAAAGGACACCTTGTGTATCATCATTTAGATGTTCATTTAAAAAGAATACACTCTTTGTACTGTGCCAAGGTGTGTAATTGTTACCTTTAATGGTAAATCTACACAGATAAACAGAATCAAGGACACTGTTAGATTTCTGATGTCCTTTGCTGCCATTTAAAATGTGCAGTAGGTTTGCTTAATTAAAAAATAAAAAGCATCTAACTATATGTCTTGTTTGAATTATTTTTCATTTTTTAGGTATTGAAAGGCCTTCTATTAATGTATRGGGTCATATGAATATGGTTTTTAATCTGAAGCTATAATTGTATCACAGGAACACTGGAAGTACTTGAAAAACCTGATACACTTCTTTTTTTTCTTGTAAAGCTTTAAGCTTATTCTTTTCGTCATTTGGTAAAGAAAACAAACAAAAAAATCAGTCTCACAGCCAGGACCTTGTATGCCATGTTTCATCCCAGTCAGAAGATTGATAGGCAAGTTATAAACCCCTGAAATAGTGGTTTATAATGGAAATGCTGGCAGCCTTTTAACTATAGCAGCACAAGCAGTACAGCAATAAATACTGTGCTTCATCTGTAAACAGAAATTTAGGATGCAGTTTGCAGCCTTGACCTTCAGGCTCCAACTGTGTTTAGATCATTAAGATTCCATAAATACTGTAATTTACAGCCTTCTGAAGGAAGAATTTGTGTGCACAGTAAAGGACGTATTCTTCATGAAGAAATGATTGCTTCCTGTATACCCATTTGGACTCATATTCTCAACCTCAATCAAAGTACTTGACAAATTTGCTGGAGCTTTAGGCATCATTTTTAGGCTTGTGTTTGTCCTAATTCACAGCTCTCTGGATCTATACTATGTTTTCTGTCCTAGAACTTGAATTAAAAAGAAAGGTGGATTTTTTTCTTTATTGCAGGAGGTGGGTTGCAACCTACTTGTGCTTCTCCACTGCAGGGGAACTAATATATCTTTTATATATATATATTATTTTTTTTTGTATGGTTTGCACACACTTTCCCATAGCTATAGTCTCTTACTGTATATATGTACTTAAAAAAAATAAATTTCTCCTTCCAGTCAATGTCATAGGGCAATATTTGGGCATAATTGATGTATTATTTATCTATAACGAGCAATAAAATTATTCAGAGTTACTAATAGAATTCAAATTACGTATTTTTTTTCATAACTGGATTAGGATATTTGACTAAATTTAAGTAATCATGATTGGCATTGTCAGGTTGTTCAGTACAGTGTCAGTAAATGCTGTAGTTTTCGTGCTCATCTCTCTTACCTGAACTTCCTGACATTGAACTGCAAATTGGACAGCAGCACACGTTCCCTATGATACTCTGTTTCCAACTGAGCAGGAAATACACAAGTACAGCTTTCATCAGGGTATTTTAGTCTTATCCAGAAATTTAGGCAGAATGAAAAATAATAGGTTGAGAAATATCCTGCTTTGCAAAAGTTACCCTGGGACTTGATTTGGGGTTAGGACAAAATTGCTGAGTTTTATTATACCTGAAGAATTTCTTTGATTCCCAGTGGTAACCCTGGGCAGATTTTCTATTTCCAAAATAAATGTGTAGGAGTAAAATAGGATTGCTGTTGGTATTTTTCATTTATCTCTCTTTGTTTCTCATAACATAATCATAATATTGATAATTTTTTTGATTTATAATTTTTCATTATTTTAATGGAATAATCGGTAGAAATTGATTTAATTTGTCTCTTACCTTTGGCCATTCCTTGCTTTCCACTCTCACAATATATACTTCTGTGGAACATTTCTGTGTGTTTTCTGATCATAGTTTGCTACTAGAGATAATAATCATAGATTACACAGCAGTGGCATGTACAAAGTTAATGTAAAACCAGAGGCTTTGTTACTTTAGGCAACATACAGGAGAAAAAAAAAAGAAAAATATCTCAAGCATATTGTCCTCTCAATGAGATGGTCAGCCTCACCAGAGCCATAAAAAGATTCCATAAATACTGATCATGTCTGCTGTCATGCTTTGGCATGCTTTTCCCTCTGCAGAAATACCTACCAGAACACTGACACCAGCAATATCAGGAGTAGCAAGACAGCATGTATCTTCCTGGTGTTCATAAATACTGAGTTCAAATCTCGTGTTTGCCTACACTGAGTACGAGTGTTCTCCCTGTTCCTTGTATATTTTATTGTGTTTCTTATATTTGCTGATCCCCACAGCTTCTGACAACCTGTCAGGCTGATGAGTCTGTCAAGTCTGTGTGCACTCCTCAGGTACTCACACAGAGAGCTCCTCTCTGTGTTGAAAGGCAGAGCACTTCAATGTGTAATGATATTGCAAAGAAATGAGATCGTGAAGAAAACTTCRTGGAGTACCAGGCATGGGACACTCAGTGCAGGAAGATCTCCAGTCTTATTGGAAGTGTTCCATTTCTTCAGGTCCATGCCTAATATTCAGATTTGATGGATGCTGTTGATAATGGGTGGATCTAGTAGTAAGTGTTCAGGATTTCCTAGAATACCCTGGGATGCTCCCACCAAAATTTCCACACCTGAAAAGAGTCACTAAAATATTTGTGTCTTCAAGTCTTTAAAGCCAAAAAGAGGTGCACAAGGGCTCAGGCTGTCGTTTCTGCTCCAGTTTTATTCTTAATGGACCATTGCCTATGGATCACTTATGTCTTGTTAAAAGACTGACAGTTCTTTGAAGAGTTTTATAAAAAAGTCAAAGTCTACTTGTGTAAAATCTTCCTTTCAAGAGTTTTATCTTATCATGCCAAGTCCATTAAGGCTGGATGCATCTGCCACCACTGTTTATGGAGTTGTTACAAGGGTGATTGTGCTTTGTCTAATAGATGTATTTGAGTGAATTGAGTAATAAGTAGGTGAAAAGTAAGGAGTTTGAAAGCAATCTGTGTTTTCAGCAAAGACCTCCAGCAGTTTTTATTGCTCATTTGTACAAGTTAAACTTCTTCCTTTTGCTTCTTTTTATCATGGATACCCAAGTGTGGCATTAACATCTCATTGGGCTAAAAAATTACAACAAATCAGTTGGTTTTAATGCACTGAACAAAATACTGGCAGTAAGCAAAGGTAGATTGTGCTCCCTGAATTCGCCATAATGAAATGAAAGAACAATCAAAAGATGTTTTTAGTACCATTCAGAAAAGGCAATTTGCATCTCTGCTAAACTCATGCCACTCAAGTGTGTGTTGTTCACCAAAACAAATATTTTCCTTTCAGATGGAGATTTGTTGTGTACATTCCTGACATGTGTRGATTCTACTGGATTTATTTCTGCTTTGCTGGTAAACTGCAGCAAATTCTCGGGTTTCAAAATACACATGCCCTAAGAGTCTAGTTTCTAGAGATACATTTGGTAGGAAAATTAAAGACCTTATTATGTCTCCGCGTGTAAACAAGCTGCTCGTTGGATTTACWGAGGACAAGCATTAAAGATGCAAATATCCTCCTAATCTTAAACAGTAACGTGGGTAAACATGGAGTGCAATGTCACCTGAAAAATAAAACAGAACCCTAGCCCAGAGTTTCTACAGAGGAGAGGAATTCTGTCTCRTTGTACAAACTCTGGAGATTTGTTTTTTCCTTTTGAATTCTTCGTTTATGACTTCCAGTAGGAAATATTCCTGTCTACTTTGTAGTAATATCTGAGATGTKTTTTGACTGACCTGAACCAAATGCATGGAGTATTTTTATTGTTCTGCATTGTATTATGTGCAGCAGAGAGTGATTTGATACGGTGTCGATGATCCTTAGTGTGGGAAATACTGAAATAATTCATGTTTCACTGGCAGCAGTAGATAATGTTCTGTCTCTATTATCTGCCATGTGCAATTTGTAARTACAATGCTAGAATTATGCTGGGGGAGAAGGAAAGAATTGTATGCTGCTTGTAGAATAGTGTACCTCAGATTCTGTCATTCAGAGTAAATGAATTTTTGTCTTCCAGCACAGCAATGATTTCCTACCTGACTTTTGACCCCCCATATTTTGCATCTTTCGAAATTTGCAGCTCCTTTTCTTCTATAATTTTTTCACAGCTTATAAATGGAGTTATGAAAAGTGGCATTACTTGTTTCCCTTTCTAATCCTTCACTGGCGTTTCTCAGTTCTGCAGTTGTTGTTCAGCTCCCTTCTCTCTGATGGGCGTTTGTCCAAATGTATTTTTTACACCCAAAACGCCTTCCCATTTTCTTCTGCCTTATTCCTTTGAACTTTACAGTGTTTGAGCAGTCTGATTGTGGTTTATGCAATTGTAAGTAGGGAGCAGCACATTTAYCCTAGCACACACCAATAGCATTTACTGGGTTGATAATGCTCTTACAAATTCCTGCTATGGTTATTATTTTTCTCATGACTGATAATGATGCTGAATTATGCCCTTTCTTAATGCTGAGGAGATGCAGTAAAGTGAGTGAWACTCTCACTCAAGCACCTGATCCATCTGAGTGGCAATTGAAATGTTTTTTCCTTTGGAATCACCGATACATGTAATGGCCACGAATTAATGACTGTATTTGTTGTCTTGTAAATTTTTACTATTTAAAGAGCATTTGCTGCATAAATACTACCGGGTTAGCCATCTGCAGAGCTGTAATTATGGCAGACTTTAAAGCTTATTTAAACAGGGAACATGAAAATCTTTTCATTACACCTGCAAAAGCAGAAAACCACTGTACTCAGGGGTTATGTCATGGCTGGAAAACAGATTTCTCACTTCCCTRATATGAAGGGAAACCTGGTTTTACATCCATTAGTTTATTTTTCCTCTATGTACTTCTTATGAATTTTCTTCCACCTTTTTAATTAAGTTGATTTCTATACTTCCAGAGTTCTGCCTGTACATCAGACCCATTATGTTTGTGATCCAGTAAATATTCATATGCATATTGTAATTTGACACAGTCTTGGTTGTCCTAAAGACAAGACTTTATGCAGGAAATACAATTCGTCATGCTTCCCATAAATGTGCATGGCTTTGGCCTTCCAAAAAAAGAGGGTTTTTTTTGTAAAATGACATTTATTTTAATATGTGGCCTTATTGGATGTTTTAGCCCATTTCACAGCAGTTGTTGTGCTGCCTGTAAAAGCCCTGTCACAGCTGTTCTGTGGGCTCAGTGCGGAGCTCTCCTGCCAACCTCCAGCAAGTGTTGTGGTTGGGATGCAGCTCCACTCAGTGTCCCTTGCTGGCAGATCCTGCTTGGGTCTGCACTTACGGTGCTAAATAGGGCAAGAATATTTAGTTGCAGAGAAAAATCTACTGTGATCTCAGAAAGCTAGACAAAGTATTAGATTTTGAATCATTTATTAAATATGACAGAAGCTTAATATTTTATACATTATTTCATCTTTCTTGTAAACAGTAAGACTGGTAGCATTTTTTAGATCCAAGRAATATGTGATTCCACATTTTTGATCGTGACAGATAAGAACCACTCATGTRCGGTTGAAATATTAGCCAGGAACACTTCTTGAATGTAGTACGAAAATAAATGGAATTCATTGGGAAAATAGTTAATATGCAATATTCGCCCACTAACATATTACCCAGGCAACAGGGCTTAGAAATTTGTTGATGAGACCATTAAGAGGAAAATTACCTTAACTGATGTTAAAAAAAAGTGTTAATTTTGTGTGTGTGCCTGCCATTGAAGGTAATAAAGATATAACTTTAGGCATCTCTGTAAAGAATGAATTATGACATAATCTTTTATCCATAGTTAATTCTTATGGTAATGAGATAACATCTCATGGTAATGGTCTCATGTCACATGGTTTGGAGTTACTGAGGGTGATAAACCCAGTGAGGATCAGAACTGGAGATCAAGGTCAAGCCAGTGTCCTGCATTAAGCACTGGACACTGCGTGCTGCTTTGTTTGCAAATGGGATTCCTCCTTAGGAAGCGGATGTTTTACACGATTTCTAAATAAAAAGCCCTAGGAAGCCATCAGAACGTCAGCTGTGAGCCATTTGGAAATAATTTTATTAATTCACTTCCCTCAAGTTCTTCAAAATAGTAGCACATCTGCTTTGAATTTGAGTGTTTCAGACTGAGACATCCTTAAAAGACAGATAGTTTCCTCCAAATTATTCACACAAGCATATGTTTCTTTCACTTGAAAAGCAAGTGTAGCATAAATCATTCAAAGAACAACATGCCTACATTTGTTACCAACAGCTACATTATTTGAGATTTAACAAAGAATATTTCATACCAGTTGCTGCCAGCAAATAACATTTTAAAATACAGTTCTATCAATTTTGTTCAATGCATCATCACTCTTTTAAGTATAGATGTAAGTGCTTGTTCTAAGAAATCACGGGAAAAGTATTGGTGGATTTTCAGGGCATTTTTACATTTCCATGGGGTATACATCATTCTCTCATCAGCTGCATATAGGGTTTGGAAGCTCTATGGCAAAGACTCTGATAGTGGGTTCTGTGGCTTCTTCAGGTATTTCTTCATAAAGTTGCTTAATTAATTTCTTTAAAACCCTAGAGAAAATAATGCCTAATTAGAGGACTGCTCTTCAGCGGTGATAAATAGTGACTTGCAATTTCTGAAGAACAAATGCATCCTATTTTTAATTCTTTTTTCCACTGCCGTGAAGTCATTCTGTACTGTCGAAGCTGTAGAATAGATGCTTCTTACTTACTGATCTTGTTTACTCCAAAGCAAGAAAGAAGTCAGCTCCTAAACTCAGCAAATTTTCACCAGGAGAAAAACTGTGAGAGCATGGTAATGTTGATGTTCAGCACTGGCAAATAGGTATTGTATTGCAGCCTGATTTTACTGAAACTCAGTCTTTAAACCAGTCAGACTTCTTAGCTGCATTATTCTTATTTGAGGCTGTTCCAGAACATCAGTCCCCTTATGATTAGCTACTTTCCTCAAGTTKCCAGCTTCCATTTGTTCATGGTTATTATATATTATACTAGACACTGTTTGCTATCAAGTCACAAAAATTAAGAAATGAAGTAATTACTGTTTATTTAATAAAACTGAAAAAGTTTAGCTACAGGTTGTCATGGATTCAGTATTTCATTTTTTTTTTCTAAGCCATTGCAGAACGCTGTCCTATTATCAGAAAATCGAGCTTAGCTTTGTTAGCTTTATTTTATGTCAGTCTTTTCTGGTGACAGAAATTATTTAACTATCAAAAGAATAGTTTCCTTACATGTTTCAGGACAATAATGAAAGTTAATGTTTTCTGTGAATGTTGAGTTTTAGTCTTAAAAAAAAAAATCCTCAGGCAACCCTTACTTGGCTTGAATTCTTTAATAGATCTTTGTCTTTAGGATTCTGAATGCTCATACATTTGCATTGGAATCTGGTATTGGTGCAGTCAAGGCCCTCACAAAGATCTAAAGCTGGCAAGGTGCATCAAGCTGAAACTGATGCTGGACTTAGGGTTAGGTTGGGCTTTAGTGATCCTTCAGTAAGAGACTAGTGTGTTTCATGACAGTGCATCCCTTGCCTTTAAAAAGCACTGTAATCAAACAGAACTGTAGGGAAATAAAAGAAATAAAATAACTCACTATCCTGCCAGTTTGGCTCCTCTTTTTCCTTTTGTTTATTTGGCAGGCACTCAAGCCAAGCCAAGCATCAAGACACTTCACAGAGCTGCCAAAATCAGGATTAATTTTTTTAAGAAGACCTGTTTAAAACTGACCTCTCAGAAATATACTCAAACCTGGAATAATTACCTCCTTGTAGTCCCATATCCCARCAGGATTCTATTCTTGCAGACTTGCCACAACCTCCGTAAGTTTGCCATAATTGACTCAATTAGAGGTGTCCTAATGCCTGTCTTTTATGCAAGATAAATTTGTATCTAGCAGGGAGTGAATTTATCTGGTTTACCACTGTCACATAAAGATGCCTTTGAAACGCCTTTCAGTTGGTTAGACTTTATTTAGGTTTGATATCTAGATTACCTGTAGCTTATCAGCTGCTGATAACATGCAAATACTTACCTTTCAGGCACACACTCACCTCTGAGTGCACATAATTTTAAATACATCACTTTCTGGAATATATATTGGTAGAAGAGTTTGCAACCCATAAATGAGAGCACTAAGGGAGGGCAGTTGATGGCTCTTTGAAAAAGGGTAGGATGTGTAGCAAGCAAAAGTTAGGAACATCATATTACAAATAGAGAATCCATAAATATGATGTGCTGAGTCTGTGGGGAATCAGGGCAGGGAAGGAATAGTGGCATTTACAGCAGAGTTGCCCTGAGTGGTTGGCTGCCATATCTCCATCTTCCCTGGCCACGTGTGTGTTCCATCCCATGGCCCCAGAGCCGGCAATTTCCAGCGTTCAGTCCAGCAAGGAATAAGCATTGTAGAAGTAAAAAGGGTTTCCTCTGGATCAGCTCTAATGACATGTAATGACAGTTCACCAGGGCATATATTTTCTCCTGATAAAAGTTAATCTTACATGGCCAGCAGCTATAATTTTATAATTATAAACCTTTGTCCACAATAGTGCTGTGAAATAAAATAGGTGAGATAACATAGCTGCATGTGGGTGTCAAAAAGGTTTAAAAAATAAGAAGAGAGGAAGGGAGAAGAACCATTGGAGATCAAAAGGATAAGGGACCCAGAGGAAGAAGGGAAATTTTCTGTATGTTCTCTGGAAAATTTTCTGAGGTGCAAACTTGTGTAAATAAACTTGTATGGATCAGCTCATGCTATTTCCAGAGAAGAAGAATTTGTGATGTTTTTATGCCCTACAATAAATAACCRCTGTGTGGAACTGGGAGTCCCAACATGTAAATATTGTTATTAGAATGCATTTACTTATTTACCAACTTACCAAGGTAATCATATTTTATGTCTTACAAACATGAATGAGAACAGACTCCTAAATGTAAGAAAAGTACATTCAAAATTGAACAGTATCAGGAGAAAGGGAAATTCAGAGACTCCTTGTTCTGTTGTGCCTTTTTTTGTTGTTGTTTCTTGGAGAGTACAAGAAAAAACAATTCAGGGATTTATAAAATTGAGTCYGTGAGGATGCTGAAGTCATAGCGCATTGTATTATAACTGGAAGAGACAGGGGCTGCCCATAGCATTTATCTGTAAACAATTTTAATGTGATTCTGCAGAGAAAACCTGCACTCATTTCATGTGGGACAGTAGACTTACCATCATGTCCTAATGATTTAATAATTACTTTTCAGAATCTCAAATGTAGGCTCTTAGGAGTCTGTTTGTAAGTGCCTGAATAATTCATCTTGTGTTGTACATTACCTACAGACAAAATATTCTTGTAGGCTAAAAAATCGTTTTTCGTGACAAGAATAATGTAGTAATCTAGTTTCATCTTGTACTGTCCAGTTCTAATATTGAAGTTGTGTTAAAGTCAATACATTTTTAGTGTGATATGTCTCATTCAAGAATTTGTCAAATTCATTCTGGCCTGGTGGGTGTGACCTCCTTATTTGTGGTAATGTCGAATATCATTTAATGGCATTATTTTGATCAGTAATGCTTGTGTTTCTAAGCCTGCAAAGGGCTTATCAAAGTTATAGAAAAGGTTGTGTTTATAATTTTTTTACTTTTCTTTGCTAAGGCTGTTTGTTTTGTTTGTAGTCCTTTTATCTCTTT
Organism: Amblyornis subalaris; assembly: GCA_018881555.1. Taxonomy (NCBI): domain Eukaryota; kingdom Metazoa; phylum Chordata; class Aves; order Passeriformes; family Ptilonorhynchidae; genus Amblyornis; species Amblyornis subalaris. The sequence goes on from JACAXG010000014.1 coordinate 5,924,838, forward strand.
CAGTGATGCTGCCTGAAGTTATTAATTAGATTTCCTGCTTCAGTGTTACACTTCTCAGGTCACTGGGATGTGTCATAGAAACAAGCCCATTAAGATGAATGATGTGTGTTGTAATTTCATTAATGTCACCAATAATRTATTGCAGTTTTCTGTTTAGGAGTGCCTTTTTGTTTTGTGGGGGTCAGGCTGACGGTGTGAATTATATTTGTAAGATCAAAATAGTTAAAGATGAAGATAGATACTTAAGCAATTAGGCCAGAGGCTGGAATTGCTGTTTTAGAGGTGTAGGCTMCAAAACCAATTTGTGTTAAGGAATGTTTAAGTAATTGAATTTCACAGTATAAATTAAAGTCTCCTGCTATCATTCTGCATGTTGTGGGCACATGGTGATATCTTGTGYCAGTGAAATGGCTGGGGTTTATTTTTCAGTCCATGTGTAAACTTTAATGAAAACGCTTTCCTGACTTGTAAAGGCTTGGAAGTAATAAACTGAACTGACCATTTTCTTCATTTGATGAAGCTTCAACAGAGATAAGAAGCAAACTTGTATAAATTGACTCTCATGAACATGCATAAAGAGAGAAATCATTTTAAGGGACAAAGGGGCAGCATGGCTTGCCAASCAAAGATAAGTAATTGGGAAATATAAGATCCCAGTGGGAAATCCTAGCAGAAAATTTGAAAAAAACAGGTGCTGTATAATGTTACTTATTATTATTTGCATACATAAAAATAAAAATTACATTCTATCTCATACTATGCAATTAGCTATGCTGAAGTCATATTACTCTTGTAAAAGTTAAGTTATTTTAAATTATGACAGCAGACTACTTGTCTCTTTCATTCATCAAACAACCAAGCTTTTCTCATCAGACACTAATTTGCCTTGCAGTCAGGTGGGATGGGCTAGGAATACTTGGTTTTACTTGGATCACCTGCTTGTGGATTTACTGTGGAATCACCAGTGATTCCAAAATCACAGCAGTAGATTTAAATTGCATTAACATCCTTATATATCAAGGCAAACCATCTTTTTAGCCATTGTTTAGAGCACATTTGAAGATGGGACATGAGACCTGTTCCTATTCGCCACAAATGTTGTTCAGCAGTCCCCAAATGTTCCAAAGTTCAGGCCCCCCTCTCTTTAGAGTCTAATTTCTGGCAGTCTAAGTTAGTGTTGCTTTGCTGCTGGTTATGTCTTGTGATTTTTTTTTTAGTTGATGTAACATCCAGTAAAGGAACAGAGGGATCCTGATATAGATCAGGGTGCCGGTGCTGTTGGCATTTGGAGTAGAATTCCAGCTCAGTCAAACTCTCCCAGCCACCAGCAACCAGATCTCTCCTGAGGGTAGAAAGTAATGTGATTATCTGTAGCACTGTCCTTGCTGTTGAAGGCGTTTGGGGGGTTGTGAAGAGGCTTCTTTCTCCCTGTGAGCTACAGGAACTATAGAGGAGAGTTCTTCAAAAGCCTGGTTCTGCTTGCACTGATCTCAGCAGGAGTCCCTGAACTGAGGGAGCAAAATCAATCTCTCTTTGAAAAATGCAATGTTTCCCATAGCACAGCCTCTCCTTAAAAACCAATCAAGCATTTATCTGGTTCTCAACATACACAGTTTTCATTTACTGTATCACAGGGACAGCTTTGGGACAGGCCACAATATAACTTGAGTCACCTTTGAGTATAAGCTGCACCGTAGTCTAGGGAACAGTAGCATAAGAAAGCAGGGAGTTGTCCTCTGGCTGCTGCAGTGCAAGCTGAGGAAGTTATTGCCACATCTGCCTGTTTCTGTCTTCTTTATGGGGGTTTCCATCCCCTCTGAGCTGTTCCTTGCAAGCACTCCTAACCTGTTTCAGTCTAAATGGTCTCTGTCAGTGATGACCTATTGTTTAAAGTGTCTTTCTGCTACAGTGTTGGAGTCAAACCCTTTCACTCCTCTGTTTAGAACTCCGATGTGTTCCATTGCAGACCCCTGGAAATGGCTGGAGGTGTTGTTGTCAGGGGATGAAAAGCTAACCATTCCTTCTGCACGTTGCTGGGTTTGGATGTATACCCAATATAGGGAGGCGAAAACATAGACTGAAAAATTGCCTTACGAGGATAGGAGTTACTTCATATCTTTGAAGAACATTGCCTCTCGTTCAAAACTGGTTTTAAAACTGAAAAACGTGGCAGAAGATTGTAGGTGTTCTGTGGTGTCATTTATTGGGCTACTTTGCTACCTTTCCCCCAGGCAGACTGGCAATTAGGTGACTCATAGAATGATAAGATGCACTTTTGTGGTTATCTGTCTTGTGTAAATAAACTTGGCAGTTTTATTACTAATTTGGAGTTGCCATTTGGCCTGTTCTGTCATGCAATTAGATCACTGACAAAGTGTGTAAGTTGTCCTGTTTCTTGCTGGGTTCTCCATGGAACAACTTCTCCCCTGCTCTGAACACCTGCCTTGTATTTAAGGATAAAGTCCTGCACCAAATCACTGTAGCTTTCCTGTTTCAAATTTCACTCACTTCTGTTTACAATCACAGGAGCTCCTGGGTGGAGATTTATGATATTTATGTGCTCTTCTAATTAGAATAACGATTACACCTGTTTTTGAATAACATTTATAGCCTGCTTCAAAGAGTCTCATTAAAATCACCGACTAGCTCTGAATTCTGAGCCTTCCACGCCTCATACAGATAACATTTCCAAGGGATCAGACAATACTCTTGCATGTGTTTTTCTACAAAAGCTTAAAAAATTTTGCAGATATTACTGGAAAACGCAGATTGTGTCACAAGGGTTTAGCTGTGTGTGCTGTTTATTTCCTTCCTCGAGTGTGGGACATTAAGGATGGGTTGCTCTTGTTCTGATGCCACAAAGGATTATTGATGAAATAAAGTCTCTGCTGAAGGCAATGAGAGTTTTACCATTGACTTCAATGCAGCTGGAATTTCACCTCTGAAGTGTGAAATAAATAACAGGAGCAGATAGGAAAAACAAAACCAAACCCAAACCTGTGCTGAGGGTTCACAGCAATAACCAAGCTTTTTTTAGAGGGGAATAAATAGCATCCATCTGAGACACAAACTCCTTCATGAGGGGTGCAATAGGTCTAGGCTCATGCTTTTGAATAAAATCTCGAATGGTCAGAGAGGAGATTTCTTTGATGGATTTAGTGACTGTTTCAATGTAAGTACACAAAGTTCAATGAATAGATTCAGTTTACAAAGGCATAATAAATATGCAGTTGCCTTTCACTCTGCCATGGGTCAGCTGTACTGTGCTCAATGTGTATCATCTGTAGACTCTGGCTGATACTTGCAGGGCTTCTTGATGGCATCTGATGAATTGTTTCTGAGTAAAAAGTTTACCATTCTCTCCATTGTTCTCTTTTAGAAATATTCTTTACAGACTGGATGACAGGACCAGCCAGTTTTCAGTGCTGCTGGAGGCGGTGGAGCACTGCAAACTACATCAGTCAAATGAGACCATTCAAGCAGCATTGTCAGAGGTGCTGAACAGCATCAATTCAGCTCAGGTTTACTTCAAAGCAGGACTTGATGTGTTTGAGACTACCTTAGCTGGAAAGAAATGAGAGGATTCTCTGCATTCTAAGACATTTGTTTACAACTCGCTAAACAAAAGTTCGACTTGGACCAGAACTGCTCTGAGGATCAAACCTTTCTCAGCTTTCCCTTCAGCTGGCGCCTAAAGGTACTGCAACACGTGGTTTAATAAATGTAAAACAGTATTTTGCACTGTTCACAGGATATCTCAAATGTCTGTTCCTGAATGTATAAAACATAAAGAGAGGGAATAACACTTAAGAGATGATCTTTGGAAGGACATCTGCTGTATTTTTATATGTAAAGTATGTTTCTATGACTAAGAGCTCGATCGTGCGAAGAACCGAGCACATCCTGCAGCGTGCTGAAGACCCGGTTCTGAGACACCCCAGATGAGCACCCAGTGGGGGGATTTCCATTTCCTGTGTCAGAAAAATCTGAYTTGAGAATACTCTTCAGGTCTTCAGCAAGCTCATCTTCTTCCTTACTCCGTTCAGAGTAAGTAGTTGAAGGATGTGGCATTTCCTTGGGTGTCCAGCGCCGGAGTGGAAATGCACAGAACACCTTCACGGGTGCAAGTCAACATCTTTACTCCTGTGGAACAATAAATACCTCAATTCTGAGAATACAGAAACACTTCGATTATTCCATTTCTGTATGAAAATAAACAGCTGTTTTCTCTAATGTTTCTTGGAGAGAAAATTTTTGTGATGATTTCAAGTTATTTGAAACGTTCGAGTGGGTAGTTACACTTGCACAAATATACTTTGAATATTTATGTTAAATAAAAGAACTGCCTAGCCTTATAAGGCTACAGGCCTTACAAACTTTTACCAAACGTTACCAAAACATCCCATTTCAAGGTCTCYAAATTTCCAGAGAGCTGTAAATAAAAACAAGACCTCCAAGTCCTGGAAACAGTTTGGGGATTCCACCACTCTGCCACACCACCCACTGTTCCAGTCTGGATCAGTCCGTCAGGTCTGGCTTATAGGACCTGGATTGTTGTCAAAAAAGCACAAGGAAAACATAAATCCTTTCCCTGCTGTAGAACCAGGAATTCAAGTGTGGAGGCACAAGCTGGTGAAGGATATTGCAGGGCTAAAACTCAAATCTCTTTTCCATCGGTAGAAGCCCTGTAGGAAGGCTCTAATCACACCATTGCCTGGTGGCCAAAGTAATCTGTGAGTGAAAGGATCAGGAGGTTCAGTGTCCTCTGAGGGATACTATACACACTTGAGAATTGCAGATGTTARTAATATAAACCATTGAAATTATTAAGCCCTGTTGGGTTTAGAGTTTTACAATCTCAGATGATTCTAGGKTTAGAGCTTAAATAATTGATTTTAAATAGATACTTAGAACTGAAATATAATTTATTTGATGGAAATGTTAAATGTATTGTTACCCAGTTTACCATGGAAACGTTACAGGAACATTTCAGGTTGCAATAAAAATGGAAGAAGTGTCGATATTAATGTTTAAAAATTGCCTTCTGGGAAATTTTTGAGTGCACAATTTGGTGGAAAACTTTTTAAAGTTCACAAAGCAAGAAATGAGTTGTTTATGGATCTGGGTTTCTGTTTGCAAAGTCCTTGGCAAAGGGGCCCCTCTGAGCAATGGCCCAGCACTGGGTACACACAGCTGTGCYGTTGCTACATTTCTTGGCAAGTTATTGTTGTGTAGTGGGCAGAAGCCCCCTGGGCCTGACCAGAGGCAGAGCTGTGCAGTTGTGCAGCAACCACTGCAGTGGGAATATGTTCAACACCAGCAGTGGGACTGCATGACCTTAGACATTATTATCTCCTGTCTTTCCTTGGCATCTGATAAGCAAAAGTTTATTATAACTCTTRCTAATGCTGGCACCATTTCTGTTTACTGCAGAGAGAATTTGGCTTCTGGAGAGTGTTTATGATGTTGGTTCATCCCCTTGTTTGCATACTTTTTATTATTGTAATACTTAAGTGGTTGCAATATCCACATTTGAATTGTATGTTTATTTGGGGGATTTGGGGATGTACTGTGCACTCTACACTTGAAGTATATTTGTAACAGGGACCACTCTCCTAACAGTTCATGTAGTCRCATATTTTCTTTAGGGTGCTGGCTCACTGTGGAGCCTTCTATGGGATTAAGTGATAAAGGGTCAGGTGCCATTAGGAGACCAAAAATAGAGATTAACACCTTCTTTAACTGTACCAGGTGAATTCAATAACTGTTTCCTCATCCTTGGAATGTATGCTCCACCAAACCCACCTCTAATGTAACCAAAGTGTACTCATGCAAAAGCAGTGAGATCTGGTGGGAGCAGTATCCCTCRTGTATTTGCTCAACCCTGTAATTCCTCACCAAAACATCTTTAKCTTGTTTGCTCTCTAATGTCCTTCTGTAACCACTTTTAAAATAGCAGACTTCAAAGTACTCCACTAGAAAAGCCCTGCTGTTGTAAATGTCTGTCTGTTCTAGAGACAATCAGACGTTCTTGTTGGTGAGATGAATCAGATGAGCTATTTAGGGACTTAAATGCATTGATTTCAGTGTCATCTCCCACTTGTAGATCTTTTGTAGGCTTTTATTTTAATGTTCAGATCTTACAYATAAGCGAGTGCTCAGTGATAATATTTGTACCATTACAGCTTTGAAAAAAAGCACTTTTGAGCCATATCCTTCCATTGATTTTTAAATCCTACCTATTGGCTTCAAAGAATTTATAGCAAGTTAAGGTCCTAAGCACCTGGTGTGCTTCTAACATAGAATTTTTGCCCGGCCAGCTGTGGAACAGCAGCTAAAGGAAGGTGTTAGTAAATCACAGCAGCTTACCCAGATCGACTTCGTTCCYGTGTTGTATTGAAATAAACAGAGCGCCCTTAAAGGCAGAAGTACTTTTGCAAATTGCCTGAATGATACTGAAAATGTGTTAGCTTTTCAGAAACATCAACTGCCAGAGACAGTATAACAAATGCATTKATTGCTGCTTAATCCAGAGTCATGCTCTCAGTGACCAGAAAGCCCCTGCAGCCTGCAGTATCTGTATGTTGAGATGGTTGATAATAAAAAGCCAATAAGATTTTATTAGTGCGTATTTTAAAGAGTCCATAAAGAAGCTAAACTATAATCAGCTCAGATGAATAAAATGTACATGGGAGCTGGATTTTGAGCACTAACCTTAAAAAAGGCAGTGAATTGTTTTTATCATCCAAGAAAAATAGTACCTGTGTGAATATGCAGACACACAAATGCCTTATATCTTCAAAATGTTGTACAAACATTAATTTACTTGCAGTGATACATCTGCATAAACATAGAAGTAAATAATAATTGCATGAGAAAATTAGAGAACACTTTGCGCTGCTTCACTTACCCTTTAAGAAAGTATTTCAGTGTAGAGATGTGAAAGGAGGCACTGCAGCTGACCTCAGTTCTTGCAGCAGCAGGTGGGGAAAGGTTAAATCTCAGGTATTACAGAAGGAAGYACTGGAAGTCGATCAGTCCAACCTCCCTGCTCAAGCAGGGTCACCCAAAAACAGCTTCCCAGGAGGGACTATTTTCAGATTCCTTCTGAATGCCTTCCAAGGATGGAGATTCCACAACCTTTCCTGGGCAATCTGTGCCAATGCATGGTCACCGTCACAGAGTTTCGTTCTTCCGTAGAAACAGTTTCTCCAAATCTCTCCCTATGTTTCTTAAATGTTAAATTACTGTAATTGGTTTAATTGCAAACATTCAAAAGATAACCATCATTTCATTTAGTGAAAACTCTCAGCCACGATCTCTAGGATTTCACAGTTTTATGTTGGAAAGTTTGTATGAGGAGATTCGTCCTTCAAGCCATGGAGTTTATTTTTAAGTTGTAGAAACTATTGTCTTTATCTTAAAGGTCTTTTTGTACAATCCCTGGTCCGCAGTCACAGGGTTTCTCCATACCTTAGGAAGCTGATGGAGAACAAAAGATGCATCAGAAAACTCAGGGTGGAAAATCACCCATCAGCATCTGCATACCTGTGCTGTGAATGCATCTACTTCTCCCAGACTTGGGGAGCTCAGTGCTTGTGTTGCGTGGAAAGGAAGGCAAGACAAGTGTATGGGTCATTCTGGCTTTGAAAGCTGTTAAATGCCATAAACATTGTTGTGTCTGGGTCTGTGTTCTCCAAGGAGCAGCTGAGATGTCCCTCCCCAGCCCCGTGCCGGGAGCTGTTGTCTGTGTCACTCAGAAGGCAAGCGCTGGCGTCGTGGTGAGTTTTGTCCCTGTCTCAGGAAACGAGCACAGTGTGGAAGATGTTCTTTCCCTCTGGCACTCTGTAACGTTTTAGCAGTGTTATGCCAGTCCCAGAAAAGGGAGTGATAGGAAACAAATCTCATTTTAAGACGCCTGGGACCTGAGTTTAGAAAACAGTTAGCCTTACACAGCACTGTTAGTGTTCAAAACATAGTAAGGTGTCTACTTTTGGAGCTCTGAATCTACAAGATTTGAGATAGAGTCTGCAGTAGCACAAGTAAATGCCTCAGAAATATAGAACACACAAATAGTTATGGTCTATTAAATGTTATAATAATGATGATAAAAATTACTTGGATACCAATGCAGTGATAGTTTYGTGTGGCTTTAACCATCTGACTGTTTCCTCTCCCTCAAACACCATCTTCTCCAATCCCCTGCATTCATCTTCTCTGACATTCTTATGCAATGTGATGATTTTTCCCATCYCTCACCATCTTTTTCTTAGTCATTCCCACTAGTTTTCTGATTCTGCTCCCTTATCACTTCATAAGCTCCCCTTTAATTTGCCAACCACCAAGTTAATCCCCCTCTTTTTTCTCTCTGATCTCAGTCATGCCTTTTGTTCCCCATTCAGTTCTCAACTCACCTCCCTCRAGTTTAAATTATTATTCCTGGTACAGCTGACCATAATAAAGAGCTGAAAGTGGTGGAAAATTCCTGCTCAGATCCAAATGGATAAARGATAAGGAGACATCATCTGTTAAATTCAAAGTATTCACTTCTGAGTACATGCAAACAGCAGGTTTTCAGTTATAACTTGACTGAACGGAAGCAGATTTTTTTCCTATATTCTTTCTCTCTGTCTGGACCAGGAAATTCCCTCAAAAATAGCAGTGTAGGCAGGTGATAATCTTGAAAAGTTTTGAAATAAACTTTTTGAAATTGGATGAATAAGAAATAATAGACAAAGGATCAGAATTGATACTACCCACTACCTGTCTACAAAACATGCAGTGTGACCTTGCAGGTGCCATCCAGCACCTTTCATTGCATGATGGCTGCATGCAAAAGTTATGTGTGCAATTATAATGTACTGCAGTGTTTTAAATTATTAAGATGACAAGGACTCAAGCCATATCCAGAAACCTGTACTTGAACATGCACATTTGAGCCTTGGAAGTGCCTAAGAATAATGAATATTCACCTGGGAAGCAAAGGCTTTAAGAATATCTAGATTAGACTGTATGTTTACTAAAACTGGTGCTATTAAGCCTGACTTTGTTTTTTCATAATTTTAATCCCATCTGGTTATTTCTAGTATTGCTCATGCACGCTTGTCATAACTGGAGAAAATGTACAACTGCATAGAGTTGCAGAAAGATTATGTTCCCCCTCAGTCTTACTGACTTGGTCTGGTTTTTTTTCAGCAGGGTTGACTTTACCAGAAGTGCTTATCAGGGTGCTATTCCACATAATCAAGGTCAGAAGAATTTAGCCACTACTTATGGAATTTCACTAAAGATTTGGTATCAGAGGATTGATTATTTGTATTTAGTCTATTTTCTTTAACCTCTCAAAACAGAGTTGAAGAAAGAATGTATTTTTTTTATAATTGGCAGGAGTACCTTGGTCAACATTAAGTAAGCCCACAGGGCAGAATATAAATGTGTATGTGGAAGTGATATGACCTAGAATTGACTTAATAGCTATGATAAATGTTGGCACAGATTAATGCACACATACTTTTATAAATTTCACAGATTGGAGTTAATACAAGGGCTTAATTTAAGAAATTTAATCAAAATAAAGGTGTGGAACAAGAGTTTTTCTGTGTAAATGTAGTATATGCTTATTCATCTGCCTAATCCATTTGGTTAAAAAAAGATTAGGGTTTTATTTAAGCTACTTCTCTGTGATTTATTTTCCAGCAAGCCTTTGAAAATGAAGTCTTGGTGTTTATTTTCCTTTTAAATGTGTGCTGCCTTTAATGTTTATGGAACACTTCTCATGTGTTAAGACAGTGTAACGCCACCTTGTCTGATCATTCCTGGATTATTTGATAGAACTGAGTGGTATTTCAAAGCATGGTCTTTGGAAGRAGGTCCTTTACTGACTGTTGCTATATATGCTATGACATCCTTGAGTGCCATGCAGTGCTATAGGTGTGCAATGTGATGCTTTGAGGCACTCATTTAACAGATCTTTTTTTTTCGGTAGTTTTGCGGAAACCTGGTAATTATTGCATGTTTGAAGCTGTTCTCCCCTGAGCATGCTGGTGACACAGCAATGCAATACCAAGTGCTCTTAGCACCTGCTACAAGCTCTTGCTGCAGGTGGCACATTAGGGAAGCCCCCGAGCTGCCACTGCATTTCCAGTTTTTAATTAGTGTCACTTGCAGTGGCTTTGTGTAGCACAGCCCTGGTACTGGTGCGAATGGCCCCAAGGTGAGGTGGAGAGGCCTGACTGATGGGTTAACTCACTACAGAAATTGCTGTTGCCCCCTCTCCTTAAAAAAAGTAAATAAAATACTCGGCAAGCTCTTCCCAAACATTTGGTGTTTTCAGCCTGTGTACGCTGAGGATTCTGGAAGAGTTTTGGACACTGTTTGTTTTTTTCATGCAGTCTCATTTCGTGTTCCCAACAGCTGAAACATCTTGTGAATCCACTAGAGGGGAAATAAGGAGATCCTCAGTGTTTCATACTTAAAGCAAAAAGAATGAGTACAAATTCTCTGTTTTCCATTTGCAGTTTATGTGAGTTAATATGCAACATACTCTTATCACACATACTATGAGTTGGTATGCTGAGACAAGTAGAAAATSATTGTGATTCCATATTCAGAGGAGCTATTTTGAATTCAGGGAATGTCTCACATCCAGGTATCTTAACTGYTTGCACACAATGTGAGCAAGCACAAGTTAAGATACTCCTAAACCCCCTTTTGGGGGATTTAGTACAGGTCTGGAAAATAATATTCTTCTGTGTAAGGCCAGACTTTAGCATTGCATTYATCCCTGGTGTGTGCTAATGTATTGTGTGTCCTCCTTGCTGTACCTGAGAGATTAATGCTCAAATGCTGTTATCAGTGTCCATGCTGCTCTGAATGCAAACTGTTATTTTTTTAGTCAGTAGCACCTTGCAGAGTTTACCYACTCAGATGGAGTATGCAGGTATTTCTGCCTTTTGTATGCAAAAGAGCAGCTGTCAAGTTGTGTTACCTTTATCAAGCCTTGACATAGAATTTGAGACGCCTGAGTGATGACTCTGTCATTCCATCTACTTCTACATTTTCATGTAGTAAAATCAAGTTGCCACAATTGATAGCTAGTCAATGCAGAATATTAAGTAACTACATTTTTTTTGACCATGAAATAATATAAACTTGATGCAGTGATTCCTGGAAACCAATAAATATCATGTTATGTGGAAATGTGCAATGAAAGGTTGATTTTTATAACACTTTACAGAATGTTGAGTCTGAATAAAACAGCTTATTTGCAAAATTAGTTTACTTTGTATCAATTTGTACTTTTATAACATAGTGCAATAAAAAGGGAAACGCTGGCCATTAATGTAAGTAGATTCTGCATACTTTGATTAAGAAGCACATTTTATTTGTTTGTGCTCGGAATATGATTTTTGCAGTCTGTGAGAGTGTTTGTACAGAAGGCACTGTGGGCTGGAAATCAGTAAGACACATTTTGTGAAAGCAGTGTGAAATGGACAATGGTTTTTTCCATAGTTATATTGTGGCCAGAAATTAAACTGGAATATGAAGATGAGTATAATGTACATTGCACTGAATGGCTTGGAATTATATTCATTTGCTTTTTTGTTGGTTTTTCTTTCTTTTTTTAATTGGTTCTGCCAGTAAGCTGTAGCATATGCCTCTCAAGCTGCTGATTCAGTAATGTAGATCCCAGGGCATTAAAGCATTATGGGAAGAAGGAAAAAGGCAAGGAAGGAAAAAAATATCTAGACAGAAGCTCAAGACCTGGGATGTGATAATTCACTGACAGGTAAAAAAAAAAAGGCCCAGATATTCAGATAACTGGTCTTTCAGGTAGGAAGAAATTGTCCCTGGATGTTTTTGAGAACATAGATTTTGAAAAGTAGATAGAGTCTTTGGGTCAAACTCATAGTATTGAGGATGAGACTCTTAAAATATATTTTAAAAAACTACAGCCTTAATCTTACCTGAAGAAAGAGGCCAATCAGATCTGAAAATCTTGATTTCATGTAGGATTCAGATTGTATGAAATTCAGATGATCAGGCTTTTTGCTGTAGTTCAGAGGCCCAGAGATTATAAGGTGGTTTTTATCTAATGAAAATATGAACACCATTTTTTGCTTATATTATATGAGAACTTGGAGGCTTTTGTGTACTTACAATGCACTTGAGAGATGTAATGAAATAGTGCCATTGTAAAAGAAGGTGTATTTCCAAATTTTATTTTCAATTTGTGTAGTGTTTTGGTTTTGAAACTGCCTTCCTGTTCACCACATTGAAAGGAAAAATAAAAGGGATACCTTGTTAATATTTTTAATCAGGGCTAGATAATTAACCTCATTTGATAAATTAACTCCCTACAAAGTGCAGCTCTGACTAGAATAACTCAKGTAATGTTAAAGACTAATTTGTGAAACATATTCCTTCAGGATAGGTTTCCTTTAAGCCATGTAGACCTGTGCCATGAAAAGAAAGAACACCTGTATATCAACAATTTTAGATAAAACCTGATTTGCAATTCCTGCTGATAGATCTGTGGAAGTCAATCCTAATGAAAAATGGCATTGAAACAGAATGGTTTTTGCCTGAGTGCAAAAACTTCCTCTGTGGCTCTGATTTGGAGATTGGACCTTCTTCACCAAGTATCTATCTGATCAAGAATTTTTTTTTTTTTAAATATATTTAACACATAAGCATTCCAAGTAGTCAGGCTTGGTATAGACCAGAGAATTTCCSAAGACAATGGAACTGTATATACCCAATCTTTTCCACTGATTTCTTTAACCTTCAGATTGCCATGGCATTAAGAAGTGTATTTCTCATCCCATAGCAGCAGAGATCCATGTGGGATTCAAGTATATAGGATCATGTRTTTCTGAAGGCATTTGCTTTTCACATGAAGTGCAGGTTTGCTAACCTGAAAGTGAAGTAATGAATAATTTGATGCTGTCACAGTGAGGTGTTTATGTACCTGGCTGATGAGCACTGAGGGAGCAGAAACATGTTCTGGCCAGATTCTGATGGGGCCAGCAGTGGGTTGGAAGTCCTGAGTGGCAGAGGTGAGTGGGCGCTGGGAAAGGCAGCTGCTGGGAAGGCAGTTCTGTTGCACCAGGCACCAGAAAGCASGGCATGAAGGGCTGGCTCTTGCCCCAAGAACTCTGGTGCCTGTTTGCCCAGCTCTGAACCTGCTCTGAACACACTGCAGACCAGCAGGAGCAGTTCGTCCCGTCAGATGAGAGTGGTGCTGGGAGCCAAATGGATTTTGAGATGCTTAGTAACRACAACTGGATCACCATGTCCTCCCAGAAGGCGAGAACTAGAATGRATGATCCTCGTGCTGGATAAGGTAAGATGGGTGTAAATATGTGAAATTAAGCAAAGATTTCTTTCRGTACAGTGACGTTGATCAGTCCATTGACCTTATTTCTAACAAATTCCAGTGTGTCTGTGCTGCTGAGCCTGCTGTGGGCTCAGAGGCTCTGGGCTGTGTCTGGGGCATTGAACTCCGAGATTGCTCCTTTGGGGCCGTCAGCTCACATCAAGTGAGGAGCTGATCCGCTGGTGGGAGCTCAGCTCAAACAAAGGGAAGCGTTTCTGACACTGCTTGACTCTCTCACTTCAGGAGAAGCCTCTAGCAAGGTTTCTAGTCACTGCCTCCAGTTCATCTGTGGTGTATTTGGGTGAGGTCAGTGCTGTGCCAGAGAGGAATTACCCCATTGGGTCAAGGGTTACTTTTCCTGCCCAAAAGAGGACACACATCAGAACACCATGCCAATGCCTACTTCCTTTGGGCATGTCTTGTTCATTTAATAGCAAGCATTGAACTTCAAATTGGACTTCTCCCTTGAGCAGTTACCTGCTTTTACTTTGTGTAATACAGATCAGTTTCACACAGTATCCTGTGTCCATGTGTGATTAGATAGGAACACGATGAGCACAGTGCCCATCAGAACTGTGTCGCTGTATCTACGTGAAGAGGAAGTAATAGGCGGAAATGGACTGTAAAAGCTGAAAATAATAAATATAAAATATAAAACTTAAAACACTAGTAGTGTTCACACGGTTATGCAATTTAGAATGGAAGTTACAGAACTAATATCTAAAGTGAAACAAAATGTGTAAATGGTGTGTCAATAATGAAGAGTCAAAATGACTGAGAAAAGCTTTTGGTTTGATAGTATAAACCTGTGGAGATTTTTCATAACACAGAGGGAAAAACTTAGGGTTAAAAACTGGCCTCAGTCCAGGCTACATGGAAATGTGCAAGTTGTAATGTGTGAGAAGATGTACTGCCCTGTGACTAGTCAGGCACTGAAATGTGCAATACCCATCAGAAATGAGCTGTTACATTCCAAACTGGAATATGGCAACCARAGAAACAAGGGCAAAAAAAAAAAAGGAGATTGCCATCTGCATCTGCCACAAACAAGCTGACATTTTGAACTGTGTTTCTGTGTTTTTCCTCTGAATAATAACAGACCCGAGTGCAAGAATTCGTAGAGGAGGATTTGTCTCCAGCCAGGGTGACAGGCAGGTGTTTGTCAGCGTGGGACTGTGTATGAAAGATGGTCAAATTAGCTGAGTAAGTTTCCACATATGTCATGTGTCACTGCTTTTCCTAAAGTGAAAGATCACTGCCTTAACTAAAATGAAGATGCAGAACTGTGCTGGGAGACCTTGATGTGCAGGTGTTACTTGTACAGAGAGTGTGAAAAATTAGAGAATACCCCCACGCATGAAGTTCACTTTTTCAAATCCTAGGAGGATGACCCTCTAATGAGCACTGACTGAGTTCACTTTCAGGACTGTGCCATTCGTAAAGCACTTGTCATGGTCTCCTAGCACAACATAATCAGGGCCCTGTGAGTGAGCAATAGCCTTGTGTTCACAGCAAGGAAATTTATAATCCTATATGTAAAATGACAACTTCATTATCATTCACTATTATAAAATAGCAGGGAAAGTGGCGGTTGGAATAAAAAGGCAGCATTTTAAATAATTCTTTTTGCAGTAAGAAAATCCAATGCATAAATTCGTGGCGTGTAACATTTTTATTAATTTACGAAGAATTTAACTTGGTGTTCCGTGGCACACTTCAATGATGCTTCACCGTTAGATTTCGTGATAAAAATTTGCGGTGACTGGGTGCAGCATCGTGGGGTTTTTTTAAACCAGCTTTGTACCTCCTAACTGTGCATTTTTAAATTGGCAGAATTCTGCCTCAGTTGCTTTGCCGGCCATCCAAGGAATTGCTTCTAGGCTGTGCAATTTGGTGCAGCTTTGTAAACTGACTGCAGGTACTTAGTTCTGGTCACAATGCAGTGCAAAATACTTGACAGATGATTCATCTTCTTGTGGTTTTTGCTGTTATTTCCATGAGGCTTTCACCATCCATATGCATTAGCTAACAGTTCAGGTTAAGACTAACTCTTTCTTGTCAGTATAATTATATTTGCTCAACTTTTCTGTCATCTATTAGTATTTCTGAGGGAACAGCCTTTTCAGAATACGTTAATTTGCTTCAGATTGCATGTGCTGATGCCCCTCATTTTATAATTTTATAATAAATGAAAATAAATGATTGACCACGATGGGTAACCCATTCAGCAGACATAGAACAGGTGGCATCATAAGGTGTGATCCTGATGATGGTTAGAAGGTCCTTCCCAGTGTGCCAATATTGGACATTATTACATTGGGAAAGAGAAACCACAAACCATCAGATTTACAGAAGGAGTTGAGAGGGCTAATAGAACTTTTCTTTTTTTCCCTTCAGAATATTCTAATAGGTTGTTTTAATAGCTTTTCTGTACCAGTTTTCTTTTCAGAGAGTTATGGCCAGGCCTCGGCCAACACACTTCAGGGATCTCTAATCCAGCCCACGTAAGGAACTACTTTCCAAGTTTGTAATTACTTTAATAAAAGCTCTTAAGAGGGGGCATTGGCCACTGCTGCAGTGCAATTCTTTCTGGAAAAACACATGTCAGAGAAGGTGTTTGCATTCCAATACTGTTAGGAATCAATAATGAGTAATCAATATGATGAAAGCTAAGACAGAAAGTTGTTCTGAATCAGTAAATAAATTTGAGGGGAAGAAATTGCTCTTGTAAATTTTACATAAAAATAAATGGCTGTGTAGTATGACCACTGTGGGGCTCTAAGCTGCTCAGTGTGACAGCACCCTCATGGCCTAAAGAGGTTTTCTGTTTTCCTCTGTTACAGACAGTGGGACTAAGGTGAAGGGGGATTGCTAAGAAAGAGAAATGCAGGGATGTTTGGGAGCTCCTGCATTCCAGCAGARAACTGTGACTGCTGGACTGTCTTTCTTATGCCTTTGTCAAAGACAGAGATTGTTGCCAAGATAAATTTCTCTAGTCAGAGAACAGTTATATACTGGAGGTTTTTTSGTGTTGGTTTTTTGKTTTTTTTTTCCCCAAGAGGACGTACAAAGACTTAAGAATTCTTTCCCTGACCAATTGTATGACACTTTGGATAAATCTTTATATGCAATAATACTCAAGGACCTAAGTAATACATCATATTTGATCTGACCCAGCATAAATCATTTATTCATGATATATCATTCATAACTTGATTCAKTGACTCATCTTTAGACAAGACAAGGTCAGTAGAAAAAAATGATTAAGCTTTTTGCCTGGAGGAGGAAGAAGCTTAAACAACAAATTCATCTTCACATCTGACCTCATGAAACTTGACAGAGAAGATTTTAAAAATAGAAGTAGGCTTAAAAAGCCAAGTTTTACTCCCAATTACACTGGTTTAAAGTCACAGTCACTCCACGTACAGTAGAGTAAATGGGAAAAGGCTCTACAAGTCAGCAGAATCACTCTGGAGTTTGTACCATCAGGGATRAATTTGACTCTGAAAGAGGACACTTGGACATTTCAAGTTGAAAATCATGTGCCTGAATATTTTATTGGATCAAAGATGGCAAGTCAGACTCTGTACCCAGTCATATCATTATAAATCTGATAAGGTGACATGAAATTTCAGACCAGTCAGACCTCCCTGGCAGGCTGAACTACTCAGCTTCCTTGATTTACAGTTAACATTTTTGCCTGTGTTACCGCTGGAATTTCATTTCAATGTACCTGCTTCCTCCTGAAGTGTCCTTGAGAGCAGCTTCTTTAGGACAGGTCCCTGTTCTTTTAAACAACACAAGGTGCAAGAGTATTTCATTTCCCAGCAGGGTATCCGTGGTCCCAGCACCTTGATACTTGGAAATAATACCCCASTCCAGGTAAGATAAAGCAGATCTTTCAAACCAATTTCAATTTTTCCATGTGCTTAAGTGTCCTCAGGGCACAGCATTATTCAAATAAGTGTCAATGCATTTATTCCTAAATTAAGCACACTAAAGCAATTTGTCAAAATTGATCGTGATTCCATGTGGTAGAATTTTCAACTTATTTGCAGTTCTCAAAGTGGTTGAAGGCCTTTATCAATAAGTGAAATTGAAAGACATGCAGGGCGTTAACTCACAGAAATCTCTGGAATTCTTCTATTTGTTTTTGAGTAACAGAGATGGAAATGCTTAACTGTGAAAATAGTTGAAATCAGCATTTTATATCAATGAACTTGGATACAAATACAAACAAAAGACAATCATATTTTAGAAAAGAAACAGACTTTAAGATACCTGGTGTGGATTTGCTCACAGAGGGATTTGGGGAGGCTTTACTTTGGTTTTGGCTTTTTAGATTTCAGTGTTTTATTACAGAGTAGCCCAACAAATGTTATGATTGTGAGTGGGAGCTGCAGACTCCTTGAGCAGTGTATTTCCCCCACATATTAATCTAAATACCTGTGCTAAATAACTTACTGCTGTTTCCACATCTCCAGTCTTCAGCAGTCTTTAAAATGTCTCATTTCTTTGCTCTGTGACTGTGCTTTAGGCAATAGCATAAATCAGAAATATATTAGCATGTAGTGCTATTTTCTTATATCACAGTTCTTCAAAGGAGCACTAGGTGTATTTTTTATATGAATAAACATTTTAATCAATGTAATAGTTTTAAAGATAAATTCAACCTTCCAACTATAAGCACCACAGGAAAAAAAAAAAGAATAGATCATTACTAAAGCAAGAATTCGGAGTCCACTCTTAACCTTTTTAGTTTGTGAGCTTGCAGCAACAGGTCTTTAATAAATAATCACACAGAACACTCATGACCAATCCAAACCTGAAAAAATAAACATCGTGTTGCTTTGATGATAGAAACACATTTAAATTAAAACTTTTTAATTTTTATTCCATTAGAAAGAATTTAATTCCTTGTGATATGGCTAATTTTGGCCTCTTCATGGTCTCAAAAGACTGGTGTCTGCAACGCAGCAATTCACTCTAGAAAATGGTTCCACCCAAGGCAGCAATGGCCATGGGTGAAACGTGCAAAATTCCAGTGTGTTGATACGAGTTTCTGTTCCAGGGGAAGAGGAAAACACAGATAGGGACCCTGCCCAGCTGCTCAGGGCTGAGCAAAGAGGGGTCTAGAGCCAGTTTGTCCTAGAGAGGAACTGGGAGATGAGCCAGAACTGATTTGGGAAGGTGAAGTTTTCTGACTTGCACTTCTGTTCTATTTAAATTCTTCTGCCCTGCCAGTCGTGATTGCCTATACACATTGCACTGACTGACTCAAATAAGTTAATTTGTGGTATTTTATAACACTAGAATTTTAGACCAAAGCCCTGTTTGCTTAGCATTGAAGACATCACACTTCTGAAAAATGACCCATATGTTACACTTTAACTTGATACCTTTTCTTATTTGGACACATGTACCTATATATTTACTTTATTAAAAAAAAAAAAAAGACATTCCAAATTGAACAAATGCCTGTGYTAATAACCTCAGTCCAGAGAGGCATAATGGTCCCAAATCAAGCCTTTTCTACTATATTTGACACACAGAAGAAATCAGTTTTACAGGTCAGTATTAAATTTATTTAAACCCTGCACCAAGCACATGCATTAGTTGTTTTTTTTAAGAAAATCAAGAAATAAATTGTTATTGACTTCCTCTTTCATATTGCATTTTTTGAACGAATGGAGCCATGCTAAAAAGATAGGAATATATCATTCACCATGTCTGGCTGTATTTCTCAACTGCTGTTAAGAACAAAACCTATTAATACTAAAACATGGTGCTCAACGAATAAGGTCAAATTCATTGTGCAGCTATAGTGACAATATAATTAATGAGAGATCTGTATATAGCAAGAAAGGAGAATATTGACCCATTAATACACATTTAAAATCAAAGACAATTTATCTCCTGGCAATTCTAGCACGTGTTGAATGTTACATGATGTTTTTTCCCTCTAAATGAAGGACAGAAAAGCCATTTAAAAACTAAAAGTGGTTGAATCTATCAATGATACTTGAAAGTCTGAAACTTGGGCAGCATATTATGTCAAAGCAGGACAGGAAGAGCACAGAGGGATAATATCTGGAGCAGCTGGAAGGCTACAAAGATCTGTCCAGACTTTCAGATTGGGTAAGTGCTTTATCATATGCAGTATTATTATCCCATTGCATGTACGGGGAAATTAAGCATAAATGTAATGCCCAGAGCTGTTCATGAGAATTCCGAAAAAAAACCCTTCAAGATCTACAGTCCAGTATAGAAAACTGCTTTCCTGCTTGAGACAGGGTGGTCTCTGCAATGTAAAGAAACCTTTTAACCCAGCAGGAAGGTGCCTGCTGTGCTGGCCCCCAAGCAGGCCACGAGCACCCCCACGTAAAGTTACTGTGAAACCTCACTGAGCCTGAGGAAAGGAACAAAGCAAAGTGGTACCCAAATGATCCTCTTCGAATCTGGGGATGCTCACAATTTTTGTTGGTGCAGTTCTTCCATAGGGAAAATATTGCATTTTTGCTGTGCCGAGGTTCCTCTGCCGTGCTTGCCGTGGTTGTATTTCTGTACCTCTGTCTTGCAGGTGAAAATATTAACTCTTACAATTTGTTTACTGTTTTGCATCATAAATGTTTGGTTTTTACATTTTTTTCCCTAGTTGCTATATATTTTGGCGTGCAGTTAACCCAGAAGTCTACGTGACATCTTACTACAAGGAGTAAGAAAATCCTCTTCTATAAAATTTATGAACTTTTTCCATTAATCATAAAATCACAGAATCATTTAGGTTTGGAAAAGATTTCCAAGACCACTGAGTCCAACCTTTGACCAATCACCACCTTGTCCGCTAAACCAYGTCACTGAGTGCCACATCCAGCCACTTCTTGAATGTTTCCAGGGATGGYGACTCCACCACCTCCCTGTATTATTAAGGTATAATATTTTTCAACTTTTCTCCAAAAAGTTAATAGACTCATATCCATGMCATGGCTGTGCCAAAGAAAATAGAGCAAAGTCTTCTTTGCCTACCTCAGAGTTTTTATCRTATTGTTCCSTGTGGTAAGTCAAATAACACTGACAAAACCTCTGTTTTTAAGAATTGTTCTGTGCAATCTCTAACTCGAATATCTAACTAAAAAATCTTTCATATTGCACCAGCAAAAATAATACCAGATAACTAAAATCCGTGTAAATATATTCTGCTAAGGCTGTGTTGCCACTTTTAGGGGAAGAAGGGTTGTAATTTTCTAATATCGTTTATTGAAATTATTTAAGAAAAATAAGAGGTTTTTTTTTAATTGTAAAGACATCAATCTTMAAGGTCTTTAAATTTAGCATTTTCAAGAACTCTTCACTCACCTGTAGGGGACCCAGTTGATAACAAATAAGGCATTTTTGTATTTCTTAATCCATGCTGTGAGTATATGCAGGTAGGAAATTTTTGCAATCCATAATCACAATATAAGCAGAAACACTGGCAATTTGTTTTGGTCTGTCTCAGATAAAATGTAAGGGAAAATTAATAGTTGTAATTAATTCCCCCATCATTTGGGGTAAGTAATTAAAAGTTATAATCATCTCTGTGCTTAATTTCATATTGAAACTTCTTTGTCACATTAAATATTTGCTGACCTCACAAGAATTGAGGTGTGAATGAATGTCAGCAGGAAATAAAACATCCCCTGACTTGGGATCAGTAAACTCATCCGAGTTCCAGGGAAGAACTGGCTGTTGATGTTTTAATTGTAGTTGCTTCGTATGACAAATATGTATATAGTTCATATAAAGTTTTTAAGTTCTCCATATCTTTTTTCCCATGAAAGGCATTAAAATGTAGAAATGCAAGTTGTTACCTGTTTATTGGTTGGGGCTTTTAATGTAATCAGCARCCAGTTTCTTTACTAGGTACCAGGGCAGCCAGAACATTAAGGTGAGAGAAGGAATGAAAATAACTTCGCTTTGTATTRTTTTTATTTTTGTTTCTCATTGTTTTTGTGCAATGTATCTAATTTAGCCAGCATAGCRTGCTCTCTGGGTTGATCATTACAGAAAAATAGACAAGTACTGCAAAAGTTATATATTTATATATAAAGTATGATTTGTTTTATGGAAAATCTGTAGTCTCTTACAGCTCTGGCTGAAATGAACGAAGATGCATAACATGCTGTATGCAGTCTCTCCTCTTAAACCAGGTATAAATTTGAAGTTAATTGCCATYGTTTGGTCCATGTTTAATTTCATTTTTTTAGCTTTGACCAGCCTGCAATTTGTAGCAAAATATAAAGAAAATGTGAATTCCCATTTAACAAAACCCAGTGCAGTTTTCAGGTTTAGTGCACTCAACATAGTGATCATAAAACGTTTGTCATGTATCCTTAAGAATTATCCCTTCTTGGCTTCCATCTTTCTGCTAAGACAGTGGCCTTGAAATGGATTCATTTTGTTCCCATACATTAAATTTATTTTTAGCAAGTTTATTATATACTGCTGACATTTCTGTTGTAGGCAAAATTCTTCTGTGACATTTGAAAGCCACGTTTTTTCCCAAACCGAGTAATGAGCTATAAGATCTGTGCAAATATTCCACATCCTTTAAATGTTTGTGTTATTTCTAAGAAGCAGMAAAGCTGAGAGCTTTCAAACATGGCTCCAATCTGGATTTCTCCTCCAAAAGTCTGGCTGAATTAAATATTAAGTAGTTTTTGCCCAGTATATTGGGAAGAAATGGTGAGTTCTATACATAAAGCTGTTGGAAAGGTCTGCTTGGTGCCATGGCCAGGCTGGGTGGCTGATGTCAGGGTGGTGCAGGCAAAGGCACTTTATTATGCCTTTCTCTAGGCATAATTTGTGTAAAAATTGAGAATTTAAAGTCTGAGAAGTAAGTGGAAATCAAAAATCTAAATTCTTTCTCTGGCTRTGATGGCTCCTGGGTAAACAAATAGAAGAACTCAGTTTTCTAAAGGRATTCAAGATAATCTCAGATTAAAAATATGATTTAGTAGCATGCATGAATAAATAATCTCACGTCATATGAGGGAAGATGGGCAAAGCAATATCAGCTGTGTGAGAAACTCAGTCCAGTAATTAGCTTTCTTTCCATTTGGCAACAAATAACTGTGCAGTAATATCAGAAGAACATTACTGAAACTAATTTTCAGTAATGTGACTCCTTGATATTACAAATGCATGAAACCCATTAAATAAAGTTAATTGAATTTTAAAAGGCCACTTACAGCTCACACATCAGGTAGTTTTCTCTACCACATCATCAGAAATATTTCTTTGTGAGCGAAAAGCAGAACAAAAACTGAGCAACAAAAACAAAGCAACTCCCCCTCTGCCCTAGAGTGATTTTATTTTACTCCCAAATATCCTGCACTGAATCTGCTGGCACTTCTCATTGGAGAAGTCTGTTCCTGACCCCAGTTACACAGTGAAGTAACATTTCATAAGAGGAGAACCATGAGTGTAGGAGAAAAGGATTCCCATGGCAAATAAGCAGATCTGAAAAAAAAAAATCCCTCCCCTTGTGTAGTGGCAAGAGGAAATTGGAGAGGGATGAAACAAACCCTGATGAGAGAAAGTCAAACCAAGACCTCATCCTGCAGATAGGTGTGAAGACAGCCAATATTCTGCGCTAGAACRGTTGAGCAGCGAGGATGAAGAGCAGCCTTGGAGTTGCTGTCCTGCAGAGGGAAAGAATTTAGCAGACATTTCTGCAGGACTGGGACCATCAGGAGAGGAAATGGCCACCCATTTGCACGGTGCAAGCCAGCAGTGAAAAGCTGGTCTGAGCTGCTGCGGCTCGCTTGGCCAACAGGAGAACCAGAGAGGCGTGAAATATTCTGAGCTGGAAGGGACTCACAAGGACCATCAAAGCCCAGCTCCTGGCCTGTGGACAACCCCAAGGATCCCACAATCTGCCCTTGTGAGAAGAGAAACCTTTCCTTCGGCAGCTTGTCGCTGGTGTCATTATCATCAATTCCTCCCCAAGCCCTTGGTTCAGCTGTCAGTCTTGCCAGGGCCCTCGGATTTTAGGAGCTGGGTCGGCAGTTGTCTCAAACCCACATAACCACAGCTTAACCCCAGTAGCTGTTTTTCGAAGGAAATCCTTTGGGARCCACAAACCAGTTAAAAATGCAATCACTTTTGGGCTGAAAAGGAGATGAGAAAAATTAATAATCAAAGCTGCATAATGAGCAGAATGGCAGCTTACTTATGGAAGGTGCATTTTCATCTCCAGCAAGTGAGGAAGAAATGACTTCTGAGAATACAAATGAGGAAAATCAAATACCTCAAGATCTTTGAGAGGAAATTTTGACTTATCAGATAATGAGCTCGCTTTTAGTGATGAGAATGATAATGAYTCCATTACTAATGCTGATAACAATAACAATGGCTGTGTGTAAGCTTAGCAACATCAAATGGTTTGCATCTGGTGAAAGAATAAATTGTTAATATAAAAATAAGAGAGACATGAAAAGATACTTTTTTTTTTAAAAGCAGTGTAGACACAAAGCCTAATAGGAATAATAAATTAAATGAAAAAAATAGTTATTATTATTTACAGAAACTGCAATAAAATTATCAGGTTGAGGAAACATTATTAACTTGAATTCAAGCCCATCCTGCCACCATCCCCGAGACTGAGTGCCACGGTAAATAGTCAGATGGCCAGAAAGCTGCTTAGACGTGCCAGGTTTTGATAGCCTGATCACTTGGGGCTGTCTGGGAAGAAAAAAGAAAACAAACAAGCAAAAAGCCCCAAACACAGACCAAAGACAGTGTCCTTAGTTTTCTAGAGCTGAGAACTTTCTGCTTCTTCAAGATGATCCAATGACAGTTGTTGAAACCCAGCTAGGCTGAAATATGACCTAATTTCCCTTGATAGCAACGGAGCCTTCTCATAGACATCAATAGGTATTGGAATGAAACCCAAGTTATCAAGAAGATTGATAATGACTGAAGTAATTAGGTTAGTTGATTATCAAATACACAGCTTAAACTGTTTCATAAATCACAAACTGCCAGATTGAGCCTCAGGGGAAGGTTCCACAGAGTCAACATGAGAAGTTATGTTGATACAGAGAATATTATCATCTGCTGACATTTACCTTCCATCCCTTTATCTACAATCATGCCTCTATTAATTCATAATCTATGATAAGTAAAATATACATCAGAGAAATACATTAGGTAATAAACCCTGCATTGTAATTTCCAGGCAAGGCAGTCAAAGCCACAGTTTTAATGAAGTTCCTCTTCTCACTTGGAACTCTGCAGGCAGGGAGTCAGTGATTCCAGTGGCCTTTAGTGACAAATCCYTCTGCTGTTGATCAGAGAACCCCACCTCGTGCCTTGCTTGCAGTTTCCCACCAGTAGCATTCAGAGAAGAGATGAATTGAGTTAAAAATGGGCTAAAAAAATGTTAAATCCCTGGAATCTTCAGCTGCTGCCCTCTCTCACCAGGACTGCAAGAATGCCATGCCCATTCCATGGGTTCTGTGCTACTTATTGAGGGAATTTGGTCCTAAGTGAGCAGTTTCAAGGCAATTTAGAGCTGGCTGGTGAAATAACACAAGTATAGGACAAATTTTTAATATGAAAACAAACCAAACCAAACCACTAACCAGGTCAGGTGTTTTTTCTAATCTTTGTCCTTGTTAGTTCATCCTGGCAGACTGACAGCAAATTTAACAAGAAAGACCAAGGCATGGCAAAAAAGTGGTATTTTCTCTGCACTGAGTGTTTTCAGCTCTCAAGACATGCTTTGTGTCAATTGCACTTAATATTATACAGCTGTTCTAAGTGGTAGACTATTAAAAAGCCCTCTGGTTTCTCTTTATTGTAGTTCCAAGATTTCCTATCCTGAAGGAAATTGGTTTGGATACAAATGTGGAAAAAGCAGTCTAACAGTTCAAAGGATTTATTCCAGAAAAGTTAGTCACACTTTTGCAATAGAATTTCCTGTGAGTGGAAATAAAATACTTCTTTCAGTTAGAATATTTGATGGATTCATTGTCAACCAGTGGATGAAAGTTAATTGTTACAGTAAGGTTGGATATCTGACTCCAAGTGGTAGCTAAGCCTCATCCAAGYCTTTCCTTCACAAATCACAGGATCAGGACACAATCTCACTACATCTCTGTAGTTTGGGGTTTTTTTTGGAGGGGGTGGGTTGGCCTTGAGCTGTGCCCAGGCACATACCCAGCCCTCGCCCTCCTCAGCAGCCTGGGGTGGAATCACAGAACCACAGAATATCCTGAGCTGGAAGGCACCCACAAGGATYATCAGGTCCAGCTCTGGTTCTGAAGAGGAGAACCCCAAGAACCACTCWYACCCTRTGCCTGAGAGAGTTGTCCAAACACATCTTGGACTCTGTCAGGCTTGGGAGCTGTGGCCACTTCCCTGGGGAGCTGTTCCAGTGCCCAACCATCCTCTGGGTGAAAAAGCTTTTCCTGATATCCACCTTAAACYTCTCTGTCACTGGTCACCAGAGAGAAGAGATCAGTGCCAGTTCTTCCTCTTCCCCTCATGAGGAAGCTGCAGACCCCAATRAATCTCCCCTCATCACAGGGAAAATGAGTTGAGAAATCTGTGGGTCGAGATAAAGACAGRGAGATGACCYAACTATGACTGTCACATGCACAACAGACTCAACTTGAGGAAAATTAATATATTGCCAATTAAAGTAGAATTGGATAGTGAGACACAATGACAAAAATTAAAACAATGCCCTCCTCTCATTCCTTTTTTTYSCTCTCCTWTCATGCCCATGGACACAGTGGRTGGGGAATGGGGGCTGTGGTCAGTGTGTAACAAACAACTTGTGCTGGCTGGACTCATTGAGTGGTCAGTGGGACCAGAGCTTTGAGAAATACGCAGTGACTCTTACAGTTCTTGTATTTCACACTTCCTTTCTCTTTCTGTATCTGTCTCCTAAATTAGCTCTCATTTTGATCACAATCTCTTTAGCTAGTCATGGATCTTTCTTCTAAAGAGCATCTGGCTGGGTTGAYTTCCATACACAGGGGCAAATGATTTTGCCTAATTTGACCTATAAATGGAGAAGGAAGGGATTGAGCAACATATCCTGCAGTGAATAAAGGGACTGTGACCACATGAAGTGTACAGGAGAGCTTTTAAAAACGTGCATCCATTAATAGCTTGTATGAATTTAAGGAAGGCAGTACCAAATGCAACTATGATTTATCAATATTCAACTGGGAGACAGCCACAAGTAATCAATAACGACAGACAATTAGGATACTGAGGTAATTAAGAGAATGGCAGTGGATGGCAAATGGCTCTAATAGCCTCATGAGAGAACTCTGATGATGATAATGGTAATGGACAGCTGTAGGCAACGGCTCAGCATACAGCCTCAGAAATGGGAAAGGCACAATTATGTTATGACAAGCATTCCCAAATCCTTGGGCTTTCCCAGCCCCCTGTGGCCCATAGAGTCTGCACTCACAGCATGAGGCTCCCAGCATTACCCCACCTCACATCTYGCTGTCCTGGAGAAGGTGTTTCCTCCCATAGCAGTTGTTTCCTGGCAGCAAGAGGGTTTTAATCCTGATCTGCTTCTGCTGGTCCCACCTTGGTGGTTTTCTGAGTTTTATCCCCTCCAGAGTCCATAACCTCTGGCCTCCTCTTCTCTGCTTCCTCAGTTTCCCAGACTGACAGCTCACTGCTTCTGCTGAGTCACTTTCCCAATACAGAGATTTCTTTGTTTCTTTGGGAAACTGCTTTCCTGAGACCAACCCCCRTGTTTTCCCACTTCAATATCCCGTAGTGACATTTGAATTCTATATTCCAAAGGCAGTGTTCCTTTCAAATAGTTCCTTTTCCCCTCATTCTGCAGCTGTCTCAACTGTGCTGTTCCTGCATTATTTTTCCTGTGTGCTATTTATTGTGTTAAATCAGCCATTTGTTAGTTCAGCAGTTCYGCTGTGGCTTGTAGATATTCTCAGGCCTTAAAATTATGCTAATTCAGCAATTTGGTTAGTTCCTGGCTCACCACGAGCAATGCCAAATGTATTTTCACAGGGTTGGCAAAAATTACACCCTGGGCCATCTTGTCTTTAATGATCCCCTCTCTGCTACTTGGTACAATATTATGTTAAGGCCTCTCCAGCTCATTGGCTCCCTTCACCTGAAATAGCAAATTATGAGAAAGCCYATCAGCCTGTCTTGGCTCACTGCTTCCCTTCCCCCTGCTATGCAAAAAAGGCATCTATGTTGTTTTTGGATTTCCCCTTACATCCTCTCCATCAGGGGAGCACTCAAAGGGAATTTACTGGCAAGTTCCTCAATTTAGAAAAATCATTTTAGCCTTATTGATCAACAGAAAATTAGCTGCATAGCTTGAAAGTTGTTCTTTATCCTCTCTGATACCATTTTTGGGGTTTCTTTCCCCTGGAAATACATTAGTTTTTGAATACTTTTTTTCAGTCAAATGGCAAAAAATCATGCCTGTAACCATAATTTCTGATTCTATTGCACACATGTATAGTGTTGGATGCTGGCATGGTACAATGGCATATTTAGATGGGAAAACAACTGTAGCAAAGAAATGTACTTTATGTTTTAGCTGATAAAATTACCAATTGAGATGCTTAGAGAAAAAAAAAAAGCTATATACCAATACATCTGTAGTTGATAACTTTCAGAACTTTGCAATTTTTGTAAAAAATGGGGCCATTGTTGGACACAGGATATACATTTAAATTAATTGCTGCTGTGGTCTTGTCATTCTTGCCAATGAAATAGTAATCTTAGTATCAAAAATAATGTTATTTGTTTTGAGATACACATTTATTACATAAATATGCAGTCAAGGCAGTCAAAGTAACTGTAATTTTAAGCAGAATCTAATTTTTATTTGTCTTCAAAAGCCCTTAGAATATTTTATGACCATTCAGTAGAAGGTTTTTTCAGAACAAGGCCCAGGAGAAGAGTGCTAAGTCCTTACTTTCTGGAGACTTTACTATTCTTGTAATGAACCTGTTCTACCAAACTCACGAGTACCAAATTGATTTCTATCCTTATAATAGAAATGATAATAAACTAGTTCATATTTTTTATCTTGAGATGACTAACTTGTTCAAAATACATTTTATTATGAGTTAAGCACAGCCTGGACAATTTATAACAACTGAAAAATGTTGGTTATGGTTTAAATGAAGAATGTGTCAGTCCTACTAAGAAGCAGCACACTTTTACTACGAGGTGGGAAACAAGATATTTGTGGAGAAATGGCGTATGTGCACCAAATATTAAATTTTGAAGCATTACKTTATTTTAACATTTTAACGGCCCTATTTTAACATTAAGCATAAAACAGGACAGGTTGTTTCAAGAAATTTATTGTCTACATTGAAAGATACTAGATAATCTAAATCTCCCTTATATGGCTTCGTGATATTCTGTTTCATTTTAGATTCCATTTTAAATATCCGGTGAGTCATTTGTAATAAACAAGTGCTTTGGGAGTAAAACCGTTCCTGGCTGGTGACTTGGGAATCACACCACAGATGTGATCCTGCACCTTTCTGTAGGTGAATCCCTGATTAAGTTCCCTACCAAAGACTCTATCAGCAGATCAAAATCACACCATAACACAGTGCCCACAAAATCTATTTTGCTGAAAACTCTGCAGGATGAAAATGACCAGATAATAAAACAGAGTCCAGGTGTGGTGTGGACTTGTGGGTGACACTCCCTTATCAGCAGCAGGGGATGTCACCTGTTCTAGCAGCAGCTAATGCACGCATGGTTCAGTTCTGTTTTCAAAATTATGTCATGGAAACAGCTCTAAGAGAGACAAAATGAGGTGTTTATGTGCCACTGGGTAAAGGGCAGATGTCTGTGCACTTTCTGTCTTGCAGGGATGGATCGATGGGGTTTCCTTCTGACAGGAGCACACAGCAGCCCAAAAGGACGTCAGATGCTCTTGGGATGTTCTCCCTGTGGCAAGCTGGTCTCAGTGGTGGGAATCACAGAGCTGCTTCCCTGCGATGGGAGKTTTGCCTGTAAAGGACTGCAGGACAGTCCCACAGTTTAGCAGATGAAAACTGAGGACTTATTGCTAATTAGAATTAGAACAGTTCACATGCGTAACCTGTTTTTTCCTAAAAATGTTTTGAAGGATTGGTTGTTCTTGCATCCCTCAGTGAAGTGTGTTTGGTAGAAAGACACTTGAACCTGCAGATATACACATGTTTATAATTTGTGTGTGTGCATCTATATATTTATTTATATATGCATATACATGGAGATATATAAATATTTATATGTAAACACGCACATCCAGTGCTTTTATTTTGTGATTTTTGTTTTCATGGGTAAGGCAGGCCTTGAAAAAGCCTGTGAAACCTTTTGAAGTGTGTTTAGGAAGTTTCCAACCAATTTATCCCAGATTCTTTCATAAATTTACATTTTAACATCCCATTAAAGCCTAATTATTTGGAACAACCAAAGAGGAAAACTCAGAATTAAAAACAGAGGGAACATTTAAAGTCCCGATATAAAATGTTTGCTATTTTCATATAGTTATTTACAACTGTGTTCTGGCTGAATTAATGAGTTAATTTATTACCTGTATATGAGTATTTGTTGTTGGTGTCATTATTATGTGACTGTAATTTTAATTAATTCCTTGACAGCGTGTCTGTGATTTCTGTGTGAAACATTAAATGTCAAATTGACTTTCTTTGTTGCCTCATTTGTAAGTATTAAAGTATTTATGTACAGTAAAAAGAAATTAGTAGCAATTACTGTAAGAGATCTATTGCAAATGCTAAATGAAAGCAGAGTGCAAAAAACCCACCCTGTTGAAGTTTAGACTATTTTGGACTGTTTACAGGCTAGACATGTGTTCAAATGCAACAACATAATAATCCATGTATCATTCCTGGATGTGTGTCTGTGTGTGTGTGTCTATTTAAAGGTTTCTATTTAATTTTTGAAGACCACATTATAGCAGGATACYTCTTGCAGTGATTCTGAGGCAGAGGTGGCAGCTGCAGTCACATCATTGGTGATGAAGTGATTCTGTATGCTTGTTTATTTGTATTTAGGTTAGTGAGAATCAGCTCTTCAGACTGAGTTTATCAAGAGTCTTCACTTTCTAATTATTTTCAGTGTAAAAGTCTTATTGGATTCTCAAAATCTGAGCTTACCGATCAGATTTTCTGTTTGTYTGTTTGTGTTTAAGTATTTATTATGGCAGCAGAGGAGGTTCCATGTAGCTGGATAATTACTGGACTAGCCCTGAAAGTCCAGATCCTACCCCTGCCTTCCCAGCRGCAGCAGGAGTAGTGGTAATAGTGGTAATATGGCCCTGTGATTTTTCATCTGGTTTTCATCTTAGCTCATGCTAATTCTCWCTGTATAACTGGTTAGCCAGTTTTATGTAGAAGTACCATAASAGAATAAGAACTAAGAAAAGTCTGGCATCCCAGATGAATGTTTTCTGAAAAAAAAAAAAATCTATTTCAATTTTTTTTCTATTAGAAATAGGATAGAATAGGGTTTGGGCAAAACTTTCGCTTCTTGCAATTTTGTAGTTAGATTTCCCATTCCACAAGCAAGTCTTGAAAAGATTGGGTGCTGAAATGTTGCAAACCTGTTAAAGCTGKGAGTAGTCACTACAGTGTGCTGACACCCTGTAATCATTGTGAAGCCCCTTCCAGTTTTTCTACTGGCCCAGAATAGAATTTTACAACCAAAGCTGTTACATATACTGAAGATATTTTAGCAGAACTCGCTTTTTGAGGTTGTTGAAGGCATGGGTAGGAACCTCAAGGACAGAGCTAAAACTAGTTTTCAGGTGGAAGTATTTGGCAGTGAACTAGAATAGGAAACTTTTAATTTTTATTCAGAGTAGTCATCCTTATTGGATTGATTATTCTAACTAGTTAGAATTTTTATTATCCTATTAGAATATTGTATTCCAACCATCAGTTGAAATGTAAAATAATAGATATAAAATACAGGTTGGAGAAGGCCATTTAATTAACACAAAAAATTGAAAACATAGATCCTAAGAAATCTAACCGTAACTTTAGGTTGATGAGGTAGCTTGAATACGTATTTTTATATTCCATATTTTAAAATTTAACATAATTAAAATAGGCTAAATCTTTTAATCTCTGTATCTAATTTTCACTTACACATGTATTGATAAACAATCCAGGAGATGCCAATGGCTTTATATAATGCTGAAAAGAAAACCTTATTTCTCACAGCAGAAAAATCCACCCACATGGAATCTTTTGAGTGGTCCAGATAAGGATCTTCTGTATTAATGAACCTTATTTGCATGGTAAACGTGCTTATTTTGTGTTTTCCTGCTTTGGTGTCATCTCAGCCTTTCATTTGCAGATTAAACAGGCAGCTGAACATGGGGGTTTTTTTCCTGTATAAACCTTTTTTTTTTAGTTATGCCTTTTTTTTTTTTTAATGCAGGAACATTACAGATCAAAAAGCTGATGTTTTATGAAGTCACCATACAGATGTTCATATTACATTACAGTACATGGCTGAARAGAGGCCAGTGTTAAAGGGAATAATAAGAAATTTCTTTAGGTTCAGATATCTTCTAAGATTATGCAGCGGTATAATTAATTAAGAAATAATAATGGATTAATGTAGACCTAAATGAAGAGTGTTGAGCCCACAAAGTTGCCACGCAGTTACTGCAAGAGCTGATTTCAGTGTAACCACACACTGAAGCATTTATTTCATTTTTCAAAACTTTTTCAAAAGCTGAGCCACAGCTCTTTCAGGACTTGTTTAATCTGCATGGGTGCATAAATCCTCACATTTGAGCTTCCATAAATTAAGACTGGTTTGACCTGGAGCATAATATTATGGTAGTACTTAGTTCCCCTCCAGAGCTGGGGAACCATTGTTCTGTGCACAGGACCTGCAGATGAAAGACAGATCTGCCCTAAAGAGTTTCCACTCTAAATAGACCTGACAGATAATAGGAGGAAAGAGCTGTTATTCATCCTCACTTTTTATACCTGAAAAACTGATTCATAGAAGATGTTATGAAAAGCCCATAAAAGTCAGGGAAAGGCTCCCAGTGACTACAGTGGATCTATGGTATTATATCAGCCAAGCACTTAGGGACATGCTTAAATGATTGTCTCACTCTAAGGCCTGTTCCACACCAGGTTTGCAGAATAGGCTGGAAACAGTATTTCTGGTGCCAGTGCTCAATGATTTCCCCACAAATGCTGTAATTTTGCCAAACAGTAAATCTATTTATGGAGGCTGTTCGGTCTTTCAGCAGTTAGACAATCCCATATGTATGGGAACATGCACCTTGCACTTCACTTAAAGCCCCCAGAGCTGATTTGTAGCCTATGAAAATCAATTCAGTTCTTCAGCAGACTTTGCATGGCAACCCCAGGGAATTTTAATCATTGATACAAGAATTCCAAAATTGATCTAATGGTTAACAGAATTTCTTCCTTGCTACCACAGAAAATACTGGTTTTGTATCAGCCTCAGAAATGTCTTACCCATTCTCTCTGAGTAATACACAGTAAAGTAGATCATAATCTGGGGCTTCTGAAATATCAGGTGTAGTGAGTCTTGCATGCAGCAGCCAAGGGCAAGTTTCTCCCCACCAGTGCACTCCTCAGCTCTCCCTTGCAGTGTCTGTGTTCAGGCTCCTCATCCATGTCAGGGGGAACTCACCCTGTGCTGTGGCACAGATTGTGCAAGGAAGGAAATGGAAAATCATCTGGGAAGTGGGGAAGGAACGCTAATAAAAATGAGAGGGTAGCAAGCCACTAAGGAGGGGCCAGCCTGTCCCTGCGTGCTAGAACATCAAATCCATGTTCTGTTATGGTGGTGTTTATTAGCATCACTAAACATTATTAATTATTCAAGGGGACAGGACTCATGCCGTGCAAAATCACACACACAGACATAAAACATCCTCCCTGTCCCAGAATGTTTATCACCTCGTATTTTCATTTGGCCAGATGAGAATGGTCTGGAGTAGAAAAATGTGTTTCCAAGGCACCAGTCAGATTTGTGGTTTTGGCTGGAGATACCTCTAGGAACGAGAAAGGAAAGGAAATTGAGGTCAAAATGTACTGTCATTCTCACAGGGGAAGGGCAGAGCTGATGTTCTGGCAGCCTTGATAACTGAAAAGGGGGAAGAAAAGAGATCATGACAAAATCCAAGCCAGGGCCATTGGCTCAGATGGATTTAGAGCTTGCTGCTCTGTTAAAAATATTTTTATGAGAAGAAGTGTTGGAGAAACAACTGCATGGTGGATAATGGAGGGGAGAAAAAGTGCCCTTGCACTTGAGCAGCCACAGGGTTCTGGGATAGTTTCAGCCATCTGATCACCACCATAGCTGAGAAGATTTAACATTCACATAATTTGAAGGACAGGAATCACCTGTCCTTCAAAAGTCTTCCGCATTTCCAAAATATGTCTTGTGCAGGGGACAAATTAATTTAATAGAAACTCTTTACCCAAGTTAACTAAAGTTACCCATGTTAAAGTTTACTAAAGTTACCTGTGCAAGGAAGGAAATTGCAAGTTTAGGATTATATCTCTAGTGTTAGTATGTTGTGTTAGATCACAAATGACACCAAACTTGAGCGATCTGCAGCTGTAGGTGCAGTCAGTGCTGCAATGTGTAAGCAGAGCTGGTTGAATTATAGATGCAATCTCAGCCAGAACTTGGAATTTTGTTGCTGTTGGGATTGAAGTGGATCCTTACTATGATTATAATCTTAAACTTTTTTTTTTTTACAGTGTCCAAAGCAAATATTGTCTCTTTAGGTATCCAGCAAATCTTTAAGAAAAGTTTCATCTCGCATGTGATGCTCAAGAGTAAACACTGCAAATCTGATTTACTTAAAAATTGGTTTTATTATTGGATACAGAACAGTGTCAATGCATATGTAAGTATTTTTTAGTTTTACAGCAGGTAAATAAAAGAGAGTTTAATGCTCCTGTTTTGAGAGAAGGGTTCCTGTGATTCATCTGCCAGTTTTGCCTCAGTTTATTCTGGGTGTTTCTCCTTGCCCTGATGACTGGAGTTGGTCAGAACACCTGCAGCCAAAAGCTCTGTTAAATTGTCTTGGAAACTCTGGTTTGCATGTTTGCCTGCTTCTGGCATGGTTGTCCATTCTGCTGTGTCTTTGCAGTTAACTTAGGCTTGCTACTGAAAGAATGTGTGATTTCCCTTTCCCAAATGCTTTATTTTCTCATGGACTGATACAAATCTCCCTCAGTTGTCAATGTTCATTAAAAACCCTTGTCTCTTATTCTGGACTTGGATAAATGTTAGTGAGTTCCAGGCCCTTTTGCTTTCCAGCATTTTAAGCAATTCTCCAAA
The DNA here is from genome assembly GCA_018881555.1 of Amblyornis subalaris. Classification (NCBI taxonomy): domain Eukaryota; kingdom Metazoa; phylum Chordata; class Aves; order Passeriformes; family Ptilonorhynchidae; genus Amblyornis; species Amblyornis subalaris. The sequence continues at coordinate 5,959,594 of JACAXG010000014.1, forward strand.
TGTGCCATAATGTTCAGTGGCAATGATAAGCCTTTTGCTTCTCAGCATCTGAGGAAGAGCTGGATAAAAGTCCTCTGAACTTGTCTGATTTTTATGGGTGCTGCTGGTGATTGAGGAAGCACAGCTCAGTTTGAACAGAAAATGCCTCAGTGCTTACCTGCTGCGAGTGTGTCCAGTAGGATGCAAACTCTCAGGCCCAGAAAAATGGTCCTATAAGGTTTGAGTGTTACTCAGTACAGTCTCCAAAACTTGCTTGACCATATCTGCATTGCAAACAGCCATTGATAATCATTCATGTTAATCACGTGGAATTTTTGGCTGCTAAAGGAAACGTAGCAGAGGCTGGAAACTTGGAATCCTACCAGTTTAGAGACCATCCCTGCTGTCTACAGGGGAAAAGCCGTCTGTAAAGATGAGGCAAAAACTACTTTCTATTGACATTGCATTAATAAGAACTGAAAAAATAAAGATTGACGGTTTTGGATATTGGGATGTTCATAGATTTAGAGGAGTGTTGTGCATTTCATCCTGAGAGGTTATGGCAGCAAATAAGCCTTGTGATGCCCCAGATGATCCGCAGGGGTGGGGATGCAGCTCTCCAGGGAAGTCCACCCCGTGTGGTTTCTCCTGGGAAGCTGCACAGACCGTGGGCTGGGGTAAGGCTCAGCGAGGAGTGTGCAATAATCAACAGTGCCATCTTGTGAGCAAAGCCCACCCCTGCACATCCGTACGGGAATTCCAGGCAGCAATAAAACAGACATTGCTGTGCTGTTGCCTTTTAGGAGTAYCCAGGACTTTCTGAGCAGCTACCTGTCCAAAACACCAGGATCATGGATTGGTTCCTGATATTAACAGACTCCTGTGCTGGCCATAGCCCTTGATCTTGTAGGAAGGGTCCTTTGGTAGTTTATCCTGTGAATCAACACCTGCTATCAAATGCAGTAGTGCATAGCAGTATCTCACCTTCTTGTATCCCCTGTGACCTTTCTTCTTTGCTTTCCTATTGTCATTCAACAGGTACGAGCATACAAATCCACCATGAAAGGCATTTTAGCAAATAATAGTCAATCCTCCTTTATAAAGAATGATTTATGATATTATTTCTGTTACTCGTTATTGGCTCCATTCCTTGAGATGATGAAGGACCTATCTTTATTAACCTCAGCTGGCTGAAAACATTTCATCTATGAGGGTTTTTGAGGAAATGCACCTCGGCACCTCATGATGGAAGGCATCTGTGCTGACCCATCAGTGCTGCTATGACTTTCAATATATTATACTTAATAACAAATAAACATCCTTAGCCAGAAACGGAATCCTGCACTGCATCTTGATTACATCTGCAATGAACAGTGATTGCCCTGACTATTTGAATAGAAAAACAGTGAGTGATGGCAAGCAAACACAATCCGTTTAAAGCCCCACTGATGGAACACTTTCGATCCCCAAACCAAGGGTTTGTCGTTATTCCAAGGTGGTGTGTGCTTCCCCCATTGACTGTAGCAGTTGTCCCTAATCTAGGTGGGGAAAGAGAGAATCCAGTGGCAGTTTCCTCTGGAAAATGCAGCTGAACTTTCCAAAGTAAAAGTGGGGTAAAATGTCTTCGTAAAAGACTGTTGGAACAATGCAGTCAAGAGGAACAGCCATTGTGGATTTCTTCATGCCAAGGCTGGCTGCTGCCTGGAAGATAATGTTTGGACAAATGGAACTATTGTGCTCAAGCACAGTGATTGTGAGTAAAAAATTACCATGATATGTTGCTATTATTTGCTTTTAAACCCATTTTAAAGAACTAATTGATGCTACTGTTTTTTTAGGGGAAAATCCTTAGGCATGAACAAAGGTATTATAAAACCTAGTCAAAGACTGAAGCTTTTGATGACAAATTTATTTGTACCTCTGTTCTGTTAGTAGCCTCTGTGGTTTGAGGGCCTCTGTGAGTCTCACTGGTATTGATTGRATGCTCTGGGTCTGCAGCAGGTCGGACTAGATGGATCTCTAGCAGATGTCACCTGGGAGGTCACAGCTTGTACAGTGTGTGCAGCAGCATTCCACTTCAAAGGCTTACTAGAATTTTAATGGGTAAATATTACAACAACAGGTTTTTGTGGAATAGCCAGATTCTTCCTCCTTACAAGGCCCATTAATTTGAAGGAAAATAATAAGGAAAAAAAAAAACCAAACCAAAACAAAAATATATAAAACAAAACCAAAAAGACCCAAACCAAACCAAAGGAACCTATTCCATTGTTTCAGATGTCTTCACCACTTTTCTTGTGATCATGACACTGTTATGGTACTGTTGTGTTCTGATGTAGAAAGCAAAGAATTTTCTTTATTAGTGCTTAATTGATTTATATATAAACACATATATACACAGTATATATTGCTGATGCAATACCCAAAGGGAAAGAAAGTAGCAAAACAGACATTTTGGTGTGTTTGTTGTCAGGAAATGTCATGATTCATCTTTCATGAGCATCTGCAAATATGCATCTGCCAGATCTATTTTACTAAAAGCTTGTTCTCAGCCAAACATATTCTCACCCCAAGAGTACAACATTTTTGATTGACAAGTAGAAAAGGATTAATGATTACTTGAATGTCTCTGCAGATTCCCACACTCCCATTTTCTGCTGCACAATAGGAACAACGACCATGATTCACTCTCACCGTCACATGGCAGGAATGAATTTACTGTTTTTCCGGTTCTGTACATATCCCTTTGAAGTGACACGGGGGAAACAAATTTAGCCTTACAGGATGAAAACTGGGGCCCACCCTCAGTGGTTGGCTTTGCTTAAAAATTTTCTTAGCTCCTAACTGCTCTTTCCAGGACATTGCACTGTAATCTGCATGAGGCACTACTAATGAAATGAAATTTGTGAAAGTTGGTGTCATTCTTGCTCTGCTACTAAGAGGATCTGTGCCAGTCCAACAGATAAAACTGTAGTAATTATCAGGGCTCATCAGGCCACACAGTTTCCTCTCTCTCTAATTTCATTCAGCTCTTGCTGTCACACCTAGAGAACAAAATTTCCATGATAGCTGTGCAATGAAATTATAACCCGTGTTTTAATGGGCTGAACACGAAAATTGCACTGGGGCTTTAAACTAAAGCTTGATATCCTCTGATAAGAATATCCTTTGCCATTCTGTGGCCTCCTTTCAGTTTGAGACTAAATATTGCAGAGTACATGAAGTTGCTACGAAGCTTCCTGACAGTTCTGAGCCACAGTCTGTTGGCTTTCATTAAGAGCAGGGGAGAGAAGGGAGAGGAACTGTTCTTATTTATTTTGGCAAATGGAGTTGTCAACATCTTCTGAAATCAGCAAACACTAAGCCCAAACCAGGGACATTAAACTTTACTTAAGATCATTGAAATGACTTATGTCCCATGATTAGGATTAAAGCTCAGGATTTTAACATGCAGTGCTGCACTCTAATCTTAAAACTCAGCTCATTTCAATACAGAAATTAAATCAGGCCCTCAAGATTGTAACTAAATATGGACAACATGACATCATGGTTTGCCATGGGGATTATTTTTGGGTACTGTAAATGATAAAGTACAGAAAGATCACCAATGATTTCCAAGTATCATTTTGTAGCAGAAAAATTAGACAAAAAAAAAAGAAAGCAGCTGTGTTCTCACAGTATTTGTTGACTTTTCCTTCGTCATCCTCTAGTGGTAAATTGACAGCATTTCATTAATTTATATTTTGCTTCCTTCCTTGACTGGTCCATTTCTACCTTAATCTGTTTTTTTGCCAGAGAAAAATATGTGATTAACCTCTTGTTTAATGTTTAATTGTATTTTTATCTTCTCTCTAAAAGTAGTAAATGTATCAATAGAATGGTTTGGTGTGTGCAAATCCCCTGTTGCTGTCCATAAAAGCCATTTAAAAGGATTGTTCCCTTTTTGCTCTTTTCTTTTTTTTTAGTTTTCTTGGTTCATGTAGACCAAAAAAACATTCAAAACAACAAAACAACAACAGAACTCTGTGTGGTTCATTTCTTTTCTAATGTGGGGTGAATTKCTGGATGTTCTTTCTGTGCTGGAAACGCAAATACCTGTTTTGGCAAAATCCCTGCCCATCCTGCTGCCCACCCTTCTGGGTGGGAGATTAGAGACATGGTCTCCTGTACATAGAGGATAAGTGAGTTAATAAAAAATAAAGTACATAGGAGGCCAGAGTAAATGRAGCATATAATTTTTTCATGAAGTGGTCTCTTAAGTTTCATTTTGCAAGGCATCATGATTTTCTACATATTTATGAAAATATGAGAGAGTGAACTCGGTGCTTAATGTGAAATCTACTTAGCAATTTTAAGTGAGGCTGTATCTTGTTTTCCCTGTCAGAAGACGCAGAATCTTCTGCAGGCACTGCCACAAATGATAGCAAGATCTGTTACGAGTTTCTGAAATACTGCAAACCTTCCTTCAGAACTGCTTGTCTTGCAGAACAAGTCCACGTGCCAGTTTGTGCTGTTTGGTAACGTGAGAGCAAAAACATTGTCAAACTGATTCCTTAAGGAGGGAATGCTTCAAGAATAAAAGTTAATTAAGACTGATATCACTGTATGCATATAATATAAAGTACAGCTCTTAAGAGAGATGGGTGAATATAAACTTTTGAAAAACTTGTGAGATAGAGATCTTTTTTGTTTTTTTTCTAGCATCCAAATGGTGTTTTCAATCTTGAAAGCTCTAAAGCAGTTTATAAAGATAATTAGGCATAAATGTCCCCATTTCACAGCTGTGCAAACAGAGGGAAACAGTTCTGTAACCTACTTACCAAAATCTTACAGAGGTAAGCAAATCTTGAGCCACCAGATTGCAAGCACTGGTTCATTAAGATTGCCTTCGTGTGCCTACTTCTTTTTAGCTAAATTAATTAATATTGATATATCAAAGCAGCAAAAGTAGTCCTAGATCTCGAGCTCTTCATATGRCCTGTTTCATTTCTGTGTAATGTCGCATTTCTTTGATAAGACACAAGCTTCAGAACAAGTCAATATATTTCAGTTCTCTGGCTCGTTGAGGCCTTTGAATACCACTAAAATTTCCAGTTTAATGTCCGGGGAGGTGTAAAGCAGGAGATACCTTGCACTGCAAGAGCATCACACTTRGGACTGGTGCAAGGAGCTCTCCAGGGGATACCCCAAGCACCAGTTGCAAGGCATTGAGGAAAGGTGCTTGTAAACAGCCAGGCTCTGCAGCTCCCAAAGTACACAGCATATAGACTCCTGCTTTAGCAACATCTCCATGACAACTGCTTTATAATTCATGCCACATAATATATAACTTTGCTGTTAAAAAAAAAAAAAAAAAAAGGGGGGCCCTGCCACCATACTAACAAGGTCATGTTCTCGAAAATTAAATGAACCTGAAAGATTTTTTGGCAATCAATTAACCATTAAATAAAGCTTTAGGGACATTAGACAGTAAGAATGGCAGTATTTATGGCTTTGATGTGATCGTGAAATCTCATTCTTTGCTTCTCCACCGTCCTCACCACTTTGAATCCCCATAATTGATACTGATGCAACATTTCAGTCAATAGCTGTGAAAGGGAATGAGGAGCACGAAATGGCTCTCTGGCGTTTGAGGAGTAAATACGATTGCGCTGAGCTTCRTGTTTCAGAATTTTTGCTAATCAATCTTATTTTAACTGAAAGACTTGAAGCGTTTGAAGCACATCAACAGGTTTGGGGATTGGCAAACAATAGAATGATAGCAAAGATRATGGAAAAAAATGTGTTCTAATGTGGTGCAGAGAATTAAAACTATTAAAATGCCTTTTCCCAGTTATTGCTTCAATGCCAAGGTAACCAATCAAGTAAAACTGCTGCTGGAGGATTAATAGACGTTCTGAAAGGTATGAAATGCAGTGTAAGTTTATTTCTGTAAATTTACCAAGACCACAGAAGTATAGACAAATCACRAGAGGGAGAAACAGATAGCTAAATACCAAGATTTTACTGGCTATATCCTGCTTCTGGAGTCAGAAAAAGGAAACAAGGGTAACAGGGAAAAGCATGTTATGTTCAGTGGATTTTGAGCATCCTATTAATTGTTTTGGTTTAATTAACATCTGCTTGTTTTAACCTGGGAATTTTATTTTAAACATCAAGTCTAAGATATGCTGGGATGCAGGCCTTGACTCCTTTCATAGCAAAAAAGGGGAATCTGAACCCATCATAAGAGTGCTCAGTTGTTTTTATGCTGACTTTAGTATTTGGGATTGTGTGGTACAATGTATAGGATATGTATTGATTTCAGACCTGAGGAACAGAAATTACACAAGATATGAAATAGGGAGGGATTACCAACTGACRAGTAAAAGACTTCTGTTGGGTTGTAAAACTTAGTTAAGGAAAGAGCAAGGCAAAGAAACACATTCTGGAATGAGAAACACAAGTCCAAAATACAAGGACCTCCTCATGGGACAAGTTGTTGCCTTAAGTTTACAGGGTTTAGCTACCAAAAAGGTAATCTTAACTCCCCAGGGAGACCTAATTCAGCAAAAAATGACATTAGTGGCCAAACAAGAGCAGCTGCACCAAGCTAATCCCAAAGCAGGGTGTGCTTATATCAGAAACACAGGAGGATTTTYGCTGTTTTCTGAGTATCTTTGCTTACTGCATTTCCTCCAGCAGATGAGAGGAGACCTGAACTAAGATGCCCAGCAAYAGGTCAAAATGGGACTGATGTTTCACCTTTTTTGCAGGATTCCGGGTATGCAGTATTATTTTGAGATTTATGTGACTCTGGAGCGGAATTAATATTGCTTGGTTTGCAGAGAGGTGGAATTTTGGTTCAAAAATAGACTAAATCAGGTGCTTGAACCTGAGGAATTGAGGTAATTTTTTGTTTCATTTATTCAGGGGTATGTACTAATGTATGTTGTGAGGTTTTGTTTGTATTGACTATCGTTTTCCTCAATTACTGTGGCCTGTGCTTCTGCAGAACACTCAGACTTTAACAGTGGGGGAGTGGAAGAAGGGGAACATTGTGTACAGCATAAGGACAGTTTAATTTTCCACAGCTAAAAATGATAAAAAGTCCCAGTGGAGTTGAGCTTTTTTTTGAGTGTTTTTCTTTTAAACAACAACAAAAAATAAGCTCTTCTCAGTAGATTCTACAAGGTCCATAGTCAAACTTCTGCTTTCAGTTTTAGCAGCAGGTCCCATTAGAGATAATTAAATAAGGAATGGAGGAGGCAGTTGTACACAAATATTGATGCCAGTGGAATGGCAAAGATGATCGGGTACCAGTTTATTGTTGACAATTCCAGCCAGAGAGACTGAGGGTCGGGGCTGAAAGAGGCTGGGCCATCCACAGGTTAACCTCCTCATTAATAGCAATGTGAATTAGGAAACTCTTTTCTAGTTTAATTGTGTTGACCATTGACAAATATTTCTTTTTTTCTGACCATGTCATTCCATCTTTCAATTACTCCCCTAACTCTGAGTATTTATTCCTTTCCTTCTGTCTGCAATCTACACAGTTCTGCCCCCCTGTTCAGAAAGTTTCTTCCCTTGTACATTCAGTATTTGCTCTGTTAATTCTTACTTTTTYCCTCTTTCTTTGGAGAGTTACTGCTGTGTTGAACAATCTTCCTGCATCCCTGTCTTCAACTCTCCTCCTCCTCTTGGAGTTCCAGACTGTGCTGCTGAACATGCTGATATTTGGGTCTTGTACAATGCTAAGAATATCAGTGTTTCGTAAATATCAGTATGGGGAATGCACAGTTGCTATAAGAGAAATAAATAGCTCAGGCAAAAGCTGAGATGCTGCTGCCTCTGCAACAGCCACTGCCTGCACTGACTGTAAAATGTAACTAATAACTAAATTGTCAGTTTTGGTGTGTGCTAAAGGAACCAAGCGGTGTCACACACGCAGATGTTTACTTTCCATTATCCTGGCAACCCCCAGTATATATATCCTTGTGGTGCAATGTAAACTCCTTTCAAGATGACATTTAAGAGGAATTTGATCTGTATAGAGCACTAACAAACTGAAGCACAGCGGATTTATTCATTTAAGAGAATTATTCATTTAATTTTCGCCATTTAGTATTTATATTCATTTACCATTCATTTATTCCCTTCATTTTTATTCATTTATTCATTTATCAAATATTCATTTTAATGGTTTTCATTATCACTATAGTAACTGTAGGGACAGATTTGCAATAATTTTATTCCTTAAATAGGTTTAGTCTTGGAAAATCTACAGAACAGAGTAAGGCCACTTGCTATTTCAGGTTCATTCCCTTTTCTCAGAAGTGTTTGTCTCTTTACTCTGCTTGTTTCTTTACAGCTCTCCCTTGTTTCTCTTAAATTCCTTTATATGTTTTATGGCAACAGCTTAGTTCAGTGATATCAGACCAAATGCTTGACTGATGTGAATTATTGAAATCTGAGTGCATTATTCAGTGCTTTGGACACTGATTTAGTCTGCTTGTTTCTCCATATATTTTTCTTTTCTTTTCCCYGTAGAATGGCTTTTCCTCTAAAATTCACCTCTTATTCCCTTTTAATGCCAGTTCCATTTCTATGTAAATGAGTCCCCTGCAAACCAGGGAACACTGAYCTTTTAAGCAACAAGTGTTTTGAACTGCAGCAGGAGAAAGTCTAAACCTCTTGGAAAATATTAGGTTCTGTGTATTAATTTCCATTGGAGCACTGAGAATTCAGGTCTTTAGTTTAAAAAATAAAAGATTTTTTACTCTAGTGTGAAAACACGGGATGAATAATATCTTTCAACTTCACTAAGCATCAGATTTTGCTTTTGATGAGGAGAACAAGGACTGGATCATCTGATACCTTTTGTGCAGGACCAGTGCTTTTGATTTAGAGTTCCAGTTCTTTGGTTATAGCTGTAGAGACTGATAAGTGCTTATGAATTTAATCCTTGAAGTATATTAGCAGTCACCTATATCTTATAAGTAGTGAAATTTTATCCTGGAGAGCAGGATATTCGCAGATGAACCCATTCTTGTTCTTGGTGGAGGATTAACTTTGTGGTTTTTGCCCTTCCATCTTCAGTGAGCCCCCAGTGTCCTAGGAGAGGTCTCTGTGATGTTTAGTGCTTCTTTGCACTACAACTTCAACCCAGTGGCAGTATCTATTCTCCCCTATCTAAACCTGTTCCTTAATCAAACAGTGCATTTGAAACTTCAACTCAGTAATCTTTAGACAAATCTAAATTCAAGCCATTCCCATCGTGTAATCTTTCCCAGCATATCTGTGCTCTGAGTTGTGCCAGAAACTTTGGTGCTGTGTCAACAGAAACACAGATGAAATCCTTTACTATATCATGRTTTGTTGGCTAGTGCCTATATTTAACACTTAATTTCTTTTATTATTATTTATAACACCAGAATAGAAAAAAACCCCAAACCTATCCTTGTAGAAAGCATCATGAACTGGGTATTCCCTACAATTGTATATTMAATAAACCAAACTCCTTCAGATGTCTACATTCCAAAGGTTATCTTTGTTGCCAGAAGAGCTAAAAGCAATTTTCTTTACAATGAGATCTTAAGTTTGTAGAGTGTGTTGTGACTCTGCAGAAAAACCTCTTCATACCCCAAACTGAGGTTGCAACTCTAATTTTGAGAACCAGTGCTCTGGAGGCTTTTTATCAGCTCTGAAAATGTCTTATCTTTGGTTGCTTTTAACTGCATAATAAGAGGTCATTTGAAATAGGCGATGTCTTCTTAAGGSTTTATAATCTAAAGCCCACACTTGTCAATGAACATTCATTGATTTCAGGGACTCTGAATCCAGGTATTTATTCATAATATGTGGTGTTGGCTTAGTAAATTTAGTAGTAGTAAGATATGGGGAAATGGGACTGCCTATTAAAGCTGGATAGAAAAATTCTGGTGGCATTTACTTTGAATGAGCTTTGAAAGYCTTCGAATTCCTGTGAATCTAAATATTTTGCAGCAGTCTGCCTCTTTAATTAAGCTCTGCCTAAGAAAGCAATCCTCTTTCCAGCTCACCTGCCCAGCTCCTGAGAATCCTTGCAGCCCTGGAGAGGAAATCCCAGGGCTTGTGGAGGGCTACAGTACCTGTATAACCTGTATAACCCCATCTGTGGGGTTACAGCCTGCACGAGCCTTGGCTTCCTGTTGCTGAGGCTGATTTTCTCTGAGGGTGAACCTGGAACTCTGGGGTTAGCCCTAGACATGGTGTAAAACATCATTAATATAAGTGTTTATTTTTCTTCACACCCCAACTAATTTTCTTCAGAATATTGGAACTTCCTAAATTAAGATTTATTTTTTTTATCAATCAATAAGACTTGCAAAAAAAAAAAAAATCAAAGTATACATTCAATTAAGAGGAGACATAGTTTATACTTTCTTTCATCTCATCTCCTCCTGCAGTGTTTGAATGAGCTTTATATTAGAGGGAGTTTCAGTGCCCTCCCCCTCAGCAGAGACTCAGGTCAGTGGGAAGAGATCTGATGTGTGCTTTAACCCTCTGGTGTGTGCATGTATGTTTTTTCATTAAATCTGAACATTAACCTGATGGCCTTTAGGCACACTACTTTCTGAAAAACTTAGGCGTGCTGATTATTGCTTGCTTTCCAACCCCAGATCCTCTTGCAAACACTACAGGGACCTCATTAAATTCTGCAGCTGTATTAGCCTCCTTCTTTATTAACTTCCTTCAAATATCCTGCCGTGGTCTAATGTCTTCTCTTGTCAGCTTCACTCCACTTTATACACCTGAAGGAGACTTTATTGTTCTTATTTTCTTGCTCTRAAAACTTCATTCATAGCCAGTTTTGACTTCTCAGGATTTTCTTTTTTAGTTCATCCCTCCATTGTGTCAGCCTTTGTAGTCCCTTGATAATATTCTGTGCTTCTTAGGCATGACATGCGTTTTTTAATCATTATTTTAATTTCCTGATTTAAGTCTAAATAGGGCAAGAAGTACAGCAGGAATGTGGATGGTCTTGTAATCTTTTCCTTTGTCCTAAAAAAAAAGAGAAATTGCGGTAACACGAGAAAATAGTCCCAAACCTGGAGAAACCTTGGCTTTATTTTTAGGAGGCCATTAGGCCAGCAAGTACACTGGTGGCTATAAAAGGCAGCCCAATTCACTGGGGTATCCTAAAAGTTGGAGCCACAGCCACTCATTACCACTCGAATCTGGCCACATGGGCTTTGTATTGATTCTCCCAGTTCTTGCTTCCACTCCAGGCTCTTTCGACCTTCCTGGCAAACATTCATATTGCAAGGTGAAGGATGCTTTTGTGAGGGATCTCTACCTATTATATCCAGTCTTACCCACATATTGTCCTGTCTACAGAGACAAATTTCATCCTTAACTTTTTTTTCACCAGTTTCAAGAGACTTATTTTTACATGCTTCAGCTGGGCTGACCTTTACTTCTTCACATTAGTTCCAGTCTCTTAGTATAGGAAAAAGACTTGGATCCTCTCTCTGTGTCACCCTCAGCAAGAAATGAACATGTAAACACATTTCAGTAAAATTAAGGATACTGGAAAAATAAATACTGAACTCTTCACCAAAAATTGAAACTTGTAGAGACAGAAAAAATATTTCAAGGAAACAATATAGTAAAGGAATGTAACAATTATCTCATGCAGAGCCAGCTCAAGTCAGCATTTTAAAAAAGTCTATGTGTCTGCTTGCAAGTACCTATATTGCTCAGTTCAGTCTGTCAAACAAAGTCATCTAGGCAACACTAGTGCCAAATCAATTACAGTCACTAATGTCTCATTCACCTACAGAGCAAAAATATTCTGAGTTGAATGTAGCACTTTTACAGGCAACAATACTTCCATAATCTGAGCTTCTGAAATTAAGTAGTCTGGTGAATTACAAGGAATATTTACTATATGTTAGGACTTTCCTGTACTAGTGTTCCCAAAATTTTTTATGGTTCTGGTCTTATGGTTCATTTTCTTGTGGTTGATAGCGTTCCTACCATGCTGAAATGGAACTTGGGTGGTTGTTGTATTTTACACTAAATTGACTGTTCATTGTCTTACTGGTCTGGCAGATCTTCATTCTAATCACTTAAAAACTGTTCCCCTTGATTTCAGAATATTCCTTGAATAAATCAGAATTACTTATGGGATGTAGAACTCAGTTTCTCAAATGATTCACGGGGGTTTGTTAGGAAAAAATAGATTCAAACATGCAGAAATTATTCCTAGCTACAGAGAGGTAGCAGTGTGATTGTTTTCAAAGACTGATAAAGAGGCTGAAGGAAATGCTTTGCTCTAGGATTTCCTTAGGTCAGTTAATAGGSTTAGTCCAGCTGCCCTGTGTCGTATTGTACCACCACAGTACCCTCAGTAGTCCATGGTGCAACGATGGTACCAACACCACATTTCTTCTGTGTCTGAGCTTTAAGTGTTAAAACTTGATCTTACAATCATGGAATGGTTTGGTTTGGAAGGGACCTTAGAGACCATCTTTCCCAACTCCCTGCCGTGGGCAGCTGCACCTTCACCTAGACCAGGTTACTCCAAGCCCCATCCAACCTGGCCTTGGACACTTCCAGGGATGGGGCAGCCACAGATTCTCTGGGCAGCCTGTGCCAGGGCCTCACCACCCTCACAGGGAAGAATTTCTTTCTAATATGTAATCTAAATCTACCTTTCAGTTTAAAACAATTSCCTCTTGTCCTTTCACTACATGCCCAAGAAAGATGCTTCCAAATCCTTTATTTTGYGGAATATCCACAAAGAGTTATATACCATCTTAAAAAGCAGAAGATGTGTCTTTGTTACTATTTCTCTCAGTTGGRTTCTCTGAGAATTGGATATTGGATACTCATTCTGGCTGCTTATGCTGGTCAGTTCTCACTGACCACACGATGTKCCCCATTCTGGCTGTGTGAACTCCAAGTCAGGTCAAGAGCTGTGCAGGCAGGAAAACAGCAATGCACACAATATTTTTCATCTCTACTAGGTACTTACATGAGAAGTTTGCATGTTTTCTTGTCCCAGCACTGCTCGTACAGGGATATGTGCACACAGGAGTCAGGTCCAGCAGCACTGGGGATGTGTGACTCGGAAAGCACCCACAGAAATCAGACTGAAAACTTGTTTTCTTCAGAGTTGATTGCTTGTTTATTCACAGAGAGTGAGCACAAAGGATGAGCACTAGAGATGGCTTCAGGCAAGGGCAGACCTAAAGGAGAGGCCAAGTCTGGGGCCATCTGGTGTGTCAGCTCTCATGGAAAATCAGGGACTTGGAGTGCAGGGCCAAGTCAGTGACACCCACCAGGAACTGCTGCTGGTGAGGAGGATTTTGCTCAATCTGCTGCTAGCTCTGCATATATTCCTGCAGTGACTGGTCAAAGAAAATGAAAAGAACTACTAAACCCACCTCTTAGATTTAAACATTTTGTTTTGTACCCTTTCTCATGGCTGTAGAGAGCAAGAATAAAAAGCAGAATTAGCATTTGTTTTTAGCAACTCATCTTTATCTTATAAAACTGGAGGGTGCCATGCTGATGTGGTAACAGCACAGTGATATAGCTGTGAATAAAACAAGAACTTATTTGATACAGTTAATACAATCTGAATACTGCACCCTGACAGCTGTCTGTGTAATTTAAATGCTGGAGATTTTCATCTGAGCAGTTACTCTCTAAAAATGGGTTCAGGAAAGATTCTTTCTCGAGTTCCCATTTGTGTTAGAACACTTTATATTTTGGGCAGGAATAATTGTATTTCCAGCCTGTAGTAGAAATGGCATTTTAAGAAAGCCTCCTACTGGGATTTACCTTTATGAAAACAAGTATGTAGCTAGTCTCTAAATAATTTTTTTTTATCATCAACAAAAATATGCTCTTACAAGAGATAATACTTTCAGTTATTTTAGCCTCAAAGAGTTTCCAGTAGGGGAGCAAAAGGAGTTAGACTAAAGCATTATATCAAAAATTACAAACAGTAAGGAGGGAAAAGCTATTTCTAAACCACAAAACTTTGCAAGGAGAGGAACAGCTGACAAAGTAAAAGTGTCTCATGTTGCAGCTTTATTAAATTACAACGGAGGCAGAAGGCACAATGCAGCCTGCTGTTAATGAAGAGGACATACATATRCAAAGATTGATTATTGCAACAAAGTATTTTATACCTAAAATTACCTATAAATATTAGAGTAAAATGTGGCTGAGCCCTGGGAATACTTTGAACCTGAACTCYTGTGAACTGTCCATGTGACCTTGGGCAGATGCTGTGGTGCCACTACAACCTCCTGTCAGGATAAGGGCTGTGCAAGTGCTGGTGGGACAACTGAGCAGCCAGTAAAGCTCCAAGCTTTGGGTGATCGATTCAGAAGCCTGCTGAGTATCCTAGAAGTCCCAAAAGATGCTATACAGAACTGACATCTGTTTCAGCTGTGAGTCCTGGGAAGCTTTTTTCATATCAGAAAAAAATATGTTGTTTAAGGAATATTTGAAAATTTTCGGCATTGCTTAATTGTTAAAAAAAAAAAGAAAACAACCAAAACTGTTGGGGGTGGGGGGGAAGGTGTGTGTAACATTGCAACACCTTTTTACTAAGCTTAAACAAGAGCTTCACTATTTGCACATATGATTATTTTGCTGTTTGTTTGTTAGTTCTGCTGTGGTTTATTTAGGATTTTTCCTGTATAAATAACTTAGCAAATGTGCACCATAACGTAAGCACTATAATGTGTGTTTATAAATAAGMTCTTAGAAGTTATAAAATATACTTTGAATTACTTATGTATTTAGATCTGTATCTCTGAACTTGCTCTACTGTAAGGCTAAAGGTCCGTGGCCCTCTGTCCTCGTGTCCCTGGCACAAAGGTTGGCCCTGTGGTTTGGGTAACCTCAATCTGTCAGCTCCATCTCAGTGAATGTGTGAGAGTGTGTTCAACTCATCCCCTGGCATTGCACAGTGTGGAACTTCTGGGCTCTCCAACAGCCTGTCAGGAATTCAGTCCATGATACGTGTGAATCTCAGGAAGAGAGAGAGAAATGCTGGGCAAAACATTTTGTGTTCAGTGAGAGGCATTTCCTGACGAAACTCTGCTGTGTTGGAAATGTTTTCCACTCTAGTTCTGCTTCTTAAGACACTAAATTTGCAACCAACTGCTGCATAATAAATGGATGTAAATTGTAATTTACATCAGAGCAGGCTGTGACACAACAATGTCTTTGTTCCCAGGAGACAGAGGAGTTGTGGCCGGAGCAGAGGTTTGCTCACATCCCAGGTAGCAAGGCTGGCTTTGTCACTGCTGTGCCATCAGTGCTGATCAACAGCTTTGCTGAGCTCCAAAATTCTGGCTGTGAAAGAAAGCAAAATCTTAACACATTCCCCATTACTGYGATTCTTCTTTTCATTTTTGTAAGATATGGTTGTCTTGCGCTATTGAGTTCTTTTATAGGCTAGTTGCCAATACAGATTCTCCTCATTATTATGCTAGTAGTTCTCTTTCCTTTTATGCCAATGTAAATAAGTAACAGCTTTTCTGAATTCAAGGAAATAAGCTTCTTGTTTTATCAATGCAAGTAAAAAAGAGAATCAAGCCCGTATTTGTTTTATTCCTGGCTTTGCTTTCAGCAAAGTTTTAGGTGCTGTAAATACCGTAAAAAAAAAAAAAATCCGTGTGCCAACATTTACAACATACAAGTCAAGACAGCAGCAAAGTATAGATTTCTTAGTTTCTTTATATCTTGGTGTGTATATGAAATTAGTACAGGGCTCCAGACAGATATGAGAGCCCTACCCAGGGAGCAAGTGCAGAGTGCCAGGCAATTGGTGTTGTACTGTGCTATTTGCTGTGCCCTATTTTCACAGACAAACARTTTCTGCCACCAAACAATGCATGAAAGTTCAGAAATTTCAAGGGTCCCTGTGGTGCTGTGAGTTGTTTTTTCTTCTTCTGTTGTTTTTGGTGCTCTCMGTGTCTCCTAACTAGTGCAGGCGTAATTCACTTATTTTCCTAAAGAGGGATTCCATTCTGTGAGAGGAATTTCTTTGAATTTCAACACAGTCATATTAAAGAAGCTGCTACCTGCTCCCATTTTCAGTTTCTCAAAGGTGTAGCCCATCTCGGGGGCAAGACCAGTTCTTCTCCAGATACCCAAAGACAGGGTATTTGGGACAGTTAAAAAAACAAGGTAAACAAAAAACCTCCCACCATCTTTCAAAGGCTTTTCACCTTAGATTTTTATGGGTAAATGTTGCTTTGTAGCTCTAATATAAAAATTAATAAACTTCACAAATATTAATACAATGTAAGGCCAGGGATACAATATATGAATCTAATATTTTTCTATTATAAGATTTCTCATTTCTGGAAAATAACACAGGGCTTAGTAGGAAAAATAAGATGTCATTTTGGCCACTGGTACTGTGTTTTTCTCCTCCTGATCACCACAGTAAATCTAGTTCCCAGAAAGCTCATCACATCTGCCACTGAACATGTCCCAAGGCTCACATGGCAAAGAGCAGAGTGAAACCTTGCACRTGGACCTACTGAGATCTCTGTACAGAGTACAACTCAGTTTATGGGGAAATTTACAGCAGCTTTAAAGTAAGTGCCTCCTTGACAAGTGCTCTGGAGTGCCATTCCTTGTCCTGGCTGTGCAGTCAGAAATCTGTCAGGTGTCTGAGGCCTGGCACAGGACTGGTTTGGGTATAGCTGCTAGCACAGCGGTGAGATCCAGGGTTGTTCTGAGTGCTGAGCTACCACATGATAAATCTGCAAAAATTGAAAATTCCTCTACAGCTTCAYCACTCAATGCAGAACCATAACAAAATTTTGGGAATGGAAGTGAGCTCAGTAACCCCTGCTGTCATCCACAGCGATGTCTTTACACCTAAGGAGCCACTCCTGCACTGCTGACAAACTCATTTTCCATTTTAGCTTTGAMTTAAAAGYAAAATGTGATTTTTWWWAAAWWTTTTTTTTTWAGTTTTGGTTGTTGTAGTGAGCTCTGTACTCCTGGTCCTAATAGATGTTGGCTTGTGACTGGAGCAATTTAATCCCTGAATGTCCCCTTTTAGTTCTTGTCTTTGCCTAAAGGCAAAGATTTCATTATGGTGCATGCCCATGCTGAACTGTATGTTAACCCAGCTCCTCCTGCCCAGTGTATTGCATAAATAGGATAAGACTTACAGTCTCCCAAATCCTTTATCAGCTGGCAGCACAATCCTTTGAAAACCCTTTTCTAGCTTGTGGTAATATGTTATGTTTTATGATGAATCCRCTCAGGACTTTGCCAACAGCTTTGAGGGGAAGGACAAGGTACGAATAGAGAAAGACTGGAGGTTTTGTGGGGACATTAATTAGATGGGCTTTCCATAAAATTCAGTGTTGAAGAGGCTCAGTGGAGGGCCAGGAGCCACCGTCACTGTGTGCAGGTGGGATGACATGGCAGCACTTCCTTCRGGGATACTCAGTGTCCCACCTCTGCTGCCAGAACAGTCCAGAGACTGTGCTGGACATCAGCTGAAGTCAATACGCTTGTGTGCAAGTACCACATCTGAAGATTTTTGTCTCTGTTAAAATAAAATCTGCTCTTAAGGTCTGCAGCACCTTCCAAAATCTCTTATTTGCAAGCTGCTAATGAGGAAAAATCATATTTGTTTAGAGAGGAAACTTCCCAATAGAAGTTCAAAATGTTTGTGAGAACACCATGTTATCAAAACCATGTTTTCGTGTTCTAACCAAGACTTGGCTCAACTTCACCTAGCTGGGTGAGATAATTTTGTTGTTGTTGCCTGGTGACTGGCAACCCCCCAGAAATGTAGTAAATAAATACATAGTAAGGAGTCCAGAATGAGCAAGCTTCACAGCTGCTTTTCTCCAGTAGCAAAAATCTTGCTACTAAAATATGRTGTACTGATAGTTTGTTGCATTTTTGTCTTGTTTTCTTTGGCAGACCTTTAACAGTTTTCGCCTGAGTACTCACAGCACRGTAACAGGGTTCAAGACAGATATATGGAAATACAAGAAAAATGTATGTTTGTATATGCCTTAAATGAGCTCAAAAATCCCTTTATCATCCTGATATCCCTTATATCATCCTGCTGGTTAACTGGCACAGCCATGCAGATGGACCTCAGTACTCAAACTAATTCCTGTGTCAGAGAAGAATTTGATTTCAGAATGAACAAAACACCTACACATGTAAATCCCCTGCTGTTACAGTGGGGAGATCTAGCCAGATTTGTTTCTTCATACACCTCCCAAAACTTCACCTTTTAAAGAGCTTTCTTGGGCCACTAGTGGAGGGATTAGATTAGCTCAATGAGGAGTGTTGGTTATCCTTCCTGAAGTTTAGACAGTGATGTTCTTCATGCGTGACTAGGTGGGATCGTTCCCGTCCTGGGTGCCAAACTGCACCTTTTTAACCAGCTCGTGAGATTAGCTGATGAGAAACTCTTCATTAATTTACTGTGAGGTCAGCTTTCTCCCATGCCCTGCTGGTGGGAATGTATCCCTTCCTTAGGACACGCTCCAAACTACATCTTAAATTAATGTAAAAATCACCCATTTCCACCCTACCTTTATACAAGCACATAAATGAAAGCATTATTAGGCAGTTCATTAATAGCTTTTGCTCTTTGCTGTGTGCAGTAATAACCAACTGCTCCAGTGGCACAGAAGGAGGGACTCTGGGGACATTTTTTACATGGATATATGGAGGGATGGAGAATTTTTGTAACTATTTTCAGCAGAAAAGCAGCACTTTTTCATAAATATTGCATTGCCCTGAACATATTCTAGGAACAGCCTTGCATGACTAATTTTTTGGGTTTTTGAAAGCTTAGAAAGGGGCTTAGGTTATAGGGTGGGAGGAATTTTAATTTTTTTTTAGGTGTGTCCCAAAGAGATTTCGATATCTGATTTGATCTGAGAACGTTTTTCGTTCTTTAATTGGTCACTACCACTGCCATAGTTGATTAATAAAACTGGAGCTGCAGAAATAGTAACAATTAGCACCAATAGTGCTGTGCACCCAAGTGCACTGCAAACACACAGTTTATCTTACCTTTTACCCATTAAATGGTTCCCTTTCTCAGATAAGCACAGCTAATCTAATGACTTGCTAGATCACACCGTGAATCAGAGGGAGAGCTGAGGAAACAAGTTTAAGGGCATGAAGCTACAAATACTCATGACTATGAGTAACTTTACTCTTGGGAGTATTTCAATTAACTCCAGGAGGGATTATGTAGGGTAATAAGCTCTGAACTTCATGGAAAGTGTTCTCAGGCCTGGTCCCCAAGCATATTCAATTGCAGTCTTCACATAAAATCACATAAATCTGTAGTCAGGGACTTTTAATAAACATATTTTATGCCATAAATTACTTTCTGAGGAGGATTTTTAGAGGTATAATTTTACAGCGTTGACCTCCAATAGACTCATAAAATTCTATCATGTTAAATGTATATTTAATAGCTTCAAACATTTCATATTAGTGGTCCAATGGGCCTGGAGGACTTAAGACTGCACCACCTATTGCATCAATGGATATTTAGAGACGTTTAAAAAATGCAGATTATTGACTTTATTATTGATGCAGAGGAGCCACTATATCTTATCAGGCAATTAAATGCCCTTTCATAAAGTGCTCATTGCATGGAAACTGAATTTATGGAAATGAAACTTAATGGCTCCATAGGAATCATTACATCCGGTCTGAAACACTTTTTGGGATATTAATATTTATTTTCACATTCGTGCTTGTAGTAATGAGAAATTAAGGAATTTTGTAGTAAATTACAAATATAAATATGTAGATATAGGAGTTTCTGTATTAATTTAAGCAAATCCTAAGGAGAAATGTACTTGCATCATTTCTGCCTGTCTTTTAAAGGTGCACAGTTAAACCAGCCCAATGAAAGGAGATGGCTGTATTTTGATAGCTTTTGTAAATCCAGAATGTGCCAAGTTCAAATTTACAATTTTAATTTTCATTTCTACATCTGATTTATGGACACTCACCCACGCTTCATCCCTTTCTACCAGAGCCATAATTTTGCACAGATTATTGTGACATGTATTTTATAGCTAATGAAGGATTTTGGATGTATCCACATACAATATGGCATTGAACCTGGAAATTGCTCTGCTGTCTTCACTTGAGTCGCTCTGTAAATTCGATCCTAAATTCAGCCTTCCAGTGAGGTCCCTCTGGCTGGCAGTTTTTTCCATTTCTAAGTGTATGTACTATCCAGATATGTTCCCAGATATTTAACTTATTTTTTCCAAACACCTAGATATTCAAAGTTATTTGATGTGGGATACAAAAGAGTAGAAAATATGAGAAGTGCACCACAAGAGTGCTAGGTTTTTGCAGGGTTTTGTTTCCTACTTGGGGTAACACATCACACTTCTGGAAACAAAGTTCCACCTGTGTCAAAAATTGCCACATCATTAAAATCCCTTAGTTGCCACTCTCAGGTGCTGAACCCACCTGAGGAGCTGTCTCTCAGTCATCTATTCTAAATTTTACTGTAGCTCCATTCTGTCTTTGCTCTCTCATCTGTTCTTATTTGGCAAAAGGGGAAAACTCAAGGAAGGTCATGTTGCTACAGCCTGTGTAGTCCCTAGGGATGGAAAACGTCCAAATTGACTATGTAGATTTAGAATTAAAATAAAAATATTTACTGATTTTTCTTTGAGTTATAAATGCAAGCACTGGCTTTTGCCTTTGTAGGAGATTGGCAAAATGCAAGCACAGGATTTCGTTGTGCTGCCAATAACACCATTTTGAGTAAAGTTTTCTTAAATTTCCTCACATTAGTAAAGCCAGTTTTACCTATGTTACAGATTTATCTGTGTTATCAAATTATATATGACAGTAATAATGTTATAGTTTAATAGATATAATTTCTCTGTTGTTTCTGTGAAGAAGCTTTATAGACTACTACAAAATGATTTAAGGTCCTTGAAATGTTTGGTTTTGACTCTTTCATTTTCCTGTTTGTTTGGTTTGGTTTTCTTTAATAAAAAATGTGCCAATGCTATAAAATCTTTTGTAGAAGGAGACTGTAGGAAAGTCCCTGAAGTGCTTCCCTTTGAGGAGCTTTGTTCMTCAAGGTAGAGGCCTTTGTGAGCATTATAATTACCTGATTTTGCTCTTTTTGAAATCAGTGGCAAARCTCTAATAGGTTGCAGAGGCAGCAAGACTGAAAGGAACTGCTGGGCTTTGGTTTATTGTCCCATTTTCTGATTAACATCTTAAACTGCATTTTGATCATGCAGCTTCCTCTGTCAGAGAATGCCTGGTGGTCTTTTGAGAGGACAACAGCTCATGTTGGTGCCCAGCCAAGGCACCTATCATTGAGCTGTCCCTCTCAGCTCCTGTGTGAGAAGGCAGCCCAGCCCTGGCTCGGTGTCCCCTCTCCATCTGGTGACCTGTAGGAAGAGCTCTTAGACTTCTTTTCTTTCACCATCCAGCAACAAATCTTTTTTTTTTTTTTTTTTTTCTGCACAAAATGTGGTTTTAACATTTTGGAATGAATAAATTTAACAGGTCAGACTCAAAGTAAGGTTAGTATCATTCAAAAAGTTGCTCTGCCTCAGTTTAGCCACAGTGACTGTTCAGAAGAGGTATTCTTGGCCTGCAGGAATTATCCTGTCATTTGACTGTTCCAGAGGTCAATGCTAGAAAATAAAAAAACATGTCATGTTACCTACTGTTTGCTGCAATGAGAAGTATGAACAAGTGCTGAAGCCTAGCTAACATGTATCAATTTGACTATGGAATTGAGCCGTGTTGGCATTTATTTCTTTGAATTTTCCTAAACAGATGGTTTTATTCCCACCATGCAATTTTTTTCTCACCACTGTTTGGTTTTTTTTTTTTTCTGAGCACTCTCATCTAGCTCTCATGAGCTTTTGTTCTCCATTTATTATTCAGGCAAGCGTGCTGCACATAATCCAGGATTGCAATTAGACAGGAACGGGAGCGGGGTAAACGAGTGGCTGATCTGTACTGAAGCCTGTGCCAGGGATGATGGTGCAGGGGTTCAGGGGTCCTCTCTTTCTGTGGCAGTGTGTGACTCTACCATGTGTAGGTATTAAACAGAGAGGACCAACCTTTCTCCCGCAGTTTCCTTTCCCTCCCACTTCTGCCTCGTACCTGTGTCATACAACATCCGTCAGTCAGAGAAAGCAGTGTCACTTGCTTGGTTATTGCTGCCAGAAGCAATGCAAAATCAGGCCTGTCTGACATGTAAAAAGCAGAGCCTTCTTTATTGCAGGCTAATAAAAGTCAMCAACCAAAAAAAAACCTGTGGATTTTTAATGGAAAAAAAATGCTAATGAATAGGCATTAATTGAAAATTAGGGCATGAAAGAGAGAAGAGCTAAGACAAATCAATTGCTRCACCTATAAGCCTGAGTTGACAATAAATCAGCAGTAATAGCAGCAAAGTGTCTTGGACCAAAATAATCACAGGTGCAAACAGTTGGAAGTTAGGTGTGAATAAATTAGTTTAATAAAGGTCTACGAATGCTAAATATTTCCACAACTGAACATAAGTGGAGTAACTATACCAAAGGATTAGAACAAACAAACCTACAAAAGGAATTTGAGATTTATGTCCTGCCTCTGGTGGGAGATATGGTGATTGATTGTGGGAGCATAAAGAAATAAAAAGCTCGGTGGTTCCTACCTTGGGCGCAGTAGGGTCTGTCCCCATGTTAATATTATAAACCTCTGTAAAACCTTGGAGTCWTATTTCCCTCTTATGCCAAGCACAGATGGTGCACAGGCCAGCACCAGGTTTWGCAGATGGACATGTGGGCATGAAAGGTGATGCAGAGGAGAAAGTTTGTCCTCAKTACCCTGCCTGTCAGGTGATTTCATTCGTAATGTGAGTGGAGAGAATTTACTGAGTAGCTCTGTGCTTCAATTCTCCTTTTTACAATGACAAATTATTTTCCTTTGTGTTGAAAACCAAATTCAGTAAGTGTACTTCGGTGTTCTCTTGCACTAACTTCCTGAACAGCCCTAAGCATTTTGTTGGATATTCCCAAGCTTAGAGGCAGACATTGGGCAACTCATGGCCGAACATGAAAGACAATATTTAGGAAAAAGTTACAAGGCCATTTACAAAATATTTGTTGTTGTTCTGTTTTCTGACATATAAAACCTGGTTAGTGKTACCCAGATAATGAACAACTTGTGCTGTTCTTGCTATAAGCACTGCTGCTTCTTTAATCTACATTGTCTGGTGCCCACGTGTGCATGCACTGGGACACCTTGGAGTGAAGGATGTCGTGCCTTTGTGACTGCTGCAAAGCAGCCAGCATTCATTTCTGAATTCTTCAACATGAGGAAATGTTCTTCATTTCAGTTCTGAATTCTTCAACACGAAATCACAATAATATTGCTGCTCTGCACTGGCATCGCTGACATCAACAAAAACCATTAACTCTAATAACAGGACTGATTTGGATCTTATTAGGCATTTATTAAGAGCTAAGTATCTTGATAAAGCAGAGTATGCTGCAAGTTGGCAGCAGAAGTGAAGCATTCTGGAGAGTGCTCCTACCATCCATCCTCCTCTGGTGGTGATGAATGTGCCCCACGAAGAGATTAGATCATTTGCTTCACTCAAGTAATAAAATGCTCTGTGCACTTTCTCAGTAGTCAGATTGTTGATTCTGATCAAGTGGAGGASCTGGCTGGTCTTGGGATTCAGCTGATAAGAAAATGGAAATATTTGGAACTCAGAATTGACTGCCAACTACATAATTTCATACATTCATCTATAATGGTTAAAATACTGTATGTTCTTAAATTTATTGCTGCTCTTTACAATAAAGAGCTGTACCTGAATTTAAATAGTTGAATTGATTTTTTCCTCTAAATTTCCTAAGGCACAGGAGCTCTTCTATTATAGTAACTATTCCTGGCTCACACTTGAGGTTCAGGCACATGTGTGTGACAATGCACTGAGCACCTGGCACTGCTGTGAAACTTGCAGCCTCCAGTTGATGTATCTGGACAGAATTAACTAATGCAAAAATCACAGCTTCAAATTTCAGGTACATATAAGCAAATATTTTTCTAGAATTGTTAATATGGTTTTTTGTCTGATCTGAAGCTCTTGAGAATTCAAGTTGAACCCCGTTTAATTAAAATCTGAGGAATTATGCTGCTTGTTTTGCAGGATGGAAATTACACTCCCATTTCCCAAAATTCCCAACTTACTAAATGACTCTGCAATATTATATTCTAGGTGTGGTTTCTCTCCTTCGGTTGAACCTGTCCAACTTTGTGTAATAGAGTGAGCTGGCGCATCAGAAGCTAGGAATCTGATTTTCTACCTTTGTAGCGAGGAGTCTTTATAGTTATTCAATTCATTCCTGCGTGTGGCTGTCGTGCTTAGTGGAATATCCTCCACAGGAAGAATTGGGACTGCCCCCAGTGTGTCTGCAGTAACTGAGATGTGTAAGAGCATGAAGGCTGGGGGCATGCATCTACAAAAGAGGTCTGGTGAGTTTGTCCTCTCAGGAAAAGGAATGGTCTCCAATGACTTTTCTGGAATTTATTGTGTAGTTTAGCAAAAAGAAAGTATCCTTAAAAGCCTCAGTTTCAGGTAAGATACAGATATAATCATTAACTACTGCAGTTATTACCTACTGTAATGCCCATTCAATTAATACACAAACTAATGTCTTCAGGGTTTTGTTTTTTTTTTTATTCTCTGTGGTCTTAAGAACGTAGGAAGCAACTGGTTGGTGAAAATAGAAGGGAATAAGTCTTTGATTTAATGCAATTTATACACATGTGATTCCTGMGACAGAGATGTTACTTTAGCGTTTTCCTCTATTAGGTACTTGCTGTATTCTAAAATAAGCAGAGTCCAAAAGTATATGGCTGTCCTTTATGCATTGCACAGAAGGGCACAGGRTAATCAATGTATGGATTAAACAATGCTGTCAATTAATCATTAAGTTTGGAATGACTTGGCAAAGGTTTTCAGTATCATCCAAGAGAGAATATGGGGCCCTTCAGTTTTCTGAAAGGAATTCTATACATTTCTATCAATGCATGCAGCAGTTTGTTAATCCATGTCCTTGCTTTGCTGTAAATACCTGAAAACTTCATTTCTGAGTTATGTGCAGGTGACCTGGGTATGACCAGGGGGTGCCAAAGGAGCCAGGTCTGCAATCTTTGGGGTTTAGTTAATTCAACAGGATACTTGCCTCAATTCATTTTAATTAGCACTGGGAAACAGGCATASAGCGTGCATTGGTAAGATGGTAGTGTTATACAAGTGCATTGTTCTATGATGAAAAGAACGTTTTTCTTGATTGTGCAATCTCTTCCATGAGACAGTTGGCATGAACTTGGTTTAAAACAGCTTTAAAAGCCCTGGAGGCTCTATTCTCCTTAGACCATGGAGCTGGGGGGGAGTCCAACATAATGTACCAGGARAATAGCAGGAATCATTTGTCTCTCCTAGCAAGGAGACAGAATGGTGAGATTTACATTTAAGGATGAGAAACTCCTTTCAAAACTTTTCTTTACAATACTGCAGTTTGGGAAATACATAACAATGAAAGCATGTTTACTTTGTGTGGAATTCATGTCATGATGAGGATAATAAGACCCTCCAAGGCAATAATTGCTTCACTGTAGGGTGCTTCTGCATCTCAAATTGCTCAGCATCTGGGTTTTAAATCATTTGTGTTCCTGGTGGGTAAAGCTGCCAGCTAAACAGGCAGGCAGACAAGTAGCATTTTTAAACTTACACAGCATGATCATGGCGTGTGTGCATTTAAGGCTGAGCTTATTATCGTCAGGAACTGTTATCTAAACCATAGAGACAGACACCAAATAGATTTGGTATGATACAATCTTAATAAATTCTTTTCATTCACAAGGAAAGCATTCGGCTCGCGTTATAGATGTGGTTTGGGTATTTTCAGCAGACTGTCCAGCAGGAAAGCTTTGTCTGCTGAGCTCGGGAGATGTGCAATAAATTCCACAACTTATCTGTGCTGTGCTGAGCAGGTGACTGTCACTAAAAGCCATGCTGAAGATCATCTTATAAGCAGGAAGAGGCTTTACTGTAGTCACAGAGAATTATGATATTAACATGTAAAATAGACCTCAACTTGGTAAGAAGTGAGGCCATTCTGCAAGCAGGACTCACTGAAACTGAACCTGGGTTTCATTTTTACTGGGGGAGGATTAGTGTCCTGTGACAAATATTCTGCCTTTGACATGTCCTTCTCCACTGCRTTTTCTGGATGCTTATTAGGTATTTCCTCATACAGAACGTTCTTCCACCCTGTAACCTAAGGCACACTGAGAATGTCATGGTGAATATGGGCACTAGTGTTTTGATTTTGATTTTTGAAAATCCTGCTGCTGAAGAGAGCACCCTGAGGTGGCTCTTTGGTCAATACCAACTCCCAGTATTGATATTTTGGGCAGGTTTTCAAAACCTGCTCTTGCCTATGTCCATCATGTCCCTGCGATAGGACAAGCTCGTGGGCTGCTGTCTGTGCAGGCTGCAGGTCTCAAATGGAATGCCAATCTAACTGTCCTGAAACTGTGGCTCTGGAGAGACCCTGGCGAGGCTGTGACTTGCCTGACATTTCTTTTTGGCACCAGTGGCAGCTGCTTTGAGTTTTCTTCGTTTTGCTTTTTCTTTTTTTCCCTCGGTTATTTTTAACTTGRATCAATTCCCTGATCTGATTCACTTCACAGTCACACAAATAGTTGTACTGGCACAACAGAGGGAGCAGGAAGAATTAGGAGAAGGAGCAGTGACTGCACACAGCAGCCCTTGTACAGGAAGAAAAACACCTTAMAGTCCTCTATGCTCTGTCCATTTGAAGTGCCCTCATTTGTTGTCTCTTACAGGTGCTTTTTTTGTTGTGTTTGTTGTGGATTTTCCTCACYTTGTTGCTACACAGGTTTTTCCCCTCGTACAACATGTTGTTTCAGCTCTGCCAGTACTCGTCTGCCACCTCGTTAGTTGTCTGCTGGCTACTGAAGCACTTAGAAAAGAAGAAAAAGTCCATGTAGACTTCTAAGCCATGTCAGCAGGCAACTGAAAATTAGCAGCAAGGTAAACATTACCTGATCTTCGAAAGGCAAAAAGAATAACCATTTTCTTGTTAACCACACAATTCTGGCTCAAAAGCTTCTGACAGAGTCACACGTGCAGAGTGGCTGGGGACACCCACTCCACGAGGGGCTTTTCCCCTCTGTGGTCAGAGGTTTGCCGAGCCAGCCTRTGCCAGTTCTTGCTGCTCTCATGCTTCTGTGTTATCTGCAAGGTGGTGGGAGTCAGCACTATTTGATGATCTTGCAGGTGTCGATTACGATTCTGGTCTGTGGTTTGGCTCTTTGCTCACCAGCTTCTATTTTTTTCGTTTTTTCCATAAAGGGAGGTTGAGTTACTTGGAAGGCGATCCTGCTCTCGAATGTCATGCTTCTCCATATCAGTAGTCATTCTTGATATAAACACCTTAATTTACCTGAAATCATGCTTTTCTAATTCTTATCCTCATTTTTGGGAAAAAGGAGAAGTTAGTCCTAAGAAATGAAAATGTTTTACTTTTATGTTCACTAGATTTCAGAAAAAGATTCGTAGTTAGATCTTGACGCTTCTTGAATCAGTAGCACCTTGAATCATTTTTTATGCCACTACAAAGTGAAGAYAACACTGCCTTTCTTCTTCTGTCATTTGAGAGTGATATAATGAAGTGGAAGACGTACACATACCAAACATTATGACAAAATACTATAGCAAAACACAGATTTGCTGAAACATTCGGCACTTCTGTTGCTTTTTGCTGCCTTCTGCTTTGGTAATATTTGGATTCTGGGCAGAATGGAGGTTGCTTGGTAGGTGTGGGGAAAAAAAAAATCATTTACAGGGTTTATAGCTTTAATTGTGGACCAGAACCTGGGCTCCAACTTGTCATGGTTTAACCCCAGCCAGCAGCTAAGAACCATGCAGCCTCTTGTTCCCCACCCATTGCCTCCACCCCCATGGTGGGGAACAGAATTGAAGACTAAAAAGTAAACCTCATGGGTTAAGAGAAAAATAATAATAATAATAATGCTTAGACTAAAAAAAATAATAAGGATAGTAATAACTTTACTGAAAAGGAGAGTGAGAAATAACACCCAAGAGTTGCTCACCACTTGACCAATACCCAGCCCAGTCCCAAGCAGTGATCAATGGATTCTGGCCAACTCCCCCCAGTCTATACACTGATGTTCTCTGGTATGGGATATCCCTTTGGCCAGTTCCAGTCAGCTGTCCTGCCCATGCTCCCTGAAGGCTTCTTGTCCACCTGCTCACTGTCAAAGCATGGGAAACTGAGAAGTCATTGACTTGGGGTAAGCACTGCTCAGCAACAAAACATCAGTGTGTTATCAACATAGTTCTCACCCTAAATTCACAACACAGCCTGTACCAGCTGCTAAGAACAAAATTTACTCTATCCCAGCCAAAACCAGGATGCATCTGAACCGTGCTTGGAAAGCTGCAATTGAATAGAGTGCTTGGAAAGAGTGGTAAGAGTGGGAAAAGTGCTCAGTTCCTCTCTTTGTGCCAGCATAGAGCAGAGAAGTTATTGCTTGTTTCTGGAGCRTGGAGAAGCCTTTCTGTTCCTTAATGTCCATGAATGTGTTCACCAGAAAACCAGAAATCAGTGCTGTGGGAGGTATTTCACTCACCTTTTGGCACAAAACGATAACTTTCAGCAAAGGGAACTTTTATTCAGCCGGATCCAGTCAATTACAGATGTGTACCTGAAGGCAGAGGAGATGGATTTCTATAAGGTATTTACCACACAAAAGAGTGGTACAGTTTCCACCAGTTTAAGGAAGTGCCTAGAGACTGACTTTATTCTGCTTTTACCCATATAGGTCTAAGGCAATTAATCAATAAGCAAGGACACAGGGTGRAAACATATGGTCTTTGATATTTAATAAATGGATTAACAGAGTCCACCACTTAATATTCAGCCTCTGCCTTAGGAGTATAAATTAATAAGCATTAGGTTCTTTTTAATGAGGAATTTTCCCTTTTAAAACCTGAATGAATTATCAAAAAGAGCTCTGGCAGAATTTCAAAGACATTTTCTGACCTTCTAGTATTCTGGCCTGCATGAATTTTTAACAAGATGCTATATATCTGGAAGGCCTATTAGAATTTGTCTGCAGGAAATCTATCTGCCCTCCAGCCCCTCACCCCCTTTCTCTTTTTTTCTTTCTTTCTTTCTTTTTTTCCCTCCTTTTTAAATTTTTTTTGTATAATCAGACAACTGAAGCAGAGAAAGAAAAAGTATCTATAATAGCAAACAGAATGTTTAATTTGTGCAAATGAAGTTTTAAAAAAGAGTCCTTATTCAAGTTAATAAAACTCCACACATGGTTTTTAAAAATTAATAGTGGCTGGCAAAAATCCTGTATTTATAGTGCCATTTTCATTTATATTCGTTTTTGAATAGTATCAACAATGTAAAGTGTTCCAAGATCTGTTTGAAAATGCATATTTTAAAGTGCATAACATGCATAACTTACAATTAAATRCACATGGCTATGCTTTTCTTTTTTTCTGGTTTCTATTCCAGAAAGCCTTTAAGAACTCTCTCTGGCACCAAGGTCGGTTTGGAAAATAAATGTAATAGACCAAAGCAGATGTTTTAAGTATTTGTAGACTCATTTTCAGCATAATGAAGAAAGCTTATTGTCATTATTACTTGCTTTATTTTTTATATTTTTAAAAGGGTTGTTCTGTGACATTTTCAAAATGCAGAACATTGTGTTTCATAAAAGGTTGTAGTTAGCCATGCAGATTTTTACTGATGATCTTTTGTATTCTAAATGCCACTTCAGGAAAATACTGTATCTGTTACTGAAAACTGAACTGTTTCACTTTTTGACATCACAATATTGGCTAGTCCTGTGGACAGGACTGTCTGCTGGTGAGTTATTGCTCTGAATTGTTGGGGCACATTCCATGCTCCAATGGCTCACTTCTGACTTCTACTCAGTACCATGAATTAGACACCTCCTTCTGAAACTACCTGTGGGTTTTGACCTTGCCCCCCTGTAACCTGCTAAACAGAAAACACTCGGGAACAACGCTTGGTCCCAGAGGGSATTGATGTGCAGCTCCTTCCCCACATGGATCAGTGCCCATGTGAACCAGGAGAGAAGCAACCATTAGGTTTTAGTAAACAGATAAACAGAAGGTGTTTGTCTTTAGCCTGTTAATAATGGCAGGAACCACTAATAGGATTTCCATGTCACTATTTCTTTTATTCCACTAGTTTCAGGGGGAAGTTCCCTTCTGAGTTAATCCTTTTGCGCAAAACACCTCCCCAGGATAAATCCAGAGGAACTGTTGCAGTYAGTGGAATTGCACAGCATTTGGACCTGAGCCACTGAGAGTCACTGAACATAAAACTGGGAAATTCAGAGTCTGGTTCACACATTCAAATGCTAACTGGTCTCTTGAGTCTGGAGTTCACTGACATTCCCTGCCCTGGCTCTTGATTAGGGCCACACAAGAGTAGAAAATGATGCTGAAACACGTGGCTTAATAAAAGCTGGTTAATTATTTGCTCATATTACTTTGTCAGGACAGCTTAGCTCTGGAACAACTCCRCTGTGGCTGATTTTCAATAGGCAGCATTGAGCTGTATCATCTGTCTTTGATAGCACAAGGGGTAATGGCTTCAAACTGAAGGTGAGTCCATTCAGATTAGGTACGAGAAAGAAGTTTTTTATTATGATGGTGGTGAAACAATGCCACAGGTTGCCCGAAGAGGTGATAGATGGCCCATTCCTGGAAACATTCAAGGTCAGGTTGGAGGGGGCTCTGAGATGACCCTGCTCCTCACAGAGGGGTTGGACTGAATGACCTTTAGAAGGTCTCTTCCACCTTGAACTATTCTATCATTCCAATATTTGTGAGGATGAGGCAGATACGATTTTAAGGATGTATTGATTTAATTGTTGAGACTAAGGCCTGCAAAAGCTCATACTAGTACCTGTCTACCCATGTCAGACACTTGCAAGGACACAAAGCAAAGCTGGATGCATCACTGGTATGAGGGGGCAGTCAGGGACTGTATCCCTGTTGTACCTTTCACCTTGTCCTCACGGGTTCTCTGTCTTTCATCTAATTCTGCACRTGCAACAGGCAGCCTTGCTGAGCTYATTGCCCACAGGCAGGCARCCTGACAGTTCCCTCCCAATTCCCTGGTGGAGGGATGACAGGGAAGTGGGATGTCASTCTGCGCAAAATGTTTTCCGCTAGAGCGACAGGTGATTCCTGGTACGAGAAAGTGACTCCCACGGGGGGGCATTTATGCTATTTTATACAGGGAAATCATGGGTGCAAAAAGAAAAAGGCAATTGGACTGACAGGTGAGAGCTGCACAGTAACAGCATCCCTGAAAAGCAGGGCAGGGAAACTAGAGAGGATCAGAGCAAAGTCTCGGGCAGGTAGGTGTCRGGAGCCCCAAGGGTGTGTAGGAATGCAAAGGGAAAACGTCTGTCTTAGACGTCTTCAGCTAAACCTGTGGTTTTGTTTTTTGAAAATTTATGACTTGCTCTTTCTTTGCTAAGGCTCAACATTAAATAAGTTAAATAGAACTGCTTTGACAAGGGCTTCTCATTCAACACCTAAACGGTGCATCAGGTTGAATAATGCTTGTGTTCGTTGTACAGGGCTGTTGTACAGCCCAACATTGCCCAGAGAGACTGGCCAGCAAACCTGTGCAGAACTCATGCTAGAAACTGGCATATGATCTGGAGGATCCACATGTTTGATGGTAGAGGAACAAAGGAACAGAGTTTGTTTGGTACACTGGAGATCAGGCTCCTCAAAACAGCACACCTTGGAGTGGTGTTGTGCAATGATCATGAACRATCAGTTCTAGCAACAAGGGTTCCCACAGGCCAATGTTTTTGACTTTTTTATTTCATTTTCRAATGTCCTCACACTCCAGATTGAAAGGATCAGGATGCATGGGGAGATGAACACAGTAACAGTAGAACTGAAGGCAGGATCTGTGTCTCCTGACTTCATCCCAGTGAAGTTTGTAAGAGAAAATAATGATGGGACTTTGAAAGACACCCAGAGATGTTAATCACCCAAATGCTATCAACAGTACTTGAAAATTACTTCTACATGCCTCAATTCAAATAAAGGGATTGTCAATATCTGCTCAATTAAGCTGGGTCTCCCTGACAGTGCTATTGACCACAAGGGAGGGGAGTGTGCTACATAGATGATTAATGGTGAAATAATTAACAAACTGCTATTCTTCAGACAAACTATTATATTCCCCCAGTCAGAAAGAAGTATGGGACCTTTTATTACGGAAGTACTTTCTGAGCATAATATCAGAAAATAGAAAAAGAAATAATTCTGTGAACCATCATGCTTATCTTTAAGAACATTAAAATAAAAACATACTGGCCTTACATCTGCAAGCTGCATAGAACTGAATTTTCAATTTTTTATTTTTTTTTTCTGAATAAGCCACTGCACTTGCATGGACTAATTAGCATTAAATGAGTTAAATGAACAGGTATCTGCTTCTATGGGAGAGCATACAAAAAAGGAACTGGGGAGTGGAGAGCACTGACATTTGTACACTGAGCCAGCACTTCTCAGAGGTAGCCAAGTCTATAGCTGAGCAGAAACATTCCTTCAAGTTATAGTTTCACCATCTGTGGTGAAAGGCTGATACTGTCACAGCACCTCCCAGTGCTTTCCTAGACTCTTTGGTAGTTTGATACTGGCAGAATCAAACTGGCACAATCCAATCCTGCCCAGAACAGTGAGCTACTTGGGTAAATGCTGCTCTCAAATTCTCTAGACGCTGAGTTTCTAGAGTTAATCTGAGCTGTCAGATGAGTGCAGCTATCAGTTGATTTAGATTTCTGGAGTAGGAAAATGAAATATTTATGGAGGGCATATCAATGAATATATATTGGRAGGCTAAACAGTGATCAAAGGAAATATATTAGCTTTTAAATGCAGGCATTGAATCCAAATGTTTTGGTCAGTTCTCCTGTTTTCCAGTTTGTTCTGAAATGCTGCAGAACAGTGCAGAGAGGTTCTGCCTCTTGTACATAGCACAGAAGTGTTCRCTAGGTTTTGTACAATGAAGTAAAAAGAGCACACAAAAGGGCACTCAAACCCCTTTACTGTCCTTTCCCAAAGTAGGGAGAGAGATTCCAGTCATCCTCTCCTCCAGACAGCGAAGGCAGTGGGTAAGGGGCTGGTGCAAGTGAAATGGGGCGAGAATTTGTTGTAAATCCAGCGTCACCTTTGGCCTTCTCACTGATGACATAAGACCAATTGTCATAATCAGATGAAATCACAACTGTGTCACCTCTGCAYTGTGTGCTGGGTCTCTCTGTAGACTCTGGCACACACTTGCCAAGAGTGCAGAGACTCAGATGTGTGTTGATGCAAAACATTCAAGGGAATGCAAGCCAAGATAGACTTCTSTGTGTTGGAGTTTATCACGGTTTATTTCCATGGCGTTCCCAGGCTGCAGCACGATGTCTGGAGGCGTTTAAGGAAAGACTGGATGTGGACTCRATGATCTCAGAGGTCTTTTCCAACCTCATTGATTCTGTGATCTCTGCTCATKTTTTGCTGCCTGGTGTGTTTCTCTCGTGGGTTTTTTGTGATGTATCTGTCCACACGATCCTAAGCATCCATAATGGAATTATCTTGGTGGAAAAGAGAAAATGCCTATTTAAATGTTTACTGAAACATAATATTTGGGGGAGGGGTTAATCTTGCCAGCTAGAATGACTCTTCTATCATCTGAGGATACTTTCAATGCATTTTATAGATTTAAAATTAATGATATTGTATATGAATGCTACAGAAAATTAGGTATACCTGAAGAGAGTTGGTTGCCCTGTGTAAATAAGGTTGCATTAACTGTGTATGAAAAACCAAAACCAATTGGCAATAATTGGATATCTGTGTTCTTCGTGTATGTAGTAGGAAGAAACAGCAATTTTGTGGTGTTAGGAGAGAGACTGGGAACGACAAACTCACTTCTAATTGTGACTCAATATGTGTCAACTCTGAAGCCATGGCATGTCCCTCAGACAGTGCAAGTCACCATCCTCCCTGCCTTTTTCCACCTCTCCATCCACAGGGTAATTGAGTACTGTGATTTTTGGTTTTTTTCTCGCTCCACAAATAATGATTTGAATTTCAAAAGGTTTTGCTTTGAAACTGCTAACACCCTCTTTGTTTTTGCTTTTTTTTTGCATATGTTCCATGATTTTGCTGGCAGGGAMATTCATAAGCAGCAAGTTTTAGCTAATTAGAGAATATTAATAGAGGATGAATTTCAAATTGGTATATATGGCATTTCCCACAATCTATCCTAAGTCATAGGCTCTCCTCTCATGAGCTAATAATGTACTGAGTAATTTATGAGGTATGTCAAATGGGCTACTTTGCAGATTTTAAATATCAGCTCATAAATTGTGAATGATCATATTCACAAATATTATTTCTAGAAATTAATTAAAATTAATAATAGATCTGTATACTAATTGTTGACCTCTGGTGGCAAAGACTATGCACATGGAGGAGGAGACCATTTTTCTCAATGATTTGCTGCACAATTGCTCTAATAGACAATCTGACTACAGACTGGAATATCAAGGCTTAAATTAGGTATTGAAKATCAAGCACTGGGAAAGTAGGAAACTGCACTGTTATGCACTGTAGTGACAAGCATCTCACTTCTACAAATTTAGTTCCACCAGTCAACTGCATTGAAGAAACACTAAATTTTCCATGAAAACATAACTGCTTTCTGGAATGCAGTAGCCAGAATAGCTCCATGCTAATTAAACAAAAGCAGAAATTCACACATAGGTGGCTGCACGTGGTCTTTCATTTGTGTGTATTTATAGATGACTATGTAAACCCTTGAGATTTTTGAAAATTCTGGCCTTGACCAAAAAAAAAAAAAACCACCAAGATTACATATTTTTCAATCTGCAAACTCAGATATCATTTAAAGATTAGTCTTATAAATCAGAAAACAACTTTCTTCAGGAAATTGGTTTGCTGCTTTATTAAAATAGCTGAGCCTGCCTTGCCAGGAGGAGCCCTGTTTTTCAGTTTTGTGCAAGTCGTGCCATTTACGTCAAGAGAAACTATTCCCTCGGCTAAGAATTACCTCTGTGATATGAATCAGTGGAGCAGGGGGGTTATAACTTTGTTTCTATCAAGCACATGAGGTGATTGAAAAACTGAACTAGACTTTTCTTGCCTAAGACCTCTTATCATTAAAGAGGTTAAATGCATGGGTAACATAAAGCRCGTTTGCAGGTTCTTTGAGTTGACTTCAATCTGTACATGCATTCTTTCCCTTATCTGTAAAATGGGGGTAAAATAGATATTGTGCTGTTTCAAAGGAATGCAAGCAGTGTTTCTGAATTGTTATTTGTCAGTTATTTGGAGATGCCCTGGTGACTGGAAGTTGAGAAGCGCAAAGTTCTGCAGAGTTGGTTTCTTGTTCCCTTCGTGCTCAGGGAAGTGACTGGGGAAGGTTTCCAGGCTGAGGTCTGCTTCTCTGTTAATTTATTTATCTTCCTTTGAGCGATCTTTGATAGCTTTTTCCCCACTCTCTGCTTGTTTGACCCTAAGATGTGTCTAGGCGGGTGATTTTTGCCCTCTGTATGGTCTGTAAGCTTCACCTATGCTCGAACACCTTTCCTTGTGAATTCTACTTTGTTCGATGGAAATCCACCCCCAAATACCTTGTGTCAGTGGTGGTTTCCCAGTGGTTTGAGGACTGTGTATGAGCTTCCYTTACAAATTCCAGTGCAGGTTTCAGGAGAGAGCAGCAGTTGACATAATCTTCAAAAAGAGATGAAGCATGGCARGAAGGGAATGAAGGCTTCCTCTGAGTTTCCTCTTACTCAGGCCATGCTCCAGCTGTAGCCACTCTGCAAAATGGTGGCATGGCCAGATTAAAGCAGCTGGAACACTTCCATGAAACAAAAACAGATCTGGAATTCAGTCCACAGTCGCTTAAAGGAGCAGCAGGTTTTTTGCATGGGGGAGGTGTGATTGTAAGGAGAAAAAGACGGAATCTGAAGGTACACCATAGACATTTTAACCTGGATACAGAGAACCAAAGAGAGAAAAAATATTAACCTGCTCTGTTGTTTTAGTCTCTTTGTGCTGTAAGGACAATTCATTGTTCTTTTGGACWTGAAAGGAGTTCTTAGCACACCTAATTGAGTTGAACTGGACTCTAATAAGGTATATTGATCAAAGATTTCCTTAATAGTGGCTATTAACATCTTCCAGTAATAGCAAAAAATCTTCAGTATTTTTCAGAATTAGCAGAGGATGCACCTTGCCTTGTCTRTTATTATGGGTTTATGCATTGGCTACCCAGCTATTTGGTTTTAGGGTTTTTTTAAGGATTGTTTAGGTCAGCTGGTAAGTGCACTTTGTTCATTTTAGAAACTGAACAAGTAGCTCAGTATTTTTTCCTTTATTTAGCTGCAAAACAAACAGGAGTTTTTGTTTGTTTTGTCTTTTTCTTTTCTTTTCTTTTTAAGAGAAAAGCCCTGGGGACCCAAGGAACAAATACATAATATATTTTTTCTAGTACTGAATAGTTTTATTATGTTTATAATTTGTTAGTSATTCTGTTTCTTACCAGAAGTAGCTGTTGTTTCAGGATTACACAAAATCTACTGGGGATAGAGAAATGAGATATTTACAGAAGCAGACATCTTTCTTCAGTTTCTTTACTGGATTAAAGAAGAAAAATTGTGGAATGAAAAGGAAAATGAAAAGAAATGCTTATTTGTTCTTGAGATAATATGTTAACACTATTCCATTACATGTATTTATCTCCAATCTGTATGACTCAAAAGATTTGAATATAATAAAACTCTGGTACACCAAAACCAAGAGGTGATAAAAAAAACATTGTTCGAATTTAATGTATTTGACAAATTACCTCAAAGACAAAAAATTGCTTCCTTTATTGTTTTTCTTTCCAATGAAAAAAGGGCCCATAAACCTTATCAGATTACGATTCCTTAGCATTGCAAACTTTGTTTATAATTAAAATAGTTTGCATATCACTTGTGGTTTTTGGTTTAGAATACAATTCGACCTGATTTCTGTTATACCAGGGCTAAACAGGGATGAAGACTTTATTTTTCAAGACTTTATAACTGAATTCAAATGAGGTTTTACCTAAGAACAGCCAGACTGGTGTCCTGCCCATTTCTACTGGGGCACTTATCTGATTTTACTGCATTTGGTGTAGGTTATGCAGTATTTTAACTGGACAATAGCAGTGAAAATATTAGTCCTCTCATAGCCAGGGRGAGTTTATTCGCTTCCTAACAAATGATTCTTCAAGCTTAAGTTTAAAGAAATTAACTGAAATTTATGTGGGCAGACTAAAGGACAAAAAAATTAAAAGTACAACAGTACTTTTAGCCACAACAGTAATTAAAGCCACAACAGTAATTAAATCAAACTCTTTTTAGTGAGATTTTTATGTGAAACCTCCATTATCTGCACAGAATCTGTATCAAATCTGTCCTTGGCCTCCATTTTGTGTTTGATTCAAAAGAACCCCAACAAACAAAAAGAATATGTGTTTGCAACAGTTTGTCCTACATTAAATCTGATTTATCAGATGCCTCAATGAAYTAGGAAAACAGGTTTCTAACCTAAATAGAGATGTAAGAGCATCTAAAAATGTCCCTGTTGAATGAACTGTCAAACTAAAAAACCAAGATCACGTCAAGTCAATCAGCAGGTTAGCTTTTTAATTAGAAAGCTTTCTTTAGTGGTTTCACATGTATCTTGCTAATTTGTCCAGTTTTGATGTTTTTCTCTTGTGTGCTGGCTATTAGACTGCACAAATTGAAAGACTTTTCTGCCTATGCAGGTCACATGCAGGGTAGTGGTCAAAATACATCTTTTGACGGGTCCACTCTCTTGGGATGTTCAAAGTAGCTATTCATACCAAGCTAATTGGGAGACCCACATTTCTTCGCAGCCCTTAGATTTAGGCATGGGTGGATGTAGCTTATCAATAAAAAGTAAGTGGGGAAGAAAAATAATTCAAAATAATCACTTTAAACCAAGTTGCATAAAGTATCAGTTGCCTAAAATAGACATCTTCCTAGTGTGATCTGGGAAAAAAACACAATAATAACAAAAACCTATGAAAATAGCTCTTCTCTGAGCTATTTAAACACAGGCAGCACTTATGACATTGTTCACAGAGGATTCTGTGAGACTGCAGTCACTTAATACAATAGTCCTTGACCCTCTGTTTCTCCAAAGTGTGTGACAGCGTACCTTGCCATGCACTTCCTAGAGAGGAGGAAAGAAAAGGATAAACCAGGCACACCAGTGGATACTTCCCATCTTTCTGGTATGGTTATATCTCAACCTGTGACTCCAGAAGAAAGAAGATGAGAAGGGCAGTGTAGATGAGGAGTGCTGCAATGTACAATCATTTGACTTTATGTTTTTGTTCCCTGGGGCTACCAAACCTCTCTTGAAGAGTTAGATTTGAAGAAAATTGAAAGAACTATCATTTCTTTGTCCTACCCTGTTGCCTGTTGGATGACTTCTTAGTTTGGTTAAGTTTCTGGAAGCTAAAAGTCACTTAGACAGACAATTTCTGTCAGGGACATGCTTAATCAGCTCCACTCGGGTAGGAGGTAACAGCAGCTCTCTCTTGGGCTTTGTAGTAAGTCTTCGTGTAGATAAGCAACACAGTGCACTGGCAGCTTAAAAGTGTCTCTTCTGTTTGAAGCAAACTCCATGGACTCTAAGCTGTGTTCAGAGTTACTTTGATAAATGCATATCTTAAATTTTCTCAGCCAGAGAAAAGTTTTTAAAACTGGTAGACCACCTTCCCCAAGCCAGTGAAAGTTTCGTGTCATTTGTGTCTTCTGTTTCCATTTTTTCCCACATCCAAGCTAAAGGAATAAAGCCCATTATACTTCAAGAAATGTATTTTGATTCCTTTTATGTTGTCTTCTTTAAATATGATGTTATATGACAGTATTATTGTAAATCTGAGAGTGATTCTCTTCCCTTTGAAGCTCAGACCTATTCTTCATTTTAATGTGTCTACCAGCTCCACGTGGCCCGCTCTGCAAGGCTCCTGTGAAGATGCAGTGCATCTGCTTTTGTGAACTCTGTCATCTCCTCCTCAAATGTAGAGCTGAATTCGACTTTGATGTGAGAAGGGCTTAGAGAAAAAATTACTCTCTGCCACTGGAAGTCCTTATAGTTTTTGTTGGTAGCCTATTTATAGTCTGCTCTTTAGTGCTGCTGATTTCTGTTTGACTCCTGAGTGTTCCTCCAAGATGCAGTGAATGCTTTTGAACAGCTCTTGCACTTAAAAAGTTACTGTCTTCACACACGTATCTGGGTAATGTAGACACTGAAGTCTTATTCTTTTTCCTTTCTTCTGCTTTGACTAGGAAATATCACAGGACCATTACTTTATAATATGGGTATAGATCATATTTGAGATGGAAACTTCTGTGGGCTCTTCAGTTGGGTAAACCTATGTCCAATGGCTATAGGATTTATTTCATGATTTGATTATTTTTGTTTCGGTAATTCCTGTCACAGGGGAGAAATTGATCCTGTGGTGAGACATCCATCAACAATTTGAGATGATATTTACCTATACAAAGAACTGTTCCAGAATATCTCTTTCTTTGTCCCAATTAACTATGTTTATGAATGGCCTTATTGCTTGAAATATTCCTTAATCTGAAGAGTGTTCTGCTGTAATCAAGCCATGAGCGATAATACAGGTGAATGATTTTCTTGACACTTGTTGGATAAGGTTGATTGGCTACAAATGCCTATGGTAAAATTATTTTGAAGAGTTATTAGAATACCTGCCTTTTTCCGTACAAAAAACTTTTGCTGTGTGAGTTTATATCATCCTGAAGGCTTGGCCCATGAATTGAAGACAACGTTTGACTTTCCTTTCCTTCTGTATAATTCATTTGGTGTATCTAGTCTTTGATATTGACTGGGTAGTGTTTTTTTTCTGTTTCTAGCAGGGCATGGATTTTAAGCTTTGCAGATATTTTCAAGAATTTATCTTTCGGATCCATATTCACAAAGTGATGCTCACAGAAACTGCCATGAGACGGAAATAARTAGTATGTGGAAACACTTTAAATTCTTTTTTCTGTTAACATAGTATTTAAATTGATTACGTACTGTTTATTAGCGAGTAACTGCTATCATTTGCATATTGGCAAAAAGTCAGTGTCTGAAGTTCAGTGTTTAGGCCTTTTTTGTCAGATGGGCCTTTGCCTGTGGTACCTCATGGATGGTTCTCATGGGTGCTATATTTTGCTGCAGTGGTTGTACCAGCTGCAAACAACAGGTTTATACTGAATTATGTTGATTCCACTCATCTAAAGCTCCCTACCAGATATGCATATTTGAGGTAATTTTTATTTTTAGGTCAAAMAAGGTAGCATTTATTTTGTTCAGCCTACAAGGTTATCCCTCCTTCGTGGAAGAACAGGTTGACTTTTTTCCCATCAGCCTTTTAACTCATTGTCACAGTTAATCCTGAGTATTCTTTTTATATGTTTGCTTTCATGAGACTTGTATATTAATATTTGCAATTGGCAGCAGGTAGTTATTAGAGATCAGTGGTACTGACAGATTCTCTTAGGAAACTTCTAACTTCCTCATTCTGGTTCTGTAGAGCAACCAAAAYGTGCCTTAAACCATATTCTAAGAATATGAACAGCATATGAAATAGCAATAAAAATCACCATGATTTGTTGTTACTATTGCAGGGATTATGTCCTGGCCTTCTGACTTGTGTGGTAACTTTCTGTTCTTTTGAAGAGTTTTGCTCAAACATTTTCTACCATCAAGAGACTAACCCACTAACTTCAARCCACCCACTCCCCTGAATACAGAAATCCAAGCAGGCTTTTGAAGGAATTGGAAACCTTTAGTTTCCTCAAACTTGCATGAACTCTTAAATTGTRATTAGCATCAGTTTAACTTCCATACCCAAATTTCTGTCAAGGGTTGCAGGATGTAGATGCAAATGCACTGATGTTGGTTTACCACTTAGAGATGTTGTTTATTAATTTATGGTGTTTGGGTACCTGTYAGCACTGGCCCCAAGCAGGGGGGTTGGCAGCTGACAATTTCTRTAATTTGAGTTTTGCTACAGTTTATTTGAGGCTGTGTGGAAAAAGGGATCTGATCCTTCARTGTTCCATGTGCATTACTCTAGTGTTGATGGGGAAAGAAAARGCTTATAGTAATGTT
This sequence comes from Amblyornis subalaris, assembly GCA_018881555.1. Lineage (NCBI taxonomy): Eukaryota > Metazoa > Chordata > Aves > Passeriformes > Ptilonorhynchidae > Amblyornis > Amblyornis subalaris. The sequence goes on from JACAXG010000014.1 coordinate 6,000,965, forward strand.
ATTTTTATTATAGCTTAACTGAGTTTGGCTTCCTGAGACATAAAGTAGATACAGATTGTCGGATAGTATAAGAGTCAAAATATGTATAAATTCTTTTGTCTATCACCTTTTAATGAGTTATTTATTACACTTTTCATTATGCAGGGATTTCAAGCTTGATTTCATTTATGGCAAGCTATTATAATATACACATTGAGCTCGATATTTTATGCTTTCAGATACTGATGAAACCTAAATAAGCTCATAAAAACGACTGTGCTTTTTTAAATCTTTGAACGTTCTAAACGCAGCTTGAAATCCTACAAAAAGAACTGAAGGATACCAATTTGTTCGTAAGKATATTTTAAATTTTTATTTTCAAAATACATTAGGACCTGGATGCTGTAAAGGTGTTTCTCTCCTTTCCACTGCTCTTGGTTTATGTTTGTAGTTCTTGCACCAGTGAGCACTTTATGTCTGGTTTTACGTGTTTGACTSCCAGGATTTCAGCCTGTGTGAGCTGTGTGTCACTGGGAACAGCCTCCTGTCCTGATGAACCAGTCCCGAGTTTTTTTCTTATACACACTGTTACAGATCAAATATCTATAAACCACATTTTGTTGCATACAGGTAAAATAAACAGAGGATGTTCTGTGTTCAGGTTGTTTGCCTGACAGAACCGTGGGATTGCAAACAGAGGGCAGGAAGGGAAAATAATGGCCTCACAATTTGTCACAGAGAGAGCACTTCCAAAGGATGATACTGACCTACTGGTTGGGGCAATTCTAGTTCCAGAGTCCAGTTGAGTTATGAAACTTGTTTTTTCCTATAAGATCTGTGCTGGAAGTTATCAGATCAAGGGAATTAAAGATTTTTAAATTATTGTCTAGCAGGAAGGCAGATGTACTGGGTAGCCATTTGTGGCCTCCTTGCATTTTGTTAGAGGTTGTTGTCCTGCAGGTAAGGGATGATGTATGAATATTGATGATTTAAAATCATCCTTTTTTTCCTTGTTTTTTAAGACTTATCCCTGCTTAGGATTTTAAGTAAGTCATCTGGCAACCCCACTGAGTTTGCTGTGACCATAAGATGAGTGGCTAGTTACAAATTTCCCATATTTCCTTCTTTTTTTCTTGTTTTTTTTTTTTCTGAAATTTGACTTTGAGATATTCCGTTAAATCAGGTGAATTATTTGTATTGGTGAGCAGGCTTTTTGTCATTGTTGTAAAATCCTTGATATTACTGTAAACACATACAAGTGTAGATTCACTCCCTCACCGCTACTCAAGTTTCCATTTGGTATCACAGAGTAGGGGTTTGTGCAAAATTAATTAATCCTTCTGATTATTTTTAGGAAATTTAACTAAAAATAATGTTTCAAGTAACGTCTGTTCTGAACCTTGTGGTTCGTGGTCTTCTGTAAACAACTGTGCCTTTAAAGCACAACAATAATTTCAAAAAAAGGGCAAAATTGAACTCCACAAGAAACCTTTGATAAAAGCCATTGTAGCCATTGTAGCTTATCTGTATAAGGAAACTATAATAAATATATAAGATAATGTTAGAAAATGAAGCTACAAAGAGCATTTTTGTAGCAACTTTCTACCATGAAGAAGATTTAACCTTAAGAGCTTCTTTTTTATTTTTCATGTGGAGTCAAATAGTTCCTGTTCTTGGAGTCACTGGAGTTCAGTTCACACATTTGTACTGGTTTTTCTTTTTTTGTTTTTTTGGTTCTTATTATTTTTCTATGCTGTGGTGGTCTAGAAGTCAGTAGTTACAACAAGTGTTAGAGAGTAAGTTTCACATGCAAATAATGGCCTTTTCAGCGATAAGCGGTTCAATTGCCAGAATAAAAATAGACACTTCCTTATACCTTTGTACCATGCCATTTATTATTCTATATTAGCATGTGTGAAGTGTTATTTAATGCTCTTCAGTGTTTTGTGTGTGTGGCTCCATAGCACAATGAGCTGACAGACCTTGCTGTCCTCTCAGCTGAAAAGCCAACGCTTGGTGCAATATCCCTGAAAGAAGCAATCAGTGGATTTACAGAACAACACAGAGCACTAACTTTTACTGCCTGTCCCCAAATCATAATATTAAATTATGTGTTAAAAGGATATTAGGGGCACGGTCTTCGGGAGAATCCAGCTCGCATCCCGTCCGAATTAGCATATAGATGAGCTGGAGTCTCAGATGAAGCACAGCCTAGATGAGTTTTCTAGCATTATGCTGCTTTGTACATTATCTCTGTCAAAATACAGCCTTGTGAATAGAGCCTCTCACACACACATTTTGGGAGGTGTTGCATGGGAAGCAAGGAAAACACAGCAGCAGCCACAAGGGACRGCGTTCACCTCTGTTTCCGTGCTTCCTGTGCCTTATCAAAGCAGGCCTAGTACACGTGTATGCCGCCCTGCATCAGACAAAATGCTTTCCCAGTAAGACAAATGTGTAAGCTTAAATTCCTCTTGCTGTCCCATGCAACAGCATTTAACCATTCCTAGCACAGAAACTGTTAAGTACCAAGTAATTTTGAAAACCTTGGTAGAATTCCAAGTGTCCTCAGCCACACGACTTCTACTTGTTCAGCTAGAACATTTTTCTGTATACCAGCAAACCTGGGGCCTGGATGTTCAAGTTAAACAATAAGTGAAACCTAAAGACTTATTTATGAAAAGAGTATTGTTATGTTTGCAGAGTGAAAATAAATTGCACATGTTGGAATTAGGCCTTGCAWTAWTGACAGAACCCAGAAATGGGACTGTCGGGCAAAATGCAGTAGACTGTCCTTTGGAGAGCGTGAGCCTGRATTGTACCTGGCAAAGCATGTAAATAATGACACATGACCTGTTTGCTTTGTTGCACATTGCTACTGGTCTTGATTGGGTATCTTGAGAAGTAGAGGAGAAATATGTACATCCCTATGAATTTTTGACGTAATGCTAAAACCAGTGGGGCAAAGATGGCTCGTCGGAGCAACTGACACCAGTACAAAGAGTTCCTACTGTAATGTAGCATTTATTTCCCAATTTATTTTGTAGCTGCAAAGAACAGAACATTTTGTACTCCAGTGAGATCATTATTAAAGTATAGGAAAGGGGTTTCTGCAGAAAGGCCTTCTCCTGCCTGTCTGCTGCATGTTCTCCTGCAAATAAGCAAAAATTCCTCCCCACATGGAATATTGAGGCAGGTACCTGGGTGCTATCCAGAAAGGAGATACAAGAGATGAGTAATTATTTTTCTGAGTGGTGTTGGCAGGAAGAAAGCTTTTATTAYCAGCTTCACATCATCACAATAAGAGTTTAAAAAGAATTATTAAGTCACTGATAGCAGTGTAATGAATTATTAATGCAAGCGGTTTATAAAAATGAATGTTTACTTATATTTGAAGTTCTCCTTTTCAAGAATGTGGGTAAATAAGAAAACATCTTTGCTGATTCAAGACTAAACCTGAGGGATCTGTTAAGGTCTTAGTGCAGACCACTAGGGTTGTTTGCAAGAGTCTTACTAAAGTCAGAATGCAGTATCAGACTGCGTTGGTAGAAGAAAGTCTATTTACTTGCAATTACTTTACTTTGTTTACACCAAGGAGGTAAATATATCTTTGGAACCATCATTTGCATCCTTGCAAAATATATTCTCAGGTAAAGAAAAATTAGTGCTTTCCAGCTTTTGCTTTTCCTTAAAAGTTACAAGCAAAAGAATGGGAAAAGCAATCTTTTTTTTTTTTTTTTCATTTTTAAAAAATATTGATTTATCACACCTTTCATCAGGGGCTTAAAATGCAGCTGAGGATGGATTCATGTTATGAAGCTGCATTTTGGTATCACGTATTTCTCCACACAGAGTCCAGTTGGCTCAAAAAAGGTGACAGTGCCTCATAACAGTTGTAACAGCATAACATTCCAAATATAATTAAAAGTCTGTAGCTTTTCTTATATTGTGCTGCAAGGCTTGTAAGTAGCCAAGTAGCAGGAAAGAGCCAAAAAAAGACTGTTTGAGACTACTTATTGCTAATCACATTTCAAGTGTGCAGGATTTGTCACCTTCCAGGCAGGTATTTAAACATCTGTCAAGAGAGGTGGGATATCTGGGGAGTGTTGATGGAATGAGAACAATGGACATTCTTACCCCGTGTTGTGCTTTTTAAAATAGTCAAGTTTGTTTGGTCCTTGATCCTTGAAAGTATTTAAGTGACTAACAAGTAGGTCAGAGCAATATATTTCACTCGTTTGTAAACTTACTTTGACATGTCGTGGTGCAAGTAGAAGTAGAATGAAGGTGAGAGAACAGGTGTTACCCATACAAATGTGGGCCAAGAGCAAACCTGTCTTGTTTGTCTCTCTAAAAACGATAAATCTTAAAAGGATTTGAGTTATCGGAATTTTCAGCACATAGCTGGATTCTGTGTGTGTAGAAAATATGTCTCTGATTAAATAAATGCTCTTAAAAATATTGGATGGCATGAGGACAAAAATGGGAGAAATTAGCAGAAATTTGTGTAAATTGCATTGAGGGTGGGTGAATGAGCTGCTGCTCTGATCAGAGCCCCAGACACTCACTGCACTGGCATGTTTTCTCTGAATTTTATCAGGGAGCTTTTTGTACACTTTTCCACATATAGTTTGCCCTGTAGATATGAGAAGGTGTTTGTTTCACGAGAAAACAATAGCAACCAAAAGTGGAAATTACTGCCAGCTCATCAGATGCAATCGAATAATAATGAAAGCTAATGCAAGACAACATTCAAGGTTATTTTTAAATCTTTGTAAAGGTCAATGTATTCAATGGTATTCAATTCCAACTGCGGAAAGAGTTGCTGTGTTTAAATATGATGCCCTTGTTGTTTAGGAAATAAAAGATCCTTGCTAGGAAGGGCAAACAGGACGAAGCTGTATCTGTGTCTTCTTATCGCATAATTTAGGAAAACAATTTCAGAAGTATTATTTTGATGATTAGTTTCAATCTCAGGAACCCRTGTGCTGTTTTCTCCATCTCAAGTTGCAAAGCTCATTACTAAAGGAAGAGCAAGGTGCCTGCTTTGTGCACCTTTTCTACCCTGGGTAGCTGAAGAAAGCAAAAACTGTCTCACGACCCTGACTGATCTAACCTCTGGAAGCCCTGGAGATGTCATTAAGTAATCATTTGACCACCGTAAAAATATCACCATGTAAATGTTGTAATATTTATAGTCTTTTCTAGTCATGACTTCTGTCCTCACCACTTTTTGTTATTGTGCTAGTAACAGGAGAAAAAAACACCAACACTCAGAGATGGAGAAGTGAGAAATAAAAGGAGGGGAAAAACAAAGAAACCCAAAACACCACAGGGGAAGTATTGACTTTAGCTAGCTCAGTTGTCTGCATCATGTCCCTTATGTTGCTAATTGTTGAAGAATATCAAAAATGTGCTCCACAGTATCATATCAAAAATGCTGCCAGTGAATTTTAAAGAGAAAAATTGTCAGCATGGAACCCTGTGCAAAAGCAGAGTCCCTTCCCTGCAGCAGGATGCCAGCCTATCTCAGCATCTCTACTGATGGCAGGAACTGTAATGCAGTACAGAAAATGAGATATTTGCTGGCGAGGGGATCATACAGCCAAAAACCAGAAAGGGAGAGGAAGGCACAGGAGTATACATATGGGAATCCATAGAGTTTAACTTCGGAAATGTTTATTCTCAAGTTTATGATTTTTCATCTCTTTTCTTTCTTGTTTTATTAAGGTAATACTGGAGTCATGATGCACGTGATTAATGAGATAGAAGAATTATCCTGGGGGGAATCTCAAACTTTTCTCTTATTCAGATGTTCATACTCTCTGTCGATACATGTTGGGCTACTCATGCAGCCTTTCACGTCATTTATTTGCAACTCCATTTCTTACAGGCTAAGAAATAATTGCCGAGGTAACTTAACAATGTTGAACTCAGAGCAGATAATTCACAAGTAGTATAAGTTTAACTAAGCTCCCTTTGAATAGGAAAAATGTTTTTACATAAAGATTTAATGCATCTTTGTAATGCAACAGAGGCAAAGAAGTTTAATAAATAATGCCTAGAGACAGCTTTCCATAAATATTTAGTTACCAGACTCTTTTTTTCCCAAGATAGATAGGCAGTGAAATGCTTTTGAAGTCGTGGACCTCATGACCACCTAAGAAGGTCTATTCATACAAACTTGCTGCTTTCTAACATTCAAATAAACCATCTGGATAAAGATCAAGGGCACAGAGAGAGACCATTCAAGGACAGCTACCAGCTGGATGGCAATGGCCATATCAGGTCTGTCATTTTTTTCCCAGCTCTACCAGTGGAATTGTTCAGAGTTCAGATTGAAGGGAAAGAGGAAGTAAAGGAAGAGGGTTCGGATCAGGGATGTCTGTTAATGTGTGCACTGGACATTGCTGTGCCTTCCTTTAACTTTTCTGGGTTTGGTGAGGAAAGACTTTTTCTTTTTTTTTCTCTTTTTTTTTAAACTCATTACTGACAGCTATTAAAACTTCAAATTAATGGATATGTGGAGGTATCCAGCTTCAGCAGGAGTGCGCAGACACAAGGGCTGCATTTACTTTAGGAGATTTAGAGTCATATTAGTGGCTGTCTCTGGTAACTAATGCTGGAAGGGAAGCTGAGTGTGCCACCCTCTGCCATGTAGAGCTCCACACCGAAGTGGAGAAAAGAGTGGTGGAGATTGCTTGAAAGCTGATGTGATTTCATTGGTTGCAACAATATTATTATCACCAATTAACTTGGGTCCAAAGAGAATTTGTACAGCATTTTTTTATGTATTCCTCTGCGGGTCTCTTCCTGTATCAAGTACAGCAGTGTGAAAGAACAGCATCATGTCCTTAGAACTTACCAGTAAAGAGAAAATGTTTACAACTTGTCTCTGAGCAGCACTGCATGGATGATGGAGCACTTCTGAAAGAATATCTGTGAAGGAAATAAACCCATTAATTGAACAGAATTATTGCACACCAAAGCTACATGTTTGAGAGGTCTCTACAGTATTCAGATAACTATTGAACCATTTGGCACATCCCTAATAAAAACCTTTATCCATTAGCCCCATTGGTGCATGCTTAGGCAAATTAACTCTTTTATATGTAGATCTAAAGAAAATGGTGTGTTATAATTAAATGATTCTTCTGGGGGCAGTAAACCTCTCTTCAAACAGCTTGAATATTAGTGCAGTCGTTTTTCTTTCAGCCCTACTAATCACAGCAAATTTAGCTTGCACAGCCAGAGTCAGGGTGCATGTTACAGGACACTCTGGCAATGGTGACAAGCAAATCCCACAAGAGCTGGTGTTTGGTTTATGAGAGGATTTTATCTGGAGTTAATGTAAATTTATCTGGATTCTTGCTGTTCGTGAAATCCTGTTGCTGTTTTAAGATGTCTGGTACTTGAGATACGTGTAGGTCAGAGCCCACCCCATGGAAGCCCCTTGTACGACTGACTTTGGATCTGAATGGGAGATTTGGAGGACAAATGGCAACTGCAGTCGTTACATTTAAAAACAAAATCCACTCCCTCCTCCAAGTCACTCAAGTTTTTCTCACCGGTTTCTAAATCATTTGAAACATATTTGACTCGGCTGAGATTTTGAACATGCCCTGTGATGGGTGGAAAAGGCACCAGATACTGACTCGTAATGCAGCAGACCCGTAGTTGCCTYGATGAATATTTAGGCCAGGATTTCCTGACATGACTGGCAATTGCTGGGATGTGGTACTTTGAACTGTGCCTCATTTGCTGGAAGTGCTGAATACCTGTTTCTCTGAAAACTGGGCTCTATGGACATGACCTGTTCTGACTTTCAGTTGTAAAGCTAAATGCACCACGTTTAAATGCTGTCATCTCCTGAGACCACACAAAGCTGTTTTTTTAAAAAAACCAAGTGTATGTGTTAGACTTTAGATTACTGTCTAGGATATGGACGGCAATCTTTATATTATTACCAAATGTAGTCTTGGATTTCCACCTATCTACTGGATATCTACTGGAATTAACAGGATGAAAGATTTGTTCATACCTCTTTTTCTTTGCTGTTTTCTATATTTTCCACTGTCAGGCTTGTGCTGCTGCTGAGGGGGGCATGTGGTTGCTCTCAGTCAGTTCCAGTGCAGGTAGTTGGTGGCTGCATCTAGCACAAGCCTCTGCTGAAAATGACATAATTTTATTGACCATGAGGAAATTTTTTTGTTTTGTTTTGGGTTTTTTTTTTGGGGTTTGGTGGGGTTTTTTTTGGTTGTTTTTTTTTTTTTTTTTTTTAGGAAAATATCTTACAGGGACTGCAGATTCTCTGGTTTGCTTTAAGGTCCAGCTCTGCCTTCATCTTTATGTTCTTCTAGGGAATGCTGGGCTCCCACAACAGCCACTGTCATCACCCAGATATCGTTTTCCCCTGGGCTTTCTGAAGTACCTGGTGAGCATCTTGGAGCACTCACATCTGTATCAGATACTTCAGGGCAAGAGGTTTGGCTGTTATCAAAGCAGAATCATTGAAATAGAACTTCTGATAGTACAGAATTATAACATTAGGAACAAGATGCGATTCAAATATCCAACTCGTTATGGACACTGCAGTTTTAAATTGCAATAAGCAAAGCAGATTTTTTTTTTTTCAAATTATGTGCTGCAGTATATAAAAGGGCAAGCAGTTTATCTCACAGGACCGTGAGCTGCCTTCAGTTTGCACATGTAGCTTACACTGGTGGGAGGCCCAGTGTATTCTGAGGACCTGATGCACAGTCCAAACCCGACAAATCTCTTAAGGGGACGTGCTCAAATATGAGCCATCCAATTTGTTTGCTGCTCTAAACTGGAAATTAGCACATTTAAAATGCCTAATTGCAGTATCTATGTGGATCTCTCAGGCCTCACCATCCTCACAGGGAAGAATTTCTTCTTAATATTTAATCTAAACCTGCCCTCTCTCAGTTTAAAGCCATTTTCCTTTGTCCTATCATGCCCTTGTACAAAGTCCCTTTCTGGTACTCTTGTATCCCCCTTTGGGTATTGGAAGGTGCTGTAAGTTTCTCCCAGAGCCTTCTCCTCTCCAGATGAATAGTTCCAGCTCTCTCAGCCTGTGTCTATAGCAGAGGAGATTCAGCCCTCTGAGCATCTGGTGCTTCTGGCATTCATTTACATTTTGCCACTGTAGACTTTTAGATTTTCATTCCCACCTAGGTAGGATGATGTTCTCTTTGCTCCTGGTCAGGAGCACTGTGCACTGCTCTTGTTTAGTCTGCCTAGAATTTCCAAAGGTGGTAAGACACTTCATTCCTTTCCTCTTCCAAGAAAACAAGGTGAGCCCTTGCTCACTGATTCTGCGAGATGAAAATTTATCCGTTACAAATTTCATGAAGTTTAGAAATTGCAGGAATTGCAGAAACACTGTTATAATTCCATAATGGATTTGTTTCAGTGCTCTGTGTTTGTGAGGGCCGTCAGTTCACTTCCAGGGAAGTGCAGCTTGGCTCCAGCTGTAACTCATAGCTGTTGCCTCAGCTCTCAGCACCGGTGGGTTGTTTAACCTTGAGGCTGCTTGTGCTGCATCAGTGGCGATGCCTCATGTGCAAATGTGCTGTTTTGTAATGCAGAGATCGTCCCTCAAATGTCCTACCTTGCAGACCACATTACGCTTTCCAGAAGGTGAAGCATTATTTTCCACGTCTCTCCCGGGACGTATCGAAAGCCTCCTGAATTCTGTAAAGACTTGGTATTTAGTTTGCTTACCAATCTCTTGCTATTATCAGATACCAATGGAAATACATAATGTAGCGCACAAAAAAGAAATGATGTTTCAGCATTATGCAAAAATTGCTGCTGCCGTTCCACTTATTTGAGGTGTTCTTTGAATGCCAAAAACCGTCCTTTGGGCATCTTAAGTAAGTCTTATTTATTTCCACATCCAGAAATGTTTCCTGGTAGTGGGTGCACTAGATGCTGTCGGGAATCACAGGTGCCAAAATGTAGGGTCACAGGTCTGACTTGAGAATGAGCAATTTGAGACCCAAAGGAGGCTAGAAACCTTTGGGATATTCAGAAGCAGAAAATATATTTTTTCTTTCTTTCTTTCTTTTTTTTCCCCTTTTTTCATCCTCCCAAAGAAATAGTGACTGAGTTCTCATGCAGGTTCATGGCTCAGGCTCAGGCAGTGACCAGGCTTTCTCACTTCACATTTCACATTGCACCAGCTGATGATGAGGAGCCACAGCAGTTTTAACTGTTCTTAAAGCGACTTTATATTCTACCTGAAAAGCAAGAAGCAGCTCTTGTTAATCTGGCAGGAAATTTTCTGAAGGCTTGTGCCTCTATTGAAAATGAAGGTTCATTGAAACTGAAGCATGGAAACCCTTTGAACCTTTGACAAATTTCTCATGTAGGTAGGTTTTAGGGTCCTTGAAACTATTAGATTCCTTACCATGTACTTCCCAGCTCTCTGGTTTCCTAGTCCCATTGATGCTTGCTGGGGGAATAATTGTTGCAGTGGTGGGGAAAAGAGGAACTGAACTCTTTAAATTTGCTTTTCTGAAGTTCATAAAAGTAAAAAGTAGTCCATAATCTGCCTTCACCTTGACACCCCCAAAAATTTTGCACCATGTTTATTCTAAACGTGAAATTTTCCATATGGGGGAATATTTTAGCACAACTTTAACTTTCTGCACTAATTACAAAGCCACTTTGTTGGCTTCCTATAGACTTACTTATAAGCATTTTTCAGGGTAATTAAACTGTTTAAGTAATTCAGCTGATACTGTACATAGTCTTATTTACAATGTAATTAGGACCACTGCAAGAAGAGTGCAAGCAATTAGTGATTTAATCCTAGTGAAGAACGCTTTGAGCTTCAGGTTTGGCTTTTTGTGCTTTTAATCCTTCCACACCTACCTCTGTAAGAATGATGGTAAAGGAATACACAATGTGTTTAAGATTATCTCAAGGAGAGAATTCCAGTTTGGGGAGCATAATTGCTTTATATTTGCATAGGCTGCAAAGGAAATATTTTTTTCTCTACACTGAGCAGTGTCACCTTGTCTTTCAACAGGTACTTGGGATTCCTCGTTTCCTCTTCTAACTCAGACATTGATTCACTGTCTGGCCTTAGGTGATCTATTATCACACTTTCAAATTTATGTGCCTGTAGCTACATTCAGATACTTAAATAAATGACTTAAGGACTGTCAAAAAGCAAGTAATTTATGGAGTTATGTAACGATAGAACACAACCCCAGTTCTGCAGAATCTAAGGATATTTAATGTTACACTGATGAATGCTGTTCTTTTAAACATTTGCACAACTCTTCGGAGGTAGGGGGACTGTATTTCCGATTTGAAGCAATAAATTTTGAATGTTCTGTTGTTCTCTAAGCATGTCATCTTATTTTCATGTAAAATATTTCCTTTTATACCATGTCTCTGATTCCACAAAGATTTTTTTTCTATTGTTAGCCCAGTAACCAGCAATTACAATGTCTGTTGAGTGTGTGTGAGTAGAGAAAAGCTGATTTCTTAATGAAATGATGATATTACAGCTCTTTGTAAGAAAAACTAAACAGCTTATGAAAGATTCTTCAATGTAAAATGCACGAACAGCTGGGTAGCAGCTACTTCTCTTTAATGAATGACCTTCTGGAAAAAAAGGCACCTGTATTAAGCATCCACCTCCACAGATCCTTTGCTCTCACACTAACAAAAAACTGTTAATGAGATGTCACAAAAATTCTCCTGCTAAGAAAAAAACAGGACAYACATTTCTCACCTTTCCATACCAGGGAAGAAGAATTAAAGTGTGTATACATTTATATCTATATACATGGCTTACAAGTGATATTGGTTTTATCTTCAAGGTAAATATGTGCTGTAGACCAAAGGTGCTGGTGTAGACAGGCAGGATAAGTTTCTGAAGCTGAAGCAAGTCTCTCTGGGATGGAAATAATGACCATTCCTGTGTGAACACCGTCCAGCCGTCCCATCTATTCTRTACCCATCCGAGTACAAGCACCTTGGACTGCAAATTACATCTATGCCCCCATGTAGTCAACATCCCCTTTGCTCCCTYGGTTCATTTTCAAGAACAGCTCAGGCTTTTCCCAGCTCCAGTAAAAAATTAATTTATACTCTGAAATGATCAGAAATTTTCTCTTAAAAAATGCATGACTTGATTTAATGCCGTGTTTTGTGAAATGGGTTAAATGCAGTTTCCTGCATATTTAAAAGTATGACCCTTTCTTTTAAATTGCTTATGATGTTTAATCAGCAAATCAAGACATACTTCAACTCTAATTAGAGCTCAGTGGAAATGCAGAAGGGTAATGGACATAGGACAGGCAATCATCTGAAAACTGAAAAAGTAGTATATTACAGAAAATGTTTATGACACATTTTCRTTTTCAGAAGGCAGATACAATTGCTTCTGCTGCATAACTTATCAAGAGTTTTAATAATTAGGTGCAGTATAATTAACCATTAAATCAAGGAAGTTGTACTCTTGTTTCTTTGTTAGGGGTTTCAATATTTCTCTATTCACAGTAAGAAACATCTATATCTTTGTTTGAAATTACTCTAGTAGTGCTTATTTGTACTYCTGAGCATGAGTACACTTTACAACCCTCAATATTACATTTTTSCTGTTCTGTATGATCTTAATTCCAGTTCCTGTCAATGAAATCCTCTCAGGTTGGATTCAAACTCATGTTATGTCTTTGTGCATTTGGCCAGGCCAACCTGGCTGGAATCCATCTGGCTTCATATGGCTGGTGCCATTTGCAATAGCTGGGTGTCAGGCCCCTCTAGCTTTTCATAATGTGCTTTTTTGGCAGTTCTAGATGGTTCTGAATCCTGGACTCGCTGCTTCTTGTGTCCTTGGATTATTAGCCGTGCRTCTTTCTCTTTATTTCTTTTTTCTTTATTTTTTTTTCACCCTTTTCCTCCTAATTTTTTCATTGACTGTATGATTACAGAAGCAAACACGGTGAAACATAGGAGGATGGATTTGTTGCTGGTGTAGTTTCAAAAGTTTCTGTTATTTGTAAATTTGGCTTGTGCAGAAACAAATAAAAGAAAAGAAACCCCTGACATTGCCTATATGTTACATGCAGAGCCCTTTTTAGTGCATTAGAATAATAGAAAGACAAAAGTAAAATTTCAGAGGCATTTTGATTTCTAAGGATCTTGCCCAGTTTGGAGATTCTCCAACAAATTAAGCCAAGTTCTCTGTATGGTGCTGGAGATTTTAGGTGTTGAYGGGGTTTTTTTTGGTTGGTTGTTTTGGGTTCTGTTTGTTGGTTGTTTTTATTGTTCTTGYGGATGTGGTGGTTTTTTAAATCAGATCTGCTGTTCTGAAATTCAGTCTACATTAGGCATAAAATGCAATGAATGACAGGAATACTTTTGCAAGAGATTTGTGTGACTACATATACACCAAGAATTTTCTAGCACTCCCTATTTGTTAATATGGTTCCAAAGAAAATCATTCTCTCTTATTGGGGAGATTTCTTATTAATGAAAAAACCACCCATTTTTTAAGGAATGTAAAGCAGAATATTGGGAAAAGAAACWTCCATATTTTCCTCCGCTCTTAAATATTACCTGATTAACAAGAAAGAAAAATGACKAATTAATAAAATAAATTTATAAGTTCAAGTTCATGCAAAATTTATTCTTGAAATAATTTGATGAGTCTTATTTAACCCAGTTTTAATAACTCAATTTCTTGTCAAACCATTCAAGGAGGATCTGACAGTTATAAATAATGTGAAAGTTGTGTTAAAATAAACAGGAGGAATTAATGTGAGGTGCATATAAATGCAACCCTGATTGATTTCCTTCTGCTGAAGTTATTTCACCAGGAATTTTGCTGGAATTCAGGATTGATGCTTTCAATTTTTCTTGCGTTGCAGAAAAGTTGTATTCAGCAGATGGAAGGGCCCTGATGAATGCAGCACTTAGTTTTTCTGCTCTCCAATAAAACTGGAATGACACTGTGTGAATCTGGGAGCTCTCCTAATCTATGAGAAGTCAGGAGAAATTGTATTACAGTAATTGACTTCAGTAGGATCGAGACTTCCTTTAACAATTCCATGGGGCTTTAAGTATTTTTGCAGTCTATTTTAAGACATGTGCACACTGGTGGAAGTAGTGCTTCTAATCAAAATGGGCTATATTTTATTCAGACCTCAGAGACCAAGTAGGTAGAGCTAATTGGCTTATAACTGACCTGCTTAAAGGATGTCAAAATTGGCTGTTGGCTGTTCCTTTATAACATTAGTTTGATTGACTAAGAGTCTGGCAGCAAGATATGAAATATTATGAACCCAATTCATTAAAATTGTCCCCATTTTAGATCATTACATATTTTCAGAACAAATGGAACATACTTGCAGTATAAAAGAAATATGGATCTGTAAATTACASACCCATCAGCCACCTCCTTCTCCTCCTGTTCCCCTCCTTGGAATAGAAAGCTCCAGTTTATCATATGAAAATAAGGGGAGAGAAGTGGGACAGAAATTTTTCTTGTGGTCCTATGCAAAACAAGTGTCTTTAAAAAAAAAATAAATAAAGAGGAGTACTGTGGGCTTGATTTCCATTATTTTGCTTCCAAGTTATCTGGTTGCCTGTCGTGCAAGGACTTAGTTCAAGAGCAACGTGCACATGGAGCAATCATTACACGAGGTGTCTGCCTCCCTCTCTGTGGGGAAGATTTTGTTTATTTGGATAATAGTTTTATTTCACCTTTTTTGAATCACTGACTTTTAGCTTGCTAGGCAGCTGCCCTTTCTCAGGTGACTGATCTCATCATGCTGCTGATAGGATTCAGTTCTGAACGTGGCATAATTAGGSGATGGTTAGAAGAAAGATGCATGTACTGTTTACAGTCTGAAGAAACTGCAGCCAGTGCTCACCCCACCGTGTAAGAGGATGGGAAATTGGGAATTTTCAGTGTCTTTCATGGGCATATGTTCTGTACATGTGAACTTCATACCTGAGCAGTAATCAGTGTGGAGGAAGATGCTGCCCTGGGCTCTTAAACTGAGCTGTTACCATAGTCAGGACCTGAAAAACTACTTTAGTTATAAAAATTAATGCTGAGACTTGGTAACTCAGCATTGCCCAACYTGTTTACCACAGGGGGTAACACTCTTGCAGAGACAAAGTGCTGTTCCCCCGAACACAGGAGGAGCTGGGGTTTTGCTCGTCACYCATCTCTCAGGTGGTGATTATGCTGGAAATCCTCTGACAGAAGTTTGCTTTGGGCCACATTCCAACAGCTGCATTTTCCAACGTCCTTGGCTTTCTCCTCTCTCGGGTCCTTGGCTCTATCCTTCTCAAACAGGTTCTCTCAACTCTGTTGAGGAACAGCCACAGCCCTGCGGATGCCCCTGGTCTGGGTGGGCTCTGCTGATGCTGCTGGGTAACACCTTGTTTCACRAGGGGATTCTTGTGTGTATGTGTACACAGGTAAAATTAATATCTTCCCCATTCACCAGCTCCCATGAAGGGCAATTTAAAGTGTATCTAGCCATGGTGTTGCCCTGCAAGTTGTGCAAAGCAGGCTTTGTTCTTTGAAAGGTGTTTTACCCGTGCCTTGTGCAATGGAGCTCTCACTGCAACCCACCCAGCTGAGACAGACCCACTCCAGCACAAGGGATGATCTGCTTCCCATTGGGCACAGAGGAGCCTTCTGTGGCATTCTAGGTGCCTTCACAGACCCTGTGCAGGGCACTGCACACGCTGAGCTTTCCAAAGCTGAAGGCAGCCCATGCTCTGCCKCCATCTCCCCCTCTGCTGAGGGAAGCAGCAGCCGTGCTGGGGAGGAGCAGGGTGTGTGCTGCAGTGACTTTAGGAGGTGAAGGAGCWGCAATCTGTCCTTCAGCCAAAGGCTTCTGGTTCTTTTCCTGCAGAATTATGGTACAGACAGAGCTAAAATGGCATTAGAGCACATCTGTTTGCCACCTAAATCTGTGTTACACACAATATGTACGATTTATGGYGGTGCTGTTCCATGTGAATTTGAGCCATGCATCTTATCCAAGCCTTTGGAGTTRTTCATTAATATAGATTGTTGTTTGTTCATTTTGGCGAAGCCCAGAAAATCCTACAGGGGCCAAAAGTAACTGAAATCCTCATTACYTCTAACAGCAAATGATGCATTCATCATCTTTAAGCTGAAAAACCTAGTCCCTTTTTCTTTTTTTATACATTAAATAGCTTTTTCAGGTTCTGAATTTTAGAACAGAAGGCTCAACATAATGAGAACCAGCCTTCTGAAAGAGGCAATGTGCTAAGGAGGATTTGCCTTTTATGTCTCTGCTTTTTTGTTTTTTACTTACACTGCCGTTCCAAACATAGCAAGTTTCAGAGATGTTGCTAGATGTTTAYGTTCATCTATGTGTTCCTTAGCAAATACTTTGACAGTTGGTAAATGGAGAATATCATTCTTTCTGTGTAACACGCTGCTTCCACAGCAGTTACCCCTGGCACGAAGTAAAAGTYGCAGTCATGCTCCACTCCCATCCTGCACATTTCAAATCTTTGTTGGTGTGTAGGTGGCTCAGGTAGAAGACTGGCACCACTGCAAGAGCCTTGTAAATATTATGAGGAGGAAAAAATAATACAAGTAAAATAACGATGTCTCTTGCTAAACTAAATTTAAACTGGGTTAATGTCCAAAAACTTGTTGCTTGTGCTCAGTGTTGTGAGCTGAAAGGTTTTCCTAATTGTTCTTTTCCATGGTGTTTGGGTAAATTTTAAAACAAAGCCACAGCAGCCAGCATAAAGTAGTGCTTATTTTAAAGMAGGGATTATATCCTGCTCTTCTTCACAGCACAGTGGGACTTGTTTTTTCCCTGAATTTGGCTTGGAGGTAAACTTAGCTTTCCATTGAGCCTTGCAGCCAGGCTCTGGGGGACAAGGGAAGAGGATTTGAGAGATGCTGATTAACAGACATCTCAGACTGCACATTCTGGTGCCTAAATTGGTTGCAATTGTGACAGGAACATATCTGAGAAGAGCAATGCATGATTCAAAGTGTTTGCTATGTGCAGAGACTGGACTTCCTCATATGTAAATAAAAATAATGGGTAGAAGCACCTCTTGATGAGTGTTTCTTATGAGCATCTAAGTGTGGGTGTGTACACAGGGTATAAAGGAAATTCATGGTAACAATCTAGGCTTACACAGGTTTTGTGAGTTGTTTCAGTCACTTTCCAAGAGTAACGTCTTGTAAGGAAATTCTCAGTTCTACCTGGTACATGCTTTAACAAAGCTGAACCATATTATCTCCCTGCATTTCATCCAGCATTTCTGGTGCTTTGTTTTACTGCTGAAAATTTAGATTTCTTCTTTTCATCTAGTCCATTAAATGCTGCTTTTTTTGCATTGTTAACAGTGTAACACTGTTGGATAAACGATAGAAAGGACACTGATTTGCCTCCAGTCTTTCTTCTGTCCATCTACTAGTGTTCAACTTCTTCTCYCCATGTAAAATTTACGTTGTTTTCCATGATTCACACAGACTGAGGACCAAAAATCAGATAAATTCATCTGTTTGAATTTGATGCTCCCTTGAACCATTCTTACTGGTTTGAGGCCTTGATATTAACCATTATCTCATGGTATTTCTCTTGTCCACTCCCTATCTACCATTTCCCCTTTCAAATTTTGCTGAAAGCCCATTTAATTTGGTTTTTTTYACCACCTTATTCTCCAGCACTCTGCACATCCTGCCTTAACGGGATTGTCCTTTTTTTTTTCATTTGTCTTATGTATTTATGGTTGGAATATGTCCTTTGCTGTACATTAAATCCTTTGGAGCTCCCAAGCCAGCCTTGACTGTGTGAGTTTAAYGAGGGCTGTGTAGTGCTGAGTGTCGTAAGTTATCCTGGCCTGATTTTTCACCTGTCTGCTTTTGGGCTGGTTTATCACTCTCCTGATGTGGCACGGATGAGGGTGCCCCAAAGGCTGCTCCTTAGGGCAGGGATGTCCTTCTCTGGAGGCTGTGGCTCGTCGGGATGCAGGGCTGCAGCTGCTTCCCTCTAGGGCTGCGTTTGGGTCACAGGGTGGGACATTTGGAGTGGGAACGATTGCCAAGGAAAGCCTCGTGTGTCCTGAGCACCTCCAGAGTGCAGGGAGGAACATCCCCTAGCAGAATGATCCTAGAAGCATGGTTTAGAGCTCTGAGTAGCCCATCCCTGTTACAGACTAAAGAGAGRTTATGAACAGTGGTGGTTGTGATCCTGACAGCTCCCGCACGGCTGCTTTCAGTGCGGGGCGTGAGGAGCATTGCTTTCCTGCTCCTGTGGAGGGATTGCCCCTCTTCAGGAGGAGCTGAGCTGCTCCTGCAGTCGTGGAAATTGTTCCAACTTGCAAACTATGGAGGAAGATCAGAACTGAAATTCGAGATTTTATTAATCATCGGGTAATCAAACCTAAACTGGAAAGTCCAAAAGTGTAGTCAGGCATTGCAAGAATCTAATTACACATCTTCTCACATGCCCATAGGATAATTGGACCTTTTTTCTTCACCTGTATATGTTCTTAAATTCAACTAAACTGGCAACACATCAAAACAAGTTCCTTCTGGTATTCTCCTYGAGCCCTTGACTGCCTCTTGTAGAACACACCACACTGCTGTGGCACAAGTAATTACCAACGTGCTCTGTGACACCTCCTGCACATCTTGAAGGGAATTCAGGAGACTTCTGTGTGATAATGAGCTCCAGTATCTCAGCTTCAGCCAGCCCATTGTCAGAATGACATCTGCCTTTAGTAACTGGTAGTAAGAGATGATGTGAGGCACTGTGCAGCTTTCTTCTGACTGTTTTCAGGTGTATTCATCAGAAAAAAGATGTACAGCTCCCAGATTTATAGGGGAGCTGTAATCAGATAATTTACAACAAAAAGTGCTGTYCTTTCACCTGTGTTTTCCTCCTATGTGCTCTAACAGTATCCTGAAAGACTGTAATTATATTAACACTGTATTTTTAAAGCTTGGTCTATGCTCAGTTGCAATATGGGATACAGTAGTGGTTCACCATGTCACAATACAATRAGGAACTTAGGTCTGAATATGGACCTGATATGATATGGAACAAAAACATTGGTGCAATTTGGGTGATTCTAATGCAGGTACTGAGCTAATGTGAAAACTAGGTGAATACTGTGTGCTTTTTTGGGGGTCCAACCAACAGAATAAGACTTCAGATTGTTGGACAAAAAACCATTTTTATCTGAGATCCCTTTCATAGGTATGCTGTGATTGCATGAAGCGATTATGGCTCACTGGGCCTCCTCCTTGTCATCAGTGTTTTAGTAAAAACCGTGCACAGTGTCCCTGGAAAGTGCTGTGGTGTGGGAGTTCAGGGTCTGTCCCTCMCCCTGCCACGGACCTGCACTGCAAACACACACAAGATGCTTCAGCTCCCTGTGAGCCAGGATCACACCTGCTGSATGGAGATCAGAGCACCCACCTTCCCAGGGAAGTGCTCTGGGACMTCCTGGGGTATCACAGTGTGTCAGATGGTCACTAAAGATTTGACCAATCAGACAACTAATAATGACTTTTTCCTTAGTTTCATTGGTGTTTTCCTTAATCTCAGTTTCATTTGAAGCCTGCTTTCTTGGTTTTTCAAGCCATACATTATGCTGCAGCTCCCTTTCCATGCATTTCCTTTTCTCTTCTTATCTAATAGGAGGGATATGTGGAAGACAGTTTTATCTGGCACACAGTACTTTATTGAACTAATCAAAAGAGGAAATAATTAGGCATTTAAAGTGATTCCTGGAATTTTCTAAAGGCAATATGTTGGTCAGAGGCTGGTTTTGTGATTTCTGGGTTAGTATCATAAATGCTTTGGTCCTTCTGTTCCCACTCTCCCTTTCCTCTCTGTCTTTTGCATGCTTCTCCTCAAAACAAAGTTCTCTGAAAAGCTGTTATGATAGCACAAGCTGTCCTTTATGAGTGCATGGTGCTAGTTAATCAGTCCCTAACTTTAGGAGTTGTTTTTTTTTCCCTCTGCACTTCTGTGCCCTTATTCAGGTGAGATTTGGATAGTTTGGTCTGGCTAAAGCCTGTGGGATGATTTTAGTTTGATCAGGATTGTGTTGGTGGTGGTGTTTTCTTCTCCCTCTTGCTCTACTGAATGTATTTGTTCAGAAAGTTGTCTTCACTTTAGTGAGAAATCCTGGCACCTGGAAATGKCACTGCCTCTCCCCTCGCTGCTGATCCCAGCCCCACTGCCAGTGCTGGATGTCTTCATCTTTGTCAGGCTGAAAGCCTGGTTCGTTTAAGTGCAAATTTCTTCCCGAGCAACTTGACCTAAGCTTACCTGGAGCCGTAGTATGAACTTTTGCAAGTAAATGTGTAGAACTTTTAATAAATCAAAGCACTTGTAAGCCAAAAAGCCCCAGGGATTCACAGATCTTTTTGGATTTTTTTTTTTTTTTTTTAAGATATCTTGTTCTTTTTGCTCTCTACTGAAATCATCTGGAAAGTCTCAAGGTAATTATGTTCAGCAGAAGTGGGGACATGAAGGGGACACCTACACTGCTTTTGCTTTCAGGATGGTGTTTCGTGTCTTTTCATGTCAGTGAGCCAAACTCCGTTCTAGACAAAATGAAACCCCAAGGTCAGCTGAATGTGAATTTATGGTRTCAAGCATCAGATGCAGCACTGCAAAGGCTGATTTCTAGAATCCTTATGGCATTATGAGAATATTTCACTGAGTTGTGTTCAGCATGAGTGTTGTGGACACAGAGGCTTTGATACTCAAATGATGCCCTTCTAAAATAATCTGGGTGYGACGACCTGCTCAGTGTAAACCACTAGAATTTGATAAATTGTTCTTTTATCAACCACATAATTTTTAATTGAGCTAGAAAAGAGGATTTTTTTCAAGGCATAAAATGGTGAAGCCTCCCTGTATGCCCAATTTGATAGTCAATTATCCCCACGAAATAKGTATTCTTTACATCTAAACATAAAAGGCTCATCTTTTCAAAATCTGAATTTTGTTCTGCCTTTGCCTGAAGAACTCTTTACGATCAGGAATCCACCCACTTCTCACTTTTACTTTATATGTGACACCGTGGAAGAAATTCCCTTAATTTTTYCAATTTGTCAGCAAAATTTGCACGGACCAGGTAGGGTGCTGGAGGAACAGTGTTTCAAATTAGAGTATAGAATGGTATCTTTGTGTKTCCATTACTGCACCATGCTTACATATCCATTTTCACCTCTCAAGGACAATCMATTTCACAAGCACTTCAGTAGCTTGAAGTGTTTTGAAAAAAAMGACTGGATGTAAAAGTTCTGGTGGAAAATTCTAATGCAGTTATTGTTACTTCACTACTGATGCCAAAATACTGTTTCAGAGGGATTTGGAAAGAATATAGTGTGTTATTTCACTAGCTGGGTGTGGAATAGTGCCATGGGTCAATCATSACTCCAGTGTTGGGTACAATAATTTTTTGCAGTCTTGGGTACAAYAATTGTCTCAGGAGAAGTTGGTAAACAGTAGAGAACCCACAAATCTGCCACAACAGAGGCAAAAGCAGGYAGAGCTGTGGGACATTCTATATTTGTATTTGCACTGCTCATCCTGGTGGAAAAAGCTTTATTTTAAGGACCTGTCCCACTAATTGCAGGGTCAGATTGAGATTAACATGTGAACTTGCTATAATGAAGCATCCACAATGAGAATATTCAGTTTTCCTAAAATAAAAAATATGTGAGGTGCTTTTTCATTCTGTTAACCATTTATTGAACACCCATCTCGTTTGACAATTACTGTGTGGAGAATATACCGATAGGGATATTTTGTTCTAATACAGGTGTTATCTCTGCTTCCCTTTGCCTCACCTTTAAATATCTATAATTAGATTTGGAAAGAGAGTCTTTCATTCTTAAACTTTTTTTTTAAAAATGGCATTTTGCTGTACTTTATAGAATAGTAAGACCAATTAAATTCTTCAAGATAATGGTGTTCTGAACTTGCATCTATTTTTGGAACATTAATTATATTCTGCAATGCTTCCTGTGAAAAATCAGAGACAGATACAAGCATTAGAATGTGTTAATTAAATCTGAGTTAATATTTTTGGTCAGAGCTCTGCAAGATATACATGGATGTGTTTACTGGTTAATGTTTTTTACATTTTCTAGCATATTGTATTTTCCTATTAATTAAATCAAATATATTAAWTTTTGTACATATTAGATAGGCTTGATTCAGTCAGATCAAAGTCCGTTTCTGTCCATGTTATCCAAGATCAATCTCTGCTTTACACAGAGTAGAAAAAATATGTAGAGGCACTATTTAAGACTGGCTCCTTGTCAGAAATGTTAAACTGAAGGTCCTGTTGTTTTCTTAYGATTTTCCATGGAGTTTTGTTGTTGTTTTTTTTAAAGTCAAATCTCTCAAAATCTCACTTTTCATCCCAAACTAAATATGCTCTTAGTTTGGGCTTTTTTTTTTTTTCCTCAAATGTTGCTGAAATTCTCCAGCTTCATTTCCTTTTGTAAACTKAATTCAGGAGTAGGTTTCCTTTTGCAGCACTTTGACCAAGTAGGTCCACGAGGCTTTTTATTTGTGCTCTTCATTTCCATTTTTATAAGGACATCATGGAAACTATAGTGTCAGCTGGGAAGCTGAGCATATAGATGAGCCTGGCAGCATGAAATATTCATGCTACATCTCCCTGAAAGTCTTGCATTGAAGTAGAAGGGCTTGTTTTCTTTTCCTTTCCCTCATCCCCCGTTATTTTACACTGAAAAATTGGCATTATCTCAAAAAAAGAAAGTGGGTCAGGAAGACACAGGATGTGGGAGTCTTTCTGTTCTTCAGGGGGGCATCGCTTCCAGCAGAAACAGGAAGAGAATCTCCTGAAAATCCCTTTGACCAGGCTCATGCCCCTGCCCTGTGTGTCAGGAGAAAGCAGCTGAATGGTGCTTGTTGCCCTTCACCTGCTCATTTAACCTTCCATATGTTTTCAGACTGAAACCTAYTTTTAACTTGCCTTGAAATGATTTGTTGCAAAAAATTACGATTCTATGTGGTTGTGATGTTCAGCCATTTCAGTCTGAAATTCTCATGAAAATTTTAACTCTTCTTGGAAACTGTTGTACCAAAATATTGTGGGGTGCTAGATAATATGGAACACTTTTTATTATTACATCAATTAAATACATAATTTTATTTTTTTATTTTCAAGGATAAATTTATTAACATTTAAAAAAGTAAACCAGTTTTGAACCCAATGATGTTCCATTCAGAAGATAATGAAAATACATGACTTTCTTCATTCTCTTGATATCCTTTAGAAATCACAATGTTCTTGGTGACTAAATTCTGAATGTGTGCTAAAATATTTTTTTCCACTGGAAATAAATTAGAATTGTTTTACCAAGTTTATTTATTTATTTATGAATTCTTSTGAGCATGTTCTGAAACTGCAACTCTAATACACTTATAATATATTCAAGACAATGAGAGGAAATATTTTTATTTATAACTTATAAATTCATTCAGATTTCCACTCTTTGTGAAAAATTTCACTGTTTTCTGAGAATTCAAGTCATATACTGCCTGAAAGACCTCCAGATCTATTTGCTGTAGGCAAYGAAACTTTTCAAGCTATTCTTCTAAATAAGCAAACAAGGTTTTCTTTTAGTAGTACTGCTGAACAAAAGTAATGATCAAATATAATTATGTAATTTACAATASTTGAGTCATTCATGGGCAAATGGAGGTGCCATTAGAGAAATTTCTGTTGGAATTTGAAAACAAATCTGGATTTCCTTGTGATTTATTTGTCCTTTTCCTCTTGGGTTAGTTAGAAGTTGTCAGTCATTATTTATGAATGTGTGGAAGTGTGCCACAGGGTTACACAACCTCTTAGCAGAATTAGTCCAGAATTTTCCATTACCTGTCCTTCATCGAAAAACTTGGGAATTACAATTTATTATATCATGTAGTTTGTTTTCTAACAAGTAAAGTCACTCTAAGATGAAGAGGAATAACATTTTCATGCCTTAAAGCTGCTCCACGTGTTTTGCAGACTGAGTGCTGCTGCTTTCCTTGTTTTCCTTAGCTGGGGAATGTGTTCCACATTGCATTCCTGGATTTATGGGGAGACAGGGTGGTCCCACTGTCGGGGATGGGTGGCTGCCCAAACATCCAGTGTGGTAAAGAGCCACATGAGCCCTGTAAAGAGGAACAGTGACATTTGTGTGGGGGATGTGCAAAAACTTCTGGTTTTGTGGTATTTGCTGATGGGTCAAAATTTATAAAGGAGAAAGGGAGAGGCTTTCTACAGTTCCTACCATAATGTTCCTGTTCCACATATGAATTTTGATATTTGTCTGTTTGCAAGAAGATAATATCTCTTAAACTGTTGGTTATTACGGCTGAATATTCCTATTTTGAAACCCTTCTTTACTCTTATAATGAAAGACCTATGTTAGTTTTCTCATGCTGTGGTCCTAAGCTAATTTTGTAGATCTTACACACTCTCAAACATGATGAGTCTTGCATAGTTTTGCACAGTCACATTTGAAAAAATTTGTCAAATAATCAAATATCCCTCACATTAGACCTTAGCAAAGCAGAGGAGAATAATCTGCACAAACTGCAGTTCCTGATTGCCATCCCTCCCCTCCAAATAATAAATAATTTACAGCTATCACATGTTCCTTCTAGAGTTGAGTATAGAGGCAAAAAAAGAAGCTATCTTCATTTCATCATTAGCTTAATCAAGGCAGTGTATCAGTAACCTGCCGTGAAACTGATTGCTGAAGAGCAGGAAGAGTTGATGGCTGCTTAACAAATGATTTTTGAACCGTAAAGCTTTTGAATTTTAGTCAATTTTAACTGAAGTTTCTGGAAACTCTGAAGTTCTTTTCTATGAGAAGCAATGGTGTTTTGAAAAGACCACCTGGGGAAAAAAATTAAAAAATACTCAAATACCATAGTTTCCCTGTTTGTTTCCAAGCGAAATAGGATTCCTTGATCYTTGCAGGAAAGGATAACCTCAAAATCCAGCAAGTTTGTCTGAAGCAAGGGGCTGCAGACCCTCAAGGTGTGTTCTTGGCTGCCCAGCACGGGGACTGCAACTCTGGAGTGCTGCTTTTTGTACCAAAATCTGTGGGTCTGCAGCTTCTTGCCACAGAGTTGAGAGCCAAAATCCAACATCTGAATAAAACTAAGGCTTCTGGATTTCCAGCTGAAACAGGGAAGTGTGAGCCAGGAAACCTAAACTGGAAGTCCCAGAGAGACAGATATCAAATCCACAGGGATGTGGGACTCGGTTCAGATWAGTCTCCCAATCAGCCAGGTGGTTATGGCTGTTCTTTCATAATCAAATAAATAAATTCACATAAATAAAAGGTGAATGATAATGAAGGATAATATTTTTTTTGTTTGGGAGTTGTATGGATATTTGTGGTTTAGAAATCCAGAAGATGGAATATCAGAAACTCTTCAGGAGTCTATAAAAATGTATTCACTCTCCAAACAACTTCAGAGCCATGATTTTATCTGAATTTTGCCCTTAAATATGTTGCTTTTGGATGATGAAAATACTGGGTAGCTGCACCCTTCTCTTGGAATTACCACTTTTCTTTTTCTTCTCTAATCATCTCTTTTTCCACCTTATTCAAGACACCCTGTGGCCTTTTTTGTTCCTTTGTCTGTCTCCAGGTTTATTTTTTATTTTTTCACTTTCTAGAGTTTTAAAGCCCTTGGGTTAAAAAAAAGATGAAGAAGGCAGATCTGAAATGCTCAAGAGAGTTCACATCCTGTAAAAACAGCAGTGAAAATCAAAATGGGGAAAAAATTACGGAAAAGCACAATGCACAGGACCTAAAGGTTTAAAGAAGGCTTAAAAAGAGACTTTCAAAAACAAATTTTCCCTTTGAGAAATATTCCATCAGAATGTTTCAGCTTCTTTTATCTCCTGTGTCTTCAGTGAATTATGTTTTAACACTGAAATAGTCCCTTGAGCATATATAAACTCAGAAATGAACAGGGAACTAACTAGAGATGCAGGATTCTACTTTGTACTTTAGCTACTCTATTTTTATTTTTTTTCCCACTCAGTTAGATATGCTGGATTTTTCTAGTTCAGGGATAAAGGTAATTCTGGAGTAATGGGTGACAGCTTTTATTTTCCGTGACAGAATTAATTCCTTGCACATGTTTTGATGCTTTTAGGCTTTTCTCAGTACCACGTCACAACAATTTGCCTCATGTTTCATAAAATCAATACCATAAGATATAAGAGTTCATCAAGATTATGACAGTATAATAGTGTCAAAATAGCTAAAGTGTTTTGGGGGACAAGCTGCTTRGATATGACAACTACAAGCTCTAAAATTATGAATTAAATCTACAAGAATTTGAAATATATTGACTAAAGATAAGCACGTTTTCAGTGAGATAGGCTAGTCAGGTGCAAATTCTGGGCTACTTTATGTTTCATAAGATCCCACTAGGCCAGATTCTGACCTAGATCAGAGAAATATCAAATCAGAGTAAAGCAGTAGAAGCGAACCAGTTTATAGCCGTGGAAAGAGAGATGAGAATCAAAGATGTTGATGTCACTGTAGCTGCAGCTGATACAACTCATTTCAGCCTAAATAAAACATTAATACCTTCATGCTCCTCTCTATTGTATTGAATGCTCCAGTTATGAGTTTGAGCATCCCCAGGTATGTTTCAGTGCAGAAATTTGTTTGGAAAAGGGTCCACTGAGGATTCTGTGCTAAGTTATCTAACAAAGAATAATTTAGAATGAGTCAGTGTCTCATATGCATTACTGCCTTGCTGAACCTGCTGCTGTATTTGGTGAGGTGTGAACAAAGACTGCCTTGATATAGATAACCTTGTTTAGCAGCAGTACTAAAACACTGAAAAAGGACTGCTGCTGGTGGATAGACTGGGGGAGGCTGATGGTGTGAGAAGACATGTGGGCACTTTTAATTACAGGAGTAGGGATCTCCACCTGTGATGGAAGGGTTTATTCTGAGAATTGGATCCGAGGGTTTCTGAACCTTTACAAATGTTCTCAGTACTTCTGTGTTCACAGAAGTGATTTATGATTATTTTTATTGCTGGTTGGATTACAGCTAATGTAAAGGTCCTGCACCTACATAGAGGTTTAGAATCAGGAATTTATGTCAGGTGTCCAAATAATGTCTGGATAGACCTTGAATTCAGAGCTGGTCCTGCAAATAAGCACAGGTAAGACTGTATTTATATAGAAATAAGAAAAAGTGCCATTCTAAAACCACACAAAAAAAATCTCTTCTTTTCTCCTTTACTTAGGGAGACAATAAAATAAAAAGGCAGTGGTAAAATGCCACAATTGAAGAAATGCTGAGGAGATGAATGAATGACCCTGATAAATCCCCTTTCCTACCTGTTGGATAGATGTTCCCTAAACACAGCCTCGTTTAATGGGGTAGGAGCACTGGATCCCTCAGCGTGTGGGAAACGGGAAATCGCAGTAATTTATTGGGTCAACCACTTGATTTGCATTCAAATAGGGGTGAAAGTAACCCCATTGATTTGTCTGCCAGACTTATTGAAGCCTGAAGTTTTTATTTATGAAAGTTTCTAAAGCTCTTGGCGTCGCTCTCATCAATCTGAGCTGCCGGGATGTGTTGGTGAGGGCGGTTCTGGTGCTCTCCCGCACCATGCCCGTGCCACCCTGGGTACCACACACCCCTCTGGCAACACCTCTCACCTCATCCATGGTCTTAGCACGACCATCAGCATATTCYGTATGAGCAAGTAGAAATTCTGGGCAGAAAACAGAAGAGGACAGGATCTCTTCACAGATTTCCTTTTTCTYGGAAGTAGCTCGCACTCTCACGTTGCGTTTGAGTTCCTGCTAACAGCTTGCTCAGAATTTCTTCACCAAAATAAGGCATATGTGCTTTACTTTAATATTTCCAAAAGGAGACATTAGTGCACGAGGCAGTCAGAGGAGATGGGCAGGCAAATTTCCCTGGAGTGTAAATGAAAACTGGGAGCCAGGAGATGACTTTTGTTCTAGCGAGAGAGTTATTTCCCCGTCCCTTTAAGCGCAGCAGCCCTGGAGCTGACACAGCCTGAGCTCTGGCAGTGAAGATCAGATCTGTAAATTAAGCAAAGAATCCCTGAAAGTCACGTAGCCAGGCAATTCTCCCAATGATACATTCAAGTGTTAGAGTTTAAAGCCACATTGTTCAGGAAGGTAGAATGGAAATGCTTTTCTGCAGAATTACATTGATTCTCCATGCTACATCCTGATGAACTTCAATCATTTTTTTCCCCTCAAGTGATCACTGATTAATCTAAAAACTGTGAAATTAAGTTGTTTGAACCAGGAATTAAAAATTTCCAGCAATTAAAAACAAAGAAACAAACCAAAACAGCCACCAGCATTAGAAAGTGATTAAACATGACAACAACTGAGATGCTGAAATTAGTTGTCCTCATTCCAAAGGGTTTGTAACTAGTAAGATGTTTTCAAAGCTATTAAATGATAGCTAAGCTGTGTTATTATTTGTAAAGCAGCTACTTTTGTATCCTGAGCCCACTGAGTGAATGTTTTGCACAGCAGGAGACTGGAACATAGCAAGCCTAATCATTGTCATTTTACTGTACAAGAGGTAATTTTAGAAAATGATTCCTTAAATTATAAGATCCAAACAAAGACAAGACTCTCCGGCTGGGAACTTTTTTCCTTTTCTGTCATTGGAAAATGCCTTTCTTCTAAATACTCCGAATCTTGGGCAGTTCCACTGCTAGTAGTCTAAAATATASTAAAGGAAATTTTAAATTTTGCATGTTTAATAATCTTTTTGCTAGTTAATGTAAGTATAATGAGTTGTCCATAGACAGGGCACGGGGCACACGATGAGTCTGATTCCCTCCTGAATTACTCTGGCTTGGCTGCAGTACCACTGTGCTGCAATTGACAGCACAACACTGCTGTGTATTTAAAATAATGCAGAAGAGAAGTACATGTCGTGAATCTCACATCTTGGATAAGAGTTTGCTGATAGCTGGTATACTTCTAGCAGTCTGGACTTTAATCATTACCCTGAGATACGCAGATGAAATCTGTTTTTCTTCTGCTACACAGCTTTTGGGATCTTGAAGGGTACTACGTCCTTTTCAGAACTTTTGGGGGGTTACCCACCACAACATCCTCACCTTCCTACTCAGTGTTTTGCAGCGTGTGCTCTTATAAAGGATATATTCCATTTTTGTGCAGTTTCCTGCAGTACCATTACCTTACATTTTTTTCTAAATGAGTTGCATAAACTATTCACTTATCTCCTAGTTCATTCAATTTTAAATATTTTTTCACCCTTCTCTGTGCTGACTTTAGCAGAATGTCACCTCTACCTGGTTCAATTTCCATCTTACAAAAAAATATGTTCAAGATACATGCTAGTTCCAAGGCCCCACTGCTTCCCATTCTGTTGGCATTTCTCCCTCTCTGCAGTAGATGTCAATACATTGCTAATTTTGATGTGATAGTGTTTTACACCCACATTTCCCATTGCTAATGCCAAGTGCAAGGCAGCAAGAATTAGGCCTACGATGCACTGGGAGTCTCCTGACAGTCAGGAGTTGCTGAAATTTGGATTCCACCACATCTCCTCAATCCACTTTGCACGGGGCATTCCTTCCAAATGCTGTTGGTGCGAGGCAGGTCTGTCCTATTCCCAAGGGCAGCATCTCCCACTGTCAGCTGGTGAAACTGAAATTRAATCCAAGGGGTCATGTGAGGAACAGAGACAAATACTTTAGCCTGCTATTAAACTGCAAGTTTTTCCCTCTTCTTTCCATCTTGACTTCCAGTTGGTTATCAGAGTTGTCTGGAAGTGATCCCTGCTGCTCTTGGCAGTAGCTGTGTGTGTGGAACTGCCTGTTGTCTCCAGCTCCCCAATCAGGCATCCCTGAGGATTGCCAGGGCTGCCAGGTGACAGGTTTGGGAAAAGGCTGCATGCAGAACAATGCAGCTGAGCACAGGGGAGAGTGGGACAGAGAAGCAGGAAGGATCAAACAACTACTAGAGTTGCTAGAGGGGAAAGTTTAATGACAAGTTACTGTGACATTTATGACCAGATCGATTATGAAGACTGAAAAAATCTATGGAGTATTTCCAGAGTATTACTGTAGAGCCATCTGATATAGGGGTTGCCATGGCAAGTACAGATTTTCTATTAACCAGGAAGGTGAATAGTCTTATAAAAGCCATGAAACTTGTTAGTGGATAAATTGCATACGGGAAGCACCTCTATTGACCCCTATGGAAATTTAATATTTTCAAACAATGCTGTAAAGTCTTTTCCTTGGTTATTTTTAAAAAACAGTCTGTGGTGCAGTCAAATCCAAATACACCATTTCTGGTATTCCCCATGTCTTGAATGACAGCTTAGACAGATTGGAAAATCAGCACTGAGCTAAAAATACTAGTGTGGAGGCAGCAGGGTAAGAAAGTTACTGGATTTTGTTAWATAGCACTCTCTCTACAGATTTGATACTTGGTAATGTTAAGATCTTCATCATTACAACCTGAGGATTAAAACAAATATATATGGACTGTTTATTAGTTGATTATATAATATGTGAGAAACATTTCGGGAAACCAGCAAAACCAGGAAAAAGCATTATTTTTAATGCAACTTGGAGAAAGTGAGCAAAGGAAATCTCCTTGTCCACATTTCGTTCCATCCCCCCAGTGCTGTATGTACATAGAAAAGAGTCCCCTTGCTTACTTATTTTAACTCCATAGAAACAATCCAAAGGTAGAAGGAACAGGTTGTCCGTAGAATTTGTGGCTGCCCCACCCCTGGAAGCATCCAAGGCCAGGTTGGACGGGGCTTGGAGCAACTTGGTCTAGTGGAATGTGTCCCTGCCCATGGCAGGGGGTTGGAAGTAGGTGGTCTTAAAGGTTCTTTCCACCCAAACGATTCCATGACTCTGTAATTCTAAGGCAGGGTGAGCTCTGAGGTGTCCTGCTTAGGCCCAGCCGTGCAGCCACAAAACTTGTGATGTGCTGGTTGCAGCAGAATGGTGGGAACATTGCTGTGCTGTTGCCATCTTCTGTATCATGTAGTGCTGTTTTCTTCTACTGCAATTTTGGTTTGCAGTAGAACAACAAATTTGTTACTAACYGCTTTGCTTTTACTGTTTCTCACAGAGTATAAACTGGGCAGTAAACTATGATCTTGGGAAAACCTAGATGAGTACAGAAAATTCATTGATATTTCACTGGGCAACCGTCTTGTTTGGTGGCAAGAATTTCTGCCAGGGGTCAGGTCAGATGCTGACAGTCCAGCAGGGAATGTGTTGCAGCTGTGGATGCATTACCTGATCTGATAGTGTGGGTTCTTTGCAGTAAAGGAAGGCAAAATCATCGCTTGTGCCCCTCTGTTCCTGTTTCTCATTCATGCCAGAGGATGTCTGCTTTGACTTCTCTTTCCCTGCCTCTGATCCTGGCAGCTCTGCCTCACTGGCCACTCAATGTGTTGCAAGTGCCACTGCTCAGGCAGAATAACAACTACTCAGAGACAACATTTATAGTAGTGGCYATGTAGCCTTCAGTGAGGTCTGCCTGTCCAGCAGCATGAATCCAAATAACTGGAATCACAGCTTTCTCTTACATACAGCAGGTAATTTCTTATTCACTACATCACCTGTTTTTTTCTTAGCAATCATCTTCAGTCTCATGCAATCTTATTAACAGTTTATTTTACCCATATGCTAAGTATCTGCTCTAATAATTTGCAATGTTGTGTATTCAGCTGGTACCATATCTTTTTAAATGCCATGTGTTCATGTTGCCTTGTCCACATATCTTCCCCCAAACAACACCACAGGTGCTTCCTTTAGACCTCTGTTTTCCTTTGAACTGCAGTGGCTCATCTCGTTAGCCTGTCTCACTCCTTATCAGTCACACTCRCCTCTCATTACTCTGGTTGCACAGCTACCATAATTAGATTTTATATTTTAGGCATTCATAGCACCGCTTTAGTGTACACTGTGCTATCAGAAGCATTTTAGACAAGCCATAAGACCAAACTAATTAAAATGTTCCACAGAGACTTTTTAAAGGAGAGTTGTTGTTACTGCTGACTTGGTAAATCCATGCCCACACCGGTGTTGTGGCCAGGGAAGGCCGACAGGACAGGTTACTCAGATCTGCTCTCTGTGGAGGTCACAGGAYCTCACCCAGCAGCTTTTGCTTTCAGGCCATGATGTCTGATGTCTCTTAGGAAAAGATAAGCTACACTTGGCTTTAAAGAGCTGGTTTTTTGCCCTTCCTGGTACAAGCCTATCTTTTAACTCCTGGAAGTTCTCCCCTCTTGCCAAAGGCAATGCAGAGATCTTGAGCATCCAMCTTCGTTCGGATAATCCAAATACTTCTCAGAAACTGCAAATAGGGTACACCCACCCCRCTCACAGATTGCATTCACTGTATTCTCTGTTACCAGTAGTCTCTTGCTGGGGCTTTTCTTACCAGAGGTAGAATTTCTGCATCTATTTACTTTCCCAAGCAGTTGTGTTTTCCTTCTCCTATGAGTTGCTGCTGTCTTGTTCCTCTGGAATGGGTGAATGATGGGCTGAGACTCTTTCCACTCCAATACAGCAAGGGAAATGGGTCTGGAAGTCACCTGGAAGGCTGTGCATACCAGTAAGATATCCATGGAATTATTGCTGCTTCGGTTTTAAAATGGGGCTCTGGGCAGGGGCATTTGCCACACACTCAGCAGTATCTCTTGAGATGTAACTTATCTTGTTGTGTGGTCTTTGTATGGAATGGGATATTTTTAGATGAGAGAAATTTGGACACAGGAAGCTTTAAGTTTGCTTCCTTTTACTGAAATATTTTCTGTGTTGAATACAATCTGAACTATTGAATTTGATTGGCTCCTAAAATAACATGCACAGATGTATTTATATTTATTCTGTAACTTAATTTGTATTTATAACTAATTTGTAAACATTCCATCTGAAACAAGAAAAATGACCTGGTGTTGTAGTCGGTTGCTCATTTCCCTGGAAATCCAGCTTCTTACATGAAGTTTATTTGTAAATTAATTACAACAGGTGTAAGCAGTCTCCATCCTTCCATCTCATTTATTTAGTCTCCTCTAACATTACAGATCATTGCTTTAGGGAAGGAGAAAACAGTGTATTCTACCAACTTAATCATATTCCTCTGTCATTCAGACACTTATTTTAGAATCAGCCAAAAAAGTTAAAGGTCTGTTTTACAATAATAACTCAATTACTGGCATCTCTAAAGGGAGTAAGTAGCAGTAAATATGGGACAAGTATATGATATTATTTAAAAATAATTACTGCAGTGCAAATTTACATAAATAACTGTTGTTCCTGCAGAATCCAAACCAGTACATTTCTCTTCCTCTTAAATAGAGTGTTTGTAGTTGGATTTCCATAACTATTGACTGTGGTTTGGTTAGCCTAAGTACTGGCTTTTGAAAGCCTTTTTGAAATCTCTTTCATCTGTATTATATCATCATTTTGCACTAGAATTTTCAAGACCATCTGTATAAGGGAGGTGGAGGCTACAGATTCACGAAGGGACATTGGATTTGTTCTTTTTAGTAGAACAGGAACTCCAGACTCAAGGGCTTTGGGATATCACACCTTGATATATGTAAATATATACACAAACTTTCACATGGTGAAGAACTCTGCATCCTTGAGCACACACAAAAAGAKTTTCCACAAAATGTATTTTTTGTAATGGGTTTTTACAAGCAAGATTTTGTCCGTAGGAGTCTTTCTGGAAACACATTTCTTTGTCAACTGATACTTCTTGTGTTGAAACCATCACTCATTCCTTGTGCACCTCTGGAAAAAGAGAGAGGTGGACTGTAGCCAAGTCTGTAGATGCTCCAGAGGACTCTGTTGTTTTACACCCCACGAAGGGATTGATGTTGAGCTTGCTGTAGAAACACACAGATTGTCAGCAGATGAACAGGAGAGTCACACAGCAGTGTGTGAAGGGCCTCCCAAGGGTTCCCATCGACTGTACTCTTCCTATATTTTCATGGGGGAGAAACCCTGAGCCTCTCTCTGTGGGTTTATATGCTTAAAGCAGTGAATAAACYGGTGCAGCTTTTTGCTGGGCTGGAGCACTCCATCCGTGCACTGCCCTCCCAGGAWCTGCCAACGGAGCAGATGGATCAGAGGGCACCGTCTGTCGGCTTGGAGACTCTCCCACACGAGATCAAGGCAGGTAAACACCTTGCTCCTGCTGCAGACTGAACACTTTCAAGAGGATTTACAAATGGCAAAACAACACTAATTTGCCTCAAAAGCTCAAACGAAAGGCACGGGCAGTGGCAGAGGAGTAGGCTGGAGGAACTGGGGCAGTGTGCCTGGACAAAKCACACCTCCAGCCCCAGCAGCAGTGAGGAAGATGTAGATGTTATTTGGAAAAGCTGCTCTCTACCTCTCAGTTAGGAGGAGCAAGGCAGCAAACACATTCACCTTTCCCATAGATAACAGTGCCAAGAAAGACTTTGGCATTGGTGTTTTCTTTGGGAAAGAAAATGTGTTGCGGAAGATTTACAGAACTCTGGCTCATGAAACTGGTCAACATCTAGGATAAGCTTGTTCAAACTTAAATATGAAATATTTACAAAATCAGGCGTGTTTAGAAACTAAGAGAAGTGAACACAACTCACATCCTGGTTTTGGAATTTGAGTATAAAACCTTTTCTCCCCTAAAGATAAGAAGTTTGAGGGAATGGATGCTGTAGGTAACAGGTTAGGCAACTCAGTCAAATATCACCCGAACAATTATTGAAGAAAATTAAGAAAATTTATCTTTTCAAACTGCCTTTTGCTTCTCCTAGTTAGCAGCCGGAATATTATTCCATGCTTCWTTGTTCTGTACTGCAGATCAATTGTTTTGTCCCTGTGGACTCTGACAATTCAGCCTGTTTGTCCTGTAGTTTTCAGCTGAGAGAAGCCCCCATGCTCTGCAGTGTTGGGCAGTGTCCTCTGTTCAGGTGGGGCTCACCACATCCTGTGCACRTGTTCTGGGCTCTCAGACAAGTTGCATTTGCTCCTTTCCCTCATTGTCCTCTCTTCATAGAAAGTGAAGGGTTTTTGTACAATCAGATGGTTTGCTTTGTCTAGCAGAAGTAAGAGCTTGCATTGTTATTTCTGCCTTAATAGCTCAGCAGAGGTTTCAGTCTATTTAAAGATCCTTGTAATGATTTCAGTGATTTTTATGTGTGTACAGGGGGGATTTATTGATGTATGAAAGCCAATATCAAGTGTCTAAGGCATGAAATAAGAAATGAGCCCATGTATGCAGGCTTGCTGTTTAAACCTACAACCCCTAGTCAGTTGTTAATGATGTTGATTTTTCTGTTTCTTTTGTGCCATAAGTGTTTCTGAGAGGCTTTAGAGCCTCATGCACCAAGCTGTGTCTTGTGCAGTCATTGTTCACAGCCTGGTCATGACAGCAGTTATCAATGACAATGCCACAAGAGTCTGGGTCAGGGTCTGTGTGCTGGTTCTGGTTCTCCATCTGAATTCCTCTCAAGCGTTTTCTGGTTTTTACAGTCCTTCTCCCTGTAGAAGCTGCCAGTTCTTCATTTATACTGAAGCCATTGCCTTTTCAAAAGCATTTTTCTCTAAAAATGTGCTGCTTCCTGAAGCTCTGTAGTCCCAAGTCCTCACTGGGGATCAGCTTCTGCCCTGCTGAGACAGGAGGGAGCAAGTTGCACTCATCCTAGAGGAGAGATGATCTAATATGAGCAGGAAAAAGGCGAAAAAAAGGACAAGTTAGGGTTGTAGAAAGAAGCAATGAAGTAATTATGGCAAGCTTGATATTTGGCATCATCAGCATACCCTAATAGGAGCAAGTGTCTTGTCAGCCTTTTTGTTTATCTCTGAAGCACTGGTCCAGCAGTTTGCTGGTACATGGTGTGTCTTGTTTGGCCCACAGGAGAGGAGGAGGTGTCAAAACACCTGTAATTTGGATATCACAGTAGAAAATGGAGATGCAGCTGGCACGTTCAGGA
Organism: Amblyornis subalaris; assembly: GCA_018881555.1. NCBI lineage: Eukaryota > Metazoa > Chordata > Aves > Passeriformes > Ptilonorhynchidae > Amblyornis > Amblyornis subalaris. Next base: position 6,037,029 of record JACAXG010000014.1, read on the forward strand.
CAATTAAGAAATGTGGTTCTTCATTTACAACCTGACTGCACCGTTAGACAACCCCCAGGAAAAGCAATTCTGCATTTCCATCTCTGGTTTTACRAAGGAGGAGATGGGAATGAAAGCTGTTATCCTTCTGAAAAGAATGTTTCCTGTTTGGCAAAGTGCAGCCACCTTTTCTGCTGCAGGGAAAAATTATTGGTGAACTGCAAATAAACCTTAAGAAATATCCCTTGAAGGGTAAGAGGAAACAGAGATCTCAAGGGTTCAGGGATGAACACGTGCTTTTCTAGCAGATTAAAATCACTGAAAGAACAGTTCCCTCTTCTACTGRTATATGAGCCATTTAAGCAGTGTATTGTCATATTCATTTTTTCTTTCTCATGCAGGGAAAAACCAGTGGAAAATTCTTACAGCCAGGTCTGCCCTCTGACTTAAGAAATCCTGGTTGAGATTCAGAGGACTCAATAGATTTTTCCATACCCAGTGCCCAGCATAAATCCAGACACTCTATCTTGTTGCATCTGTTGAATAGATGCAGGGCGCTTTACAGTCCTTCTTCGCAGGTTGCTCTGAATTGGGACCTGCTCCTTTCGWCACCTTTCTGGTTCACATAGAGAATTTGTCCCCCAAAAATCAAAGCACAGCAAAGRTTTGGGTTAGGCTCACACCTAACCTTAGAGGTTATTCCTTCTCATGCAGCAAAACATTCCCATTGAAATATCATGGGAAATAAACAAGAAATGAGAATAATTCAATCTTACCCTGCTGCACCAACCCAGGCTAAATAAACAGCATTATCAAAGTAGCAGTTCCCTTTCTCAAGGCAGTTAATTGTACTCTCAGGCAGGGCAGTTAAGGATGTATCTGTCACAGTTATCACTCAGCAGCTGGAAAATAGTACCTATGTACTATATATAAATTTAGGCACACAAATTTAACCATTTACTAAGATTTTATTTTCAAAGTTTGGGATTTTGTTTTGCCTCATTTCTCGAAGGCATTTTTTGGGCTGTGACATCATGTAGAAAATCTTTCCAAGGTCTCACTCTGTTCTAGGTCAACAGTGCTACAGAAACCCTTCTTAGGTCTAAACCATCTATAATGTATCAAATACGTGTAAATTCAGAGACAGAACKTACCTTATTTCCATAGTATTTTCTGAAAACATACTAAAAATTCACTTAGAGCATTAATTAAGCCAGAACTCTTACATGCAAAGAGATATGCTTCCTTCTCAGCACTACAAGAAAGCAATTAGTGAACACTGGAGGCAACGGCTTTTGCTAATCAAAAGAGCTGACTTTAACTTGTGTCTGCTTAAGCAATTCTGGTTTGGAAGAAAAGGGAAAACCAGACATACTACTGGACTATCAACTAAAATGAAAACATGTAATGCAACACAATTCTTTTAAAAGCAAGAATTTTCCATTCATAGTGCGACTGTGTTTGGAAAATGACATGGCTGATGCTCGGTCTTTGAACATTGTATCATGTGGATGACTTTTAAGATTCAACCTTTCAAGTTCATGTCTGCTGGTATYCAAATATTTTTTATTTAAATGCTTATAGAACATTGATATTACATCTTCACCACCCTTTTCCATTTTGATCTTATTATTGACAGCATTTTCCATCTTTGCTTCACCGTCACATGTTCCTCATCCTCCTTAAGAAAAATCTGCTGAACTCTAAACAGAGGCCTGAGGGAGACTAGGTCTTTTCTAGTTATCACTGCATTTGACTGGATTAATATTGTCCTTTTTCCTTCCTCCCCGCTCTCTTTTTTCCTTTATTGTTGTGACTTTATAAGACATAACGGAAGTTCAAATTAACTTAATATTTTAAAATATAGTTAGTACTTTTCATGTTGCAGACAACAGGCAGCAAAGCTTGTGTCCTGATAGCTGGATTTACAGCCATAAAAGCTCTGATTTAACCTTTAAATGAAACATCCCTACAAAGGATTTTTTATTATTCATTTATACACTAGTATCAGGGAAATCACTGTCCTGGAATCTGGTGAGATCCAAATTGAATTCTTGACTTTGCCACAGGTTTCTTGCTTGTTTATGAGAAKTTGCTAATGTTATACACCTGAGATGAGCGCTTGGATGATATTAATATTACACAATTGTAATATTTATCAGTCTATCGCTATTTCTATCAGAACTGTCAAAACCCCAAACGAGAGATGGCATTTTTGATTTCCCTACAGTCTTCTGACAGAATATTTGTCTCCAGTTGAATAAAGAGATCTTGGTAGTTTGACACATGCTCTTTAGGGGCAGTTGAGTATTTTTCATGGTCGGTTCATCAGTAGGAACCAACCATTATATCAAGAGACTAGTAAAAAATGGTGTTTAATGAACATCTTTAGTCCTGGGGTGAAGGGATGAACTCAAAGAATTCTTGTGGTCTTTTCCTCTCCTATGCCTATCTGCRTCTAAAGTAACCTGTTATAGACTTTGCTAATGTTCGATGAAAGAGGAAGATGCAGCAGAAAAAAACCTTCAACTTATTTTCCTATAGTCTCCAAACAGATAGAGTTTAAAGAGAAAAAATTTATAATCTAATGTTTTGCCTAAGATGTGATGTCTGCTTTCCAGATTATCAATATATCAGTGGTATATTTTCCAGTCTATTTAAGTCTATTTTCTATTTAAGTTTCCTGTCTGCCTGTCACCCTCCCACCCCCCACTACCATTTTTGTTCATCTCTCTCTCAGAGGTACCAGAGGAACAGGCCAGTTTTTCTCCTGCTGTGAAGTTAAAAAACTCAAGATAGTGTTAAATTGGCATGGACTGTGCTGCTCTGCCAGTCTCTGAAATGTCATTGCCTGGGCAGCCTGCTGGGCTCAGTTCAGCACCATGGTGCCAAGACTGCTATTAAAAAGAGAATAAAGGTTAATGAAGGAGGGAGGGGGGCGGAGGTGTGTTATTATCCAAAATAAAGTTGTCTGCTTTCTATCTGTGAGGTTTGTTCAAGGCCCAAGGTTTTGATTTTTAATTCTTTATTTTTCCCCTCAGCAGTGTTTTTATTTAGTTCGTAGGGTAAATCACAGTGGATTCACAGGACCCACTCCAGCATCTTGCCTTCAAGTGTCCTTGTTTTCTCCAGCAGTCCTTGAGGTAGGAGAGGACTAATGGATATGGGTGAGTTATCCTCATCTGGCCCTGCCTGATTGCAAGGCAGAAAGTGATTTCTTTTGTGGCTATAGAGGTCCCTGTTTCAAGCAGCAAAAAGCTGAGGATGCTCAGGGCTCAGCTCTGTTAGGGTGGAGCTGCTTCTTGTCCCTCTCAGTGCAAAGTGGTTCCTGTGCCCTGCCTCTGCCTTGCTGAGTGTTTGTGGCACGAGGGTCTTGTCATAACAGGGTTACCCCTCTATTGATATTGGGTGGTTGTTCAGTGTTTTCACCTGTTGAGCTACTCAGATGTGCTGTGGACAACCTGTGTGAAGTGTAGGCGCTGATTGGAAGATAAAGAAAAGGCAAAGACCATTAGACACATGTTTTTGCTGTTGTCTGCCAGTGCACAGTAGCTCCATTTCGGCTCTAACACACCAGGATGCTGCTCCCACCATCTGTTCCTGATCCTCTCCCTCCTGCCATGCCACTGTGAGCTGTCAAATCTGGTGTTTGTGTGTTTCTTCCCACACCACTCCTAGCCCATATACAATTTTTAGTAGAAATCCATATCCTTTGTACTATACCACATGATGCTCTGAGGTTAGGCTGCAGATAGTTCTTTCTTCTGACTTGTGTCTCTGATAGGAGCCTGATCTTTCTGCCCACGGGAAGCAGATCTACCCTTATTCTCCACCTTCTATATTTCCTTTTGTCACTGCAGTCACAGCTGGCTTGCCACTACCAAAAAATTGCACATATTAGGATTTTTGTGAGTCTGTACATCTCAAGTCCATCAATTTGGTTTTTATGGTGAYTCTACAGTATCAGGAAATTTCTGCCACACAACTGTGTAACTTCAACTGCAGTGAAGATGGAGACAGTTAAGTGTCTATCCTAAGGTGAATTTTTATTTTCAGAATTATGAAAAATAACTTTACAAAGGTAAGGATCTGTCTTACCTCCCATTCCACCTTCCTTTAGTAACCCCCCTGTAAAGCAGACAGGGAGGCTGACAGAAAAAATTCTCTACAGTAGCAAATAACAGGTTGGAATCTGACAGCTAGAAAATGTTCTTAGCTGTAAGTCATACTTTTAGTAGTGGAGAAGTCTTTTTTTTGTTAAAAAACTGGTCCCAACTTAGGTGATCGTTGTAGTTATTGAATCTCCTCCTTTTACTGCAAACTGTTTTGGCAACTATTTTTTTACTACTTTTTTTAACAAATAAAAAAAAGTTGTAGCACAATGGAAACAGTTTAAATTTGTGTAAGACTAAGATAAAAATGCAAAAATGGATGTGCATGTAAATACATCAGTGCAGGGACTCACCCATCAGTGTATCCATACAGATACACAGATTTACCTATAGATATGTAATATATAGTGATCAAAAAGACCAGGCCTTTTTTGTCAAGGCTTATTAAACTGGAGGTCTCCAAAATTAAAAACAAGAGCTGACGTAACTGGAACAAACTAAATGGTTCCCAGAATTTGCTGCTCTAGGATGTTCTCCTTGGCTACTTGAAAAATGTCAGCAATTTACAGTCGTTGCTACCTGTTTATAAAATGAGTGGGAGGGTAGTGGGAGGAAAGGAGTTTATTTTTTTTAATCCTCCTTTGCCATCAGTACTTCAACAACAGAGAAAGTAAATCTATGTCTAAAAAAAAAATTACACCTTACTTGAAGAGTAGAGAGAATTTGTTTTCAGGGTTTTTTTCTGGGTTTTTTTTAAATTAAATTCTTTAGAGTTGGGCAAAATACAAAAGCAAGGCTCATATTCAGCAGTTAGAGGCATTCTATAGCTCTCAATTAAGTCACTGGAAATCCTCCCTTTGACAATCCCTGTGCATTGCAGTGCTGGAGACAGAATACACGATGAGAGGGAAAACCTAATCCAAGTGTTATATGTAGATACACCCAAGTGTTGCATAAAATGATTTTGTAGAGTGTTATACGACGTAGTAAAAATGTATGACAGTGAAATATAACCAGGATTACTATACAGCAATACTACAGAAATAAAATACTTTAGAGCAGAGTAAAAGAAATAAAACCAGACACCATTAACAAGGAGGTAGAATATGGTGGTGAGAAGGAAAAGACCATGCTAAGCTGAGTGTTTTGTGGAAAATAATTTAATGTACAGCTTTATATTTTCACTTATAAAGGGCAGTGTTTTAGAGCCTTCTTCAAAGAACTACACTATTGAGACTAACTCAAAGGAACTTTGAAACAGAAGAGCAAAACTCCCTTGAAGGCAGGGAGCAAGAGCTCTAATTCGCTTTGGAGAAGCTGAAGGAACACAATCCGTGCAGAGATCCCTCCCATTCCCTTAACTTTTGGTAGAGATTTTTCACAGTCTGCTCAGGAGGTGACTCCCTGGGGCATATTTTCGCAGCCCCCATTATCAGCTCCGCTGGGCCGAGCCTCGGCACCGCTCGGTGCTGGGTGAGCTGTCAAAGGCGGGAGCGTGGCTGCTGGGGCGTGAGCCCATGAGTGTGCGCGGATACCACATCCTGCGTGCCACACCAGGCATTTAATTGTTCTGATTGTGCTTTTATAAACTCTTTACAGTAGTTGTTACTCTCATTTGCATAAACACTAGGAGTTTACTCGTGCTGGTGCCGTGGCCTGATTGCTGCTTCTCAGCTGAAAAACTAAAGGYGGGAGAGAACATTCCCTTCTCCCTCTCAGGGGCGCATCCATGGGGACATCAGTTTCTACAGAGGCTGCTATGTTTTGTCAGACCTGAAAAAGGGGCAGATACGTGTCCCTGTGTCACCTAAGGCAGGGTATAAGAGAATGAGACTCATGGCTCAAAGCAGTGTTTCATTTGATTTCCATTTTTTTACCCTAACCCTTCTGAGGGATGGGGTGAGGTGGTGGTGAGAGAGGAGATCAAGTCTCTCTGGTTTTTGATCGGGGACAAACTCAGTTTCAGGCATATTTGTAAAATGCAGGTTCTGCTTCCTTTATTATGTCTGTTTAGAAAAGCAAAGAGAAATTATGTTCCACTGATGTTCAATGTCTCTAATTAAATTTCTGACAGTGAACAACTGACTGTGTACTTATAATTAAAGAAAAAGTTTGCCAGTTCAGCTGCCTGTTGTTCACGAACTTGACTGAATTGGCATTTAGAATAAGAGGCATCACAGAGGAAAAGGCATCTCTTCTACTTACAGAAAATAAATCTTGATTTCTTTTAAACATTATTTAAATTAGACCCTTCTGGCCATATCCATCCCTGCTCTCATTCTAACCAGTGGTTTCAAAAGATGAGTGAATGGCCACAGTCCCTTGTTTTTACGARCTGTAGTTAAAAACTATGAGTTTTCTTTATAGAAATGTTGCCTTTTGAAGCTATTCATGAATTGCATCTATTTTTTTGCCTAGCTTATGGACACCGCTGCATTAATCCAGAAAATCAGAGTCCACATCCATTTCTACCATCATTGCTGAGTTTTCTCCTGTTTAACACTTTCCTTGTGGGCTTTTTTTGTCTACTTTAACATGAGTTTTATTCACTCTGTGGCAGCAAATACCCAGAACACCTATATGTGATTGAAACTGTACCATCTGTGATCTTCGTTTGTGTGGGACGTGTCTGGTAAATCCGAGGGTAACACTTTCCTGTTTTGCTGAGGCTGCAGATGGGAATTCCTTTTTGATGAGCAGTTGATTTTCTCAAGGTGCTGTAGGATCGCTGCACTGCCAGGTAGACSTGGTGTCCTCCAAAGGCGAGACTTGATATAAAACTCTGACTCAAGGCAGCTTTCCTTGAGATACCCTCCCTTCCCCCCCCCCCACATTTTAAAGAGAACTGAACAGAAAATATGAAAAGTTTGGGGAGGAATTTCCTGACATTTATTCCAGTTACAGTCCAATATCTATTACTTCACTGGCAAGAAAATTAGATTCCTGGAAGACCTGCTGTGTCTCTTTTTTTTAATGTAAGGCTAAAGGTCAAGAGTAAAATGTCTTTTGTAGCRTGTGATATGTGTGGGGGGTGGGTGGATCTGAGCTGCCTCTGAGTGTGCAGAGGCTGGAACCAGAACTGTGGGAAAATCCTGTGCACAGACACTGGGACTGACTGCAAGTGGGCCAGGATGGGTATGGAYACCAACACTTCCCCAGCATTTATCCCACTCTGTTTCGGCTCTTTCGGCACATCAGTGAGTGCGAATTACTACTCTTATGAATGTTGTTACTGTATTAACTGAGAGCAGACCACATCCTAGTACCTTGTGGTAGAGCTCTGTRTCTGGGACTGTCAACCCAAAGCTCGAGCTGGGAATTACACTTTTTTAAGCAGGATTGACAATGATTTTGGAGAGTTTAGGTGAATTTTCACTTTCTGCTGCTTGTTAGGGTTGTGGTTCACCTGATGAGCCAATGGAGATGTATTTACCCTACCTTCTGTAGAGTTTTGCTTTAGTGTAATATTAAAATTGGGTAATAATTTTGGTGAACTTTTTACTATGTAGATATTACTGTGACCTGTGTTCTGAGATCTATTACTGAGAGGAAAACATAAGGAATTTTGAAAGATTCAAAGGAAGCATTCCAAATCTTCTCAGAATCTATACCAAATAAATACAATGATGATTAGGATAGGGAGGATGTAGTGGTCTTCCTCCTAGAAAACACGTGGTACTGAAGGAGATTTATGGTGTTCATCAGGTTCAAAAGCATAGGATGGATCCCTTCAGGTACCCGTGGATGTCTGTAGAAAAAGGAACTTCCTTACTGTCCCCTGAGAGGAAGGTGAAGGGACCAGGACTCTGAGGTCACTCCCTGTRTAATCAGCATCTTAAAAATAAGAACCTTCACAGATCCTTTGATGATGCTATAGAATGAACATCCTTCAAACTGATTATACACATGCTTGGGCAGGGAAGGGAGTCTGAAAAGGTAAAAAGTACAAGTATCAATCCAAAAGTCCTAATTTTGCCGTTTAAATGCACCAGTYGAGTTTCAAGAGTTCTGCGGGATTTGATGCAAGGTTTTATTAGGTTAGCACAATTATCCTGAAACCACTTATGGACATCACTGACAAATGCAGCTCCTGGGAGTGTGATTAGGAGAAGACACTCAATGTTTCTGAAGTGTTGTCTTTAGGAGTACTTGAGCAATTGACATTGCAGAGTAATAAGACATCATCTCCAGACTATCAAGAATTAGCCAAGTAATTATTTCTTGAGCTCTGGTTCTGTACAAATATTTAGGGGCTTTGGTAGTGCAGTCACATTTTTAGATTGTAAGGGATACTCCATGACTGTAACTGCTCAGCAAGGAGTTTATTTATGTGGGATTTTTCAGGCAGATGTTGGAGCACTTCACCAGGCAGATGTGATGTTTATCTGGTTGAAGTGCCAAGCTGGCCAGGAGCCTTATGGCAGCAGCTGAGCAGTTCTGAGCTCAAGATAATACACTCTGCCTTTCCACACAGGCCTTCTGAGCTCGGGCTCTGTGCCCTGYGAACGTGGCTCAGTCTGGAGCTCGCTTGTGCCCAGCTGGCTGGGAGCACGAGGAGAGTTTACATCAGACACCATGGGGACTAATCCAGTATCTCTTTCTCTTCCCCATGGCCTAATCCAAGTCCTAGTGAAGTCAAAAGAATGATTCCCCATTTACTTCATCAGTCTTTCAATCAGAACGTGGTAGCAGAAGGAATTTCACCAGGACTAGAGTAGAACTGATGCCAGGCAGTCACATGACTGAGTTTAGGATGTTTATCCTTACTGTGTCACGCTGCTCTGATATTYTCTTCCTTGATATAATACTTTATTTTTCACATGATTACAGCAACTACAATTCTCAAATCACTTGAAACATTTCATCCATAGCTTGTTTTAATCTGTTTTAATCTGCTTGCCTACTTACGGTTAATAAATTCAGAATGTGCAGCCAGTTTTTACCAAATCGAAGATGGCAGAGATGATCTCAAAGTTACCGAGTTTCTAAAACTTTTAGTAATAATGATAGGCAGCCAAGGCAGAGGTAGTGAAAAGAATATGTAAACTTAGTGCTCATCCATGAAGGAATAGTGGCAATAGGAACTTTTTTTCCTGTGATTGAAGAGTCAATATAAAGATTYGTATAAAACAACAGGGAACTGATGAGGATTTATTCAACTTGGAGTAAGTTAAAAAGCACAGCATCAAAAAAAGCAAACTTCATAATTTTTGCTTTACACAAACCACCTAATTTGTACATTATCAAGATTTGAGACTGAGTTTTTACAGGACATTAACATGGAATAGGGTGCAAGTTGAGCTTTTTGCCTATTTAATATATTTTCTGAAATATCTACATATTTCCTTATAGAGATTCTTCTGGTAAATTTAGTAGCTATGTGGATAACGAAAAGTGTGTCAGGACAGTGACCAGTCAAAAACACTTATGTCCAAACTCCTAGAAGATTTACCTAGTATTGTTCTATTCCCCTCATTTTATGGCTGAGGCTGATGAGGGTTAACAACATGATTGACGAGGGTTACCARCATGATTATTTTGCTTTAAGTGTTTAATTTTGAAAATTTTATTGATAASCAGGGTGTGCCCTGTGTTGTCTTGCTAGTTACAAGACATAATTGAAATCRTAATAATCTAGATCAAGGTGGGCTGAGCCTAACAATTAGGAAGAATGGAATTTGTGAAATCCCTGGCAGGGCACGCTTGGTCCAGCAGCACGAGGCTGCCGTTCATCACAAGAACCCATCGTGATTTCCAGTTGTCTCAGCCTGACTCAAAAAAGCCCTGGAAGGGATATCACAGTGCTAACCACGGGAGTCAACCAGTGCTCTGAATCAAGAGCAGTGTGACAAACTCCAGCCTGGAGTTAATGTTTATGGCTACTTTTATAAGCTGCTGAAAAGCAGGACGTATTGCTGCACCCTGGAATATAATGGTGCCTGTGACTGCTGGTGTAATAAACTGCAGAGCCTCCTCCCAGCCTTTTGGATTAAGTAATAAAAGAAAATKATTAAGAGGGAAATTCCATCATTTATCTTTTGTTGAATAAAACACTTTTTTTCCATCCCGGCTCTCTAACAGCAACAGGCATGAAAATGAATGATTTGGCTTCACCCAAAATGATGGATAATCCTGCTAGAAGAGCATGACAATGATAGACAGACATCTTCTGAAGGGAAAGGTAATAGAAAAGACTGACRCTTTGATAGGCACCATGATGAACAAGCCCTCAGGGGCTGTGAGCTAATAGGTTAATAGAAGTGTTCTAGCTCTCCCAGCCTCTTCTAKCTCAGTGCTCCTTTTAGAGCTCCTTCAGCAGCAAAAGAAATGATGTTATGAGCAGAGGACAGATGCATTTTGTAATTCGCCAATGTGCTTTCTTGTGTATTCCTTAACACTGCAGTGAAACACAGAATTAAACTACTTCCTCAAGTGAGGTGGAGTGAAGGCCCACCCTGCTCAGCTCTCATTAGAGCCTTTATTTTACCTCTTCCATCTCTCAGACAGTGCTTGCAGGTAGTACAATGTCCTGAGGATACTGCACATGTTGAATTTACTCACTTGGGAAATATATTGTTGGAGCCCTGCTGAAGTTGATGGTGGGCCATGTTCTGACATGGACTAAACCAGAATTTAGCCCAAAGAGTTTTATTGACATCAACAAAATATGTGTCTGATTTCTTGGTTGGGTGCTAACAGAAATATTACAATAATTTGAAAATAAGGAAATAAGGTTTGTTCRAATTATTTTTATTTGCTTATARATTTCCTATTTATTGCAATTTTTTTCCTTATAAACCGGTAACATTTTTTTCTGATAACACAAAGTAACATTTATCAATGTATATTTCATTACTTATTGTATGTATTGTTGTTTTTCCTTATTAATGTCTGTTTAAAGAGGTTAGGACTTTGCAAGCCTCACCACCTTGGCCTAGCAATTAAACTAACATATACTCTACTAGTTTTTTATGTTGTTTGCATTATGGAGTATTTTGATTTGAACTAAGCTTATCTTACTCAGGTTTTGCAACCAGCTGCAAAAACAGGTCTTGACATGAATGGTTTATACAAAGGGCTCGAACAGTTTTATAGTACAATTATTAATATAAGTCAGACTGACATGAGACTGGTAACATAGGTAAATGAATAATGAGGTAAATAAATGGAAGATGTATAGTGTCAATAGGCATGCTTTACAACTAAGGGAATTTAAGCTAATATATTTCAGAGCAAAAGAATGTGATGCACAGTTGGCAAAGTCTCTCTGAGGCCATAATGAAAAGTCATCATGATATACTTGTCTGTGTTAGTACTAAGAAATATTGTATGGTTCAGTGTATAGGACAGTGGAGGACAGATCAGCTCCCTGACATGCTGCATTAACTTGGAYGTACAAAATCCTTCTCTGCACTTATCTTTTCCCTTCCTTATTTATTTTTAATGCTCCCAGAYGTGGATTGTCAATACGTCTGCCTACACATGCCACATTTCTGTATAACCTTAAAAGGATTCATGTAATCCAAATAGGCTTGGGGTGTGTATTTTGTAAACACATGACAAATGCCTTTACTGATGGATTTCTAGTCTGGCTTCAGGATACAGGCAAGTTGATATAAAATATCAAGTACGTATAGAAAAGAAGTATACTTTCATTAGTATATCTAGACTTTTTATTTGAATGGGACAAAATTTATCTCAACTACTACTTTTATGTTGACTTTCTTATTTAAGTGTTTTCATTAAGTGTATCTATTACTTTCTCTTCATGCACCAGAGTATTTCTGACCTTCAGTAGAACATAACAGGGGTGTTATGCTGTTATATAAAACAATATAACTGCTGTAACCCCAGATTTCGTGCAGATTAAGTTGGTTTACATCACTCTCAGGTATTACTAGGCTTCCTAGTACACGACTGCAGGCTGCTAAGCAGGAGCATTGTGAAGCAATTTCAAGCAGTGGAACAAGATCCTTTAAGAGTTACAAATCCCATTACCATGCTGGCCTTCAACCTGACCTCTCTACACAAGCCACAGGTTATAAGTATGTTAAAAGTAAGTCAAAATGATGTCAGAACAGAATACTTCACAGCACAAAGGGTATCCTGGTGTAGGGAGTGTGAGGAAACACTACAGACTGGGAAGGGTGGCTAAATTGCTTCCTGCTTTTGGAAGTGATTCAAGTCCCAGACAATGGGGATGAAGCACACAGCAGATAATGAAGTTCAGTCTGTTTTATTTCTTCTCACAGGATATTGCATATTTTTTAATCTGTGATTCTTATGAATTAATCACTAGTTACTGTGGATGGTACCACAATTCGCAGCCTCCTCTCCAGGGATCTTACACAAATAACACGCCACGAGCAGAGCACGCAACAGAGTTCCATAGGGGTACAAGGACTGCAAGAAGGTGATCCAGGACTGAACCCCATGGGTATCATTCCTGCCTCATTTTCTCTCTAGCAATTAGCTGGTTAATTCTGTCTTTCACTTGTAGAACCTAAAAATGCTCACGTCAAGGGGCTATGCAAGCTTCTGTTGTATTAATTGATTGTCTATGCAAAGGAGTAGACATCTATCTTTCTGGAGCAAGTCACTACATGTTTTTGTACCCTGGTTTTCCCATCTGTAAAATCAAAAGAATGATTCKGAGTTTTCTTTGTAAAATACCTAAAAGATGCAGAGCCAGGAGATGCTGCACTKCTGGAGTGTCAGCAGGGACGCACTGGTGCACAGGGCGCTGCTGTGGTATGCGGGAAATAAGGAAAAATTTGATTTCAGCTCATTGCCTTTTCAGCACATGCTGGCAGTGACAGTCCTGGCAGGCCCATCACAGTCCCTGTCCCACTTGCAGAGGAAGGAAATGGAGGGGTTGAACCAACTCTGTGCTTTACTGCTGGCAGAAAACGTGGAGCTCAGACGTACTTTTGGCTTTACRCGGATACTTGGGGCTGCGGTGGATTACCCACGTACACTTCAGCTGCAGACTGATTTACAGCTTATGCTTGTTGTCCTGTTTTTAGCCTAATAGGTTCATGACTGGGGCTTGTAGCTATAAAGACATTTCAAGTAATAATAGTAATGAGATRTAGATATCTGTGCTCTTACAGCACACTGGCGTATGCACAACGCATTGGTGCTTGAAAACAAAAATGCTTTTGAAATAAAACCCACTACACCTTTAGTCCAGCACACTTCCCAGATCACAGACTGTCCATTCCTTTCGTTTTTAGTACACCCTCACTGTCAATTATCTTTTTACTTTATTGTTCTTTCCCCCAGAAAAACACAGTTGACATTAGGCTGTGTTCTAAAAGAACAAGCTGATCTGAATGTTAAATTAATACACATGTATGCATGCACATATATCTCTGTTTTAACTGCGAGGCAGATATTTCAAATGTATCAGAAGATTTTGTCATTTACGTATGAAAATTAATTCATAAATCTTTTTTTTATTTACAGCAGCCCTGACAGGGTTTATCAAAAATGAGTTGCCTTACGGAACTATCAATGGATTAATAAAAAGAATCTGATCTAATATTCATGACACAGGAGACAAATGTAAACGGTCAGGCAACTTCATCTTTTTATTCTTAGAGAAATGTTGTTTTTTTCATAACTTTTCCTTGTAGATTTTGTTTTCTCATTTCATAACTGCTCTAACAAAAGAACTGTGCCATCAATTTTGCTATATTGCATTATTCATGTGAAGGTAATACACACCAAATTCARTGCAAAAAGGAAAGAAATACAAAAGAACGTACTATATTATTATTCATATAAACCCAAGAAAACTTTCAAAATCATGCTGTCCTGTTATATTTATGACCCAACAATATTCTTCAACTATGTAGCTCTTAATGCCCAAACACATCTTGTTGCCCTGTTGCTCACAGGAAATCTTGGTATCTATTTGTTTATCCTGATTACCCTTACAACTTGATTTTGCTCTGAGACCTGAGCAGCCAATAACTAATTTGGGGAAAGAATCATTCTCACACTCAGGTCTGTGACCTGAGCTGCTGATTTTAATGGAACTTATTAGCTTATCATAGAGGAATGTGAATATAAAATGCTTTTGTTAGGRGAGTGATTGCACTCCTGCTGGGCTGTGAAGATCCTTTTGAAGGCCATTTTTGTGCTGAYAGTATTAACTTTGGGGTGATCTTGGGATGAGGTTTCCTTAGCTTGTCCTCAGGAGCAGACCTGTCTGAGCCAAAGATTCTTCTCAGCTTCCTGCCTTTKTTTGCCTGTCAGCCTGCTCCTTTCCTGCTGGGGACATGCTTTAGTGGTTGACTCAGCAGTGCTGAGTTAATGGTGGGACTCGATGATCTTACAGGTCTTTCACAACCTTAAAAATTCCGTGATTGTGTTTCTGAGAAATCTTCCAATCTCACCTAGCTGGGTGCTTGGGAATTTATTGAAATCTTTGTTTCACTGCTGCATAATTTACATGAAGGTGCTTTCTGGGCCAGATTCTCATCTGGTGGAAAAGGATGTGGATGCAAGGCCCCAGAGTGGCCATCTCAGAGTCTCTGCTGCTGTTAGACTATAGGAGATGCAACATTAAGCTTTTTGGTCTGCTCAGGCAGTGTTATCTTCCATTCAAAAGTCATTAGTGTCCTCAATATTACACACATACCATTTGCTTGCTTTCTAATTTAGTACTATACTAAGGACAAATTACTTTCCAAGAGAAAATGTCAATGGTTTCATAGCAACCAGAGGTACCTGAGAGCTTTCCTTTCATGTTAAATCCCATTATAAGACCATCAAGCAAGCCTGGTGGTTTATACCTCGTGTTGCTGCGAGAGACTGACTGCTACATYCAAGCAGCAGAGCCAGTCTCTGGAATCTACTCACTGTGCATGCTGGCACCAAAATTTAAGAGGCCATCAGCTTTTTCTGTCAAAAGTTGGGTGCTTTATTTTAATTAACTTCAACAGTTGCTTGCATAAGACAGAAGGCTGTTGTAAGTGGGTTTTATYATCAGATCTTTTATTCTGTGGAATGGCTTGATTTTGTGCTCAGAAACTGTGAAATGAGAAGTTACTGCAAAAAAATCAGTCAATATTAACTACCTTCCAGCTGCTTTCTCACCGAAACCAACTGGTAACCAACACTGCGGTCTGATGCAACACAGACAATTGGAAAGGCAAAAAAACCCATCTCATTTTTTGCTTTTTGTAGTTGCATTGCACCCTGTAGAGTTCTGGTTTTGCCACGAGCTGAGCAAAGGCTGTCTGCACAGGTTTTAAACCTGGATTCTCCTGGGGGAAAGTTCCTGCGCGATCAGCCTTAGCTCGGGGCTGTGCAGTGGTGCAGAAGGCAGGGAGAGCAGACAGAGATGGGAAACCACTGCACTGTGAGACACTGGCAGGTGATTCCTTTTGTCCCTACAGTACCTGGGATGTACAATGACACAAGGTTGTATTTGCCTCAGCTATTGCCTCAAGACAAACATGAATTTTCAGTGGTTTCTCCAGTTCTGTAGTTCAGTCGTGGCCCTCCAACTGGGTTACTCAGCCTCATTAGGTCCAGCACTGTGTGAATGTGTCTTTTTTTCCCCAGAAACATGAGTGCATGCAGGARAGCTCATCCCTGAGCAAGTGCAGAAGTTGTCAGCACTCAAATACTCTGCAGATCTGCAAGTAACAAAAGCATAGGAGCTTGCAAATTTATATTGGTGATTTTTGACATACATACTTTTTTATCAGTACTTAATACAGATTAACTGTTTAATTCAGGTTTTATTGACTGGCTGTTACAGTGCTTAGAAAGTTTTGGAGTCAATTTAACAGAAAAAAAGGGACTTCTGGTTTTGCTTCTTTTGTCAAAAGAGAGTTATGGTCTCAATACACAAGTCAGAAGACAAGAAATTTGTCTTAGTTGGGTTTTGTATGTGGACAGAAATGAGCTTCGACTGACGTGGGATTTGGTCAAATTAAATATGCCTTCTGGGGAAAGCTGTTATTGGATATTATAAGAAAAGATTGATTTCAAAAAGCTCAGACTGTTGTATGAACAATGACTGAAATCTATATTTTTATACAGCAAAGGCATAAAAATTCCAGTGAAAAAGTGAGTCACAGTTTGTTCATAGGAACAGGTTTCCAAAGCACCTTGAGAAGAATGAGGCAGTTGCCCCAGGGTGATGAGCTTATTCTCTTGCTGTACACCTGAACAAATGAACAAGCTAAATTTGCACATTTCTTGGCATGGCTACAGCTTCTGTTGCCTTTTGAGCCATCTTTTTTCAGTATGTTTTTTTGCGAACTTGATTTTATTATCCTAAATTAAAGCTATATTTCATATCATGTCTGTGCTATTCCTAGAAATTTCATTTCCTCACCTTCAGCTTTACACAGCTTATAGAAGGTACTTRTAGAAGGTACTTATAGAAGCTGAAAATTCTTTTCACTAGATAAAGCACCTTACAGCAGATTGGCTTTGTTGTGATGTTGTTTGAACTTGGATTGTGTTCCGAATACAGCCTGAAATGATCTCTAATTCTTTTTCCTGTTTAATCTGAGTCAGATTTGGGGAGATACTAGTTTACTTTCAGTTAATTGTGTTGTTGGCCGTGTGAGGAATAAAACCAAGCATTTAAGTCTTTGACTGGCAGCTGTGCTTAGCTACAAGTGCAGTTATGGGTTATAAAAGTAGACTGAGGATCTTTTAAAAATATTTTATGTGTCATGTTTGTATGTCACACATCACTTCATTTTTTATAAGCTCAGAATTATAATTGTGGACTGTGACTCATAATCCATAAGAAATATATATAGATATTTAAGATTTCTAACAGAAATGAAGCATGACAGTTGCAGAACTAAAGCTGATTCTTGTAAGAATAATAAATCCATGGAAATCATAGAAACACAGATCATTGCACAGATAGAGACTGATATAATAAACCCATAAGCATAAGGATGCTCAAGGAGAAAAGTGATTATGAAGAATAACAGAGAACTTATGCTAGTACAAATTCATAAGCAAGAGAACAAAAGAATGTAAGTAGGAAAATTAACTTGAATATTGGTACTTTGGCAGAAAACATAATTCCCTCAGGCTGCTGTCCATCTGGTGCCCAGTTTGTGTCATACAAATCAAGGTCATCTTAACAAATGTGTAAGCATATTCACAGCTAACAAGATTTGTAACCTGCATTGTTTGTTGTGTTTCTATGATGTTTATTTAATTGACTGTATTCCATTAAAATTAAACTGTGATTTCATAAGCTTCAGAATTTGTTCCACTTCTATGAATTCCCCACCTTCCCTCCCTTTTGTATTTTAACCATATATGGGGTTGAAAGGAGGAAAAGCTGAACTGTTCATGTTTCTAAACACTCTTAGTAAATGACAATTGCTTGTCAGTGCTGTGACCACCTTCAAAGTCTGCATTAGGCTGTTGRGGAGCAGTGCATTTATTTGGTCATYCCTTCAGCTCTTGGGATATTAGAAAGATATCATCATTACCACAACAGCAAATGCAAAACCGAGGCTCTATCATTGCCATAATAAATTAAACTGAGTTGTCTTTCTCCTCCTCCTTTTCTAGATCTTTCCAAGATATGATTTGTTGGAAATCTGTGCATGCTTTTCATGTAAGAAGGCAATGCTTTTTTCCAGTACTTTGGAAAAAATTGTAATGCGTGTTGCTTATACAGGTTGGCCTATTGGGCTCTAAATCTGACCTATTATTTTTGCTTCCTTCAGTACATTTGCTTGCATTTAATGCCTCATCTCTTTTCCCTCATGATTTCAGTGGCAAAATTTGCTCAGTTTTCATTATGGTAAAAATTCCTTTAAGGTTATGGATAAAAACAGAATTTAATGTAGTATGGTGATACTAAAGTCTGTAACTGTTACAGATGAATAGCGGAATATTGGGAATGTTCCTGCTATCTGTGCTGCAGAAATAAAAAGGATATGTACAAAGAAGAGGTACAAGAGGGTTTTGGAGGGCAGAGAAAATGCATTCCAGTGGGAGATTTGTGTTGAGCTTATAAAAAAAAGAAAGTTAAGCCTGTATAAACACCTTTCTGTGAAGAAAATATGAAATACTACAGGGTTCTTTAATCTACCAAAGAAACATATAGCAAGAACCAGTAGCTGGGAGCTAAAGCMAGGCAATTTCAAATTAGAAATAAAGCACATGCTGTTGCTTTTTTCTCTCTATTTCACAGACATGGTAATTAAACTTTGGGGCAGGCTACATTGCAGTGGAAAATGGTAGACGTCATCTCTGGAGACTTTCAGACACAGTCTATATACTTTCTGAAAGTTATTTTTTGGCTGAGCACAAGTAATGGGGGGCTCAATATCGGAGGTAATTGGATGGAATATAAGTATCTGGAACAAAAACTCAGTGTAGATGAACTAATCTGTTCTCCTGGCCTTAAATGTATGAAAATATAGATTACATTGCTGGAATGTGTTTGTTTCCTACAYCTAATTGGTTTTCTTTCAGGGCTCAAAAATCTTTAGTCACTGCAGCTTGCATCACTAACCTTTAAGAATTCAAAACAACGCTCTTTACTGCTTGCTGAATTGTCACATACTACACATATGGCTCTAAATCCATCTGAATGTGCAATTTCCAACTYCTGATTAGCACCAGGAGCCCAGTCRAGGATGACAGAACAGCATCCARTTTTGTTGATCTCTACTACAATTACAACAGTCAAAAGCTGCGTAAGGGCCATCCTATAGCTTAAATCTTTTGAGGAAGGACTGCTTGAAAACATGTTATATCTCAGGGATTATTGATGGGGATAGGGGGATTGACAGAAAATTTTAAAAATCCAAACCTTTCTAGAATGAATTACAGCACACATTCATAACCCACAGAGAATGGACTGACTTCAGTGTCAACCTCTGTGGGTGGATTCCCCACAAAGCACTGAGTAGAAGGTGCCACCACACATTTGCAATAGCTCCAATCCCACAGCAAGGTACTTTTTTGATTCCAAGCACCTTGTGCATGTATTGATTTAAATTTTCCATATTCTCTCCGAGCAAATCAGAAATTGCACTGAGTTGGATGTGTGACAGMGAGAGTGTTCAGACATATTGGTGGAGTGGGGTTAAGCCATACACTGTGTCCAAAATGCCCTATAAAGGACTTCAGAGGATTATTTTCTGAGGAGTGTCAGCTACTGTTGCACTGCTGATTTAATACAAAAATGTGTGCACCTATGCTGCCCTAAACCCCATTCTTCTTTCTTATGCCTTGCTGCATTTACCTTCATCAGCTCTTACTACCAGAATGTGATTCCACACTTTCAAGCACTTTTTGGTTTGATTCACTTTGTCTCATTGGGTATTTATCTTCTTCCTGTTTCTGATTGCCACTGATGTCCTTTCTCCTGGAAGATATATTCATCTATTCATGTATTCAGTATTTYTTTCAGATTTTATTTATATCAGGTCGGGAGAAAAATATAATAAATTACTGTGACTGTAGAGTGCTCACAGGAATAAATTGTCAAAGACTTTTAATAAAATTATGCTGTCTTCCAAGCTATGGTCTTTGTAAACAAATGGATTATACCGGCATAAGACTTTCCTCTAAGCTATTATGACAAGTCTTGAGAACGCCGTGCTTTGGTTATTCCAAACTTGAACATGGATAGGTCACTGACAATTGGCTTTTCCCAGCCCCTGTCTGTAAGGACCTCCTCATGGTCAACACTGCTATCAGCCCTGCCTCCATGCAGTCATTGCTTCTGATYTAGATTTTGTTACACTCAGGATAAGGTGAAGAGGAGAGAACTCCCACAGAAATGCCAGCAGTGCTTTTACTTCCTCCAAAGCACTTCCCCTTGAAAGGCAGAGCTGTAAAAAAAACCCATCAATCAGCCTATCAATCCTGATTAATCTAAACCTCCAAGCCCAACCCAATGAATTTTGTGGGTTTGACCTGCTGGCTGGTGGGACACTTGAAGTTCAGACCAAGTGCCCTCAGGTCCCAACTGTGTTATGTGTTTGAATTCGGGGATAGATCCATCACCTGAGAATGCAGTTAATTTTTTAAGCTCTTCATTAATTTGAATCCTAGCTCACACATGTTGTTGTAAATTGAACGCATTATTTCCCCTTTCCATCACATGCTATCATATAGGTTCTTCTTGGGTAAAGAAATTGTCTCTATTAGCATTTCTGTCATGCAGAACAAGCATTCTGTCAGTGTTGGCAGCTCTTTTTTACTACAGGTCTCAAATGTGAATTGAATTTTATATAAATTTCATGCTGTGACTGAAATTATCCCCCTTGAAGAATGACTACCTGTAATACTCCTTTCAGTGGAGAGTCCTCAAAGAATCCCAGCTATGGAACTCAGTAGCAGAGTTAAAAATCAAGAAGCAGGCTTTAGGTGAAAGAACATTTTATTCAAAGCATTTGTCACAGTAATTTCAGCTGTTTCCATCTTAAGGAGAAAGGCTAGCTATGATTTTATAGAGTTCCAGGTATTTCTGATGATGTTCTACATTCCTAAATATCAGTTCCCAGGTGTGAAACTTGGCACCAAGTTGTCAAATCCTTCTGCTTTTGAAAGCTTCTTCAAAATATCCTTCACATGTAAGGAAGGATAATTTTGGAAATCCAATCAGCAACACATATGGTGTGCTGGCTGTATTTTTTATACCTCATATGCCTGCAGAAGACATGGGAGAAGTTCAGGTGAATATTTCATGGATATTCAGTGCTGTCCAGGAATTCACCCACAGAGAATTAGTGGTATCTCACAACAGATGCCCTTTAATATTTTCATATCCAGAAATCCCTCTTTCGAAAATTAACAAACAGAAAACCCACACATTAAAAAAGTTCTTGTTAAAACTGCAATAACTTCTGTGTCCTCCTTCCCGTAGAGGAAGGAACCTGAAAAAGCAGTTGCTCTTAAAGACTTTTAAAATAGTTTTTATCATGTTTACTGGTACAGCAKCCAGCGCAGTGTTGCAATCATGTTCCCTGTTAAAGAGAATTAAGTTAATTCATTTTCATGTTGTGACCCGCAACAATTTAATTTACCTGAGAGCATTCTGCTTGTTAATACAGGCTGGATGAAAACATGATAACTTCAGGTTATGTTAAGTGTCTGATTTGTGATGCAGTTTACCTCTGCAATGACTGCACTGTTCAAATTAATTAATACCAGATCATTATCTTTGGATGGCAGGCAGATGTTGAGGTTATGGTGTTTGTGAACCCTAAGCAGTGTCTTTTTTTTCTGTGCAGATCTCCAACAGTTGGAATATAAATTGAGGAGCCAAGGTCTAGGCCTTCTGGCAGTCAATTGGTTTTGTAATTATCTTAGTAATAGTTCTCAATTATTATTCAGTAAAGGTCGTCTTTCCTCTGCTAATGGGTCACGGCACCCTCTGGGGATCCAGAGATGGGCCAGTTCTCCTTTTCATCATGTAAATGACTTGCCATCTGTGTGCCACCGAGGTTCATCTAAGGCAGTTCTGAAAACACTGATTATTAATATCAAAGTTGTAGATTCTGACAGGATTGTAGAATGGTTTTAAAATATTTTTAAAGATGGACCTTGTTTCCTAAATTTTCAAGTTTCTATCAAATGCTGTGGACAGCTTAGTGACAATTCTCTTCGAGTAATACAATCATTAAAAATCCAACCTTTTTTTTCACTAGATCACATGTAATCTACCTGCCTATGTCTAACATATATCTTCCACTTGATTCACAAATTATTATGTTTGAARCACCTGTTGGAAGTGCTTTTTCTTTGAAATTAACTGTAGTTTATAATGTTAACATTCAGATTACTGATGTACATGGCAAACTTCCCAACTTTTGGAATGTTTGAATATTTCCAAGGCCTTTGTTCTGAAATCACATTTCATCCTCTTAATATATTTTTAATATGCTAGTCAATATAAGTCCTGTATATGTCCATTGAATRATATTTTGGGTTTTCACTGCTGTTACACTCTCTGGTATGTGACTCTGCCTCTCCTCCCTTTCAGTGGCATTTGGAGTTAACAAACCCTGATACTCTTTTTTCTCCTCCATCCCAATGCTGACCTGCCTGCCTTTATTTCTGTCCCATTGTGTTTATTTCTGCCATGTGATTGCCTGGGGAAAGTTAGATTGCCAACCAAAGTTATTAGACTTGCACAGAACTTCTTTATTCCTTTCACTACATCATGTTTACATTGCGGGCTGTGCTGACAATGAATAAAATGAAAAAGTTAACAAAATTGATAAAGTCATCATTTGCTCCTGCTCTATTGTAATAGCCATGCTGTAATTGGTGCTGTTTCATATAAAATTACCATATAAATTGTGCCATCCAGAGCTGCAACAGAAAGAGCAACAGTATTTACAATAAATGTCAAATCCTTGTTAATTATTGATAGCTTAATAAACACACCGTTATAATTCAGACTTATTATTCATTATTAATAATAACTTTTATTTACTATGCATTGCATAAGGATCARTTATTATTAACTGTTCTAAAAATGAATGGTCCACATGAATGTTTCTATTTTCAGGGCCTTTTCCATTGAAGGAAAGCTTTCCATATTAAAATGCTCTGTTCAGTCAACAGGCCAACTGTACCCAAACAGCTTACAGACACCAGTGTGTTTATCCTGGTGTCTGTAAAAAGCTGTTACCACCTCTGTCAGAGGCAGTTAATGATTTTGTTTCCTTTGAGGCCATTACTTGCCCCTAAGGTGGTTGACTTATGACCTAAAACATTAAGCTACTTAAAATAGTATTTTTCTACCTGTGGCTGTCCATGAAGTATTCTAAACTGTACTTGGAASGTATTGTGCTTTGGAATGGGATTCAGGTGACTATATGAGGAATATGATACAGCCACGTGCAAGTGATCAGGATGCTGTATGTTCTTTTGTATACCCAGTAAAGAAATCTAGCCATTGCTGTTTAAAGTGTGCTTCACATCATCCTAAAGTAGGTGTCTGCATTTTGGCYTTCTTGGCCACCTGAGCACACAGCAGTTTACCTTTAACAGTAATGAAGCTTTGCTTTACTGCTTATTAATGTCAGAGAGCTCTTTTTAAAATAAACTCAGCCAAAAATTCATTGAGGCATCATCATAAATCCCCATGGCTCCAAAGCTTAAGTTTGCTGGGGAAGGAGGCTGAATTCCAGGCAGAACAATGACAATGTGTCCTYGCGAGGATCTGCAGAGTGACTGTCAGGTGTAATGTGAATGAAAATGTCTTCTCCAGAAATAATAAATCCAGAAATGATAGATTATTGAGCCCTTGGTCTTATAATTGTTCATATATAGATGCAACCAGCCCAGTCTTTCTGGACCACATTGCCAGAGTCATGACTTTTACCATCAGGTGTGGGTAGCGTCACTGCTGGCTGTAGGAGGGACAGGACTGGAAGTATGGACAGCCAACACTTCTATCTTTTTCTACCACACTCTTTATTTTCAACCTCTTGTCCAAACATAGCTCCACAGCTAAATGTCACCAAGGAAACAACAGAGAATACTGTATTCTTACAATGGAGACCTAATGCCCACCTTCTTTGTGTCAGTTTTTATGCCTCTGATCAGACTTTGGCTCATATTTTGTCACTTGTTCCAGGTTTTCAATGCACTRGTAACTCCACCGTGTCTCCTCTTGGATGTTATGTGCTGCAAATTCCATGTGTTATGAAATGCCCTGAGACCATCAATCATCCTTAGGCCCTAAGTGTGCCACACTTGGAGCTGCCCTGGAGCTTTCACAGTGACTTTAGCTGAATAGGAGGCAGGAGGAYGATCTCTGTGTGCCAAGGTGAGTCCTTCCTTCAGATCTGACTGTATTTCACACTGCTTTATTAGTGTGGGTTTAAAATACCCTGTCTGCGGGCAGCTTTCTTGAGTTATCCAGACTTTCTTGGCACAGAGTAATTTCTATATATGCACTTTTTGTTTGACAAGGGTTCTCCACTGTCTTTCCCCAACTGCCCACTTCAGAACCTAAAATATCTGTAAAAGGCTCTGTATTTTTCCATGACGTGCCAGTTCTCACCAGCTGTGATTTTCCAGTACAGTTATGCACTATAACGCAGCCAACTGA
This sequence comes from Amblyornis subalaris, assembly GCA_018881555.1. Lineage (NCBI taxonomy): Eukaryota > Metazoa > Chordata > Aves > Passeriformes > Ptilonorhynchidae > Amblyornis > Amblyornis subalaris. The sequence goes on from JACAXG010000014.1 coordinate 6,061,206, forward strand.
CTTGTAAAAGGATATGAGTTTGTGTGCCAAGGAGAATTTAGCATAATGATTCAACTGCAAATATAAAGCATAATTTCAAAGAAGGAAGAGAAGAAATTCAAAATATATATAAATATTATATATATATAAATATTTTTTATTTTGTTGCAAATAATGTCTCACTCTGCCATATATATGACATCCAAGATACACTGAACATTTTTAGCACATGAGAAATAATTAATTTAGTTTATGGACACAAAGCAGTACATAAACCACATAGCTCAATAAATGCTTTGTTTTAAATTCTAAGGTGCACTACAGTGTAACCTATCTGGAAAAATTCCAAAAAGTCATTCAAAGGTAAGTCCTGSCAGCAGAATGAAGTTACAACAGCAGCCTTGGGTATCTCGTGGCACCTCCACCAGCGCTGGTGCTGCAGTGCAGGAGGAGCAGGGTTGACACCACGCGTGTGCCTCACGCTTCACACCTTTCCCCACGCTGTGCAAGGCCACACCAAAGTGTCCCTGCTTAACCACTGCCCCCATGGCCCGGGGGAGGTGTCTCTCAGGCTGGGCTGCACAGGTCACACCTTCATTCTGAGGCGYTGGCACGTCTTAAACGAGAGCAGAGTTTGCTCTCTCTTTAAGTGCTCASTAGCTCTTTGCACGGCATCCTCAGGCAGCTCTCCCTTCTCCTCATGAGGTAATTAGCTATTGATCCTGCCCCTTTTACAGAGGAAGAAGACACTCACGCTGTGTTTCCAGAAAGGATCACTTTTTCATGGTGTCGTGGCTCAACCCCAGCCAGCAACTCACCAGCGGGATGGAGGAGAGAACCGGAGAAGTAAAAGGGAGAAAATCCGTGGGTTGAGATAAAGACAGTTTAATAGGGAAAATAAAAGCCATGCACACAAGCAAAGCAAAATACAAAATTCATTCCCCACTTCCCATGGGCAGGCATGGTTCAGCCATCCCCAGGAGAGCAGGACTCCATCGCTCCTAAGGGTGGCTTGGGGASACAAACCATAACTCTGAATGTCCCCCCTTCCTTCTTCTCCCTCAGCTGAGCATGACACCAGTGGTTATGGGATACCCTTGGGTCATTGGGATTGGCTGTCCCAGCTGTGTCCCCTCCCGAATCATTGTGCCCCTCAGCCCCCTTGCTGGTGRGGTGGSGTGAGGAGCAGWAAAGGCCCTGACTGTGTAAGTGCTGCTCAGCAATAGCTGAAACATCCCTGTGTTATCAACACTTCCCAGCACAAATCCAAAACACAGCCCCATGTTGGCTCCRTGAAGAAATTAGCTCTATCCCAGGCAGGAGCAGTACACACAGTCTGTTATTCCAATGGATATMATTTTCTAATTAAAGAATAATGAATGTAAAATGCACTAGAAATACTAGCTAGGAGTGAAACTGTGACCATCTACAGTTATTGAAAATGGTCTATGAACCCCATTATGCCATTGTAAAATAACTCTGTAAATGTCAGTGTTGTGAAGAACACAAACAMGAAGTTGCTGTTATTATACATGCTTTTATTATGCAGCCTAACTGAGAGCTATATTGTGCTTAAGAACAAGCAGGCAAGTAAAAAATGAAGGATTTTGATCACAGAGAAATCAGTTTTACCATGTGCTGTAAATATTACCGAGGCAGCAGCAAGCCTACTTTTCAGAAGCCAGAAAATGAACAAAACGAAGGGAGGAATATCATGAATCGTAATTTGCTGTGAATGCAAAATATTCTATGTATTTAGTCTTTCCTTTTCAATATTTTTTTCTTTGTTGTGTTTTGTTTTTAAGTAAGGTAATATACATATTTTGATCACTTTGCTGGAACCTCAAAACGTGGAAATACAGCAACAATGAGACGTGAAAGCTCCATCCAATGCCTGCTGAAAAGTGTCTGTTGCTGGCGCAACTGCGAGARCTTCTTGCTATTTTTTCGACTAACATTTGCAGTACTTCCCACCTAGTGCAGGAAATGGTGGCTGCTTGCATAAACATATATTTAAGGCTTAAAAGAGCCAACTTTGAAGCTAGTCCAACTGTTAGTGTTTCTAGAGGAACGAGTGTGTCAGGAGAGAAGCTGCCTGTGCCACAGCTTTCTGTGGCGAACCTGCCTTTGAACCCAGCGAGCCAAGAGTTAACCCCTCACTCCCATTGCAGCTAAAACGCAGCTCTGGAGCAGCRCCCTCCTGTACCACCCTCCACCTTTCCTTTTGTGTATGGCATAATTATCAGTTTCATTATAATAACTCTTGCATTTAAGTGTTATGCTTACCCAGAGGCAACCTGGGAGATTTCATGTTTGCAAGCCCCATTTCATCCTTCTGTAATAAAACTCTACATCGGGTGGCACCAGGCTAACATCAAGATGCCTAGTATTTAGAAGATGAAGGATGAAGGTTATGATATACTCCTGCAGAGAAATGAAGACTGGTRGATTGAAGGCAATTAAACTAGTTAAGCCCAATATATAATATATGAAAATTCAATGACTAGATATCCAGTAAATATTTGCTTGCTTAYCAGATTAAACAATAATTACATTAGTCTTCATAACATAGGAATGATAGAAAGGTTTTTCTTTAATTTCACATTTCCACTTAAGGTTTTCATATAAGCAGATTTTGATAACCTAGGAATGCAGAACTGAGCAATCTGTGGGAAAATAGCAGCATCAAGGAAGTTATATTTTAGTTTTTTATCACAGAGATAAGTTCAATAACCAGGTCAGCTTTCCTAGGAGAAAAGAAAGCAAATAAACCCAGCCTCCCACCCGAATTTAATGTGATGCAGATGAATGAAACATCAGCAGGCTTTTGGACCTAAGTGAAAAAGAAAACAAATAAAAGGCAGTTCTTTCTGTTGTGAGATAATTTTTTGTTATTTTACACTTCTAAGATTTGAAGTCTGCCTGAAAAATTGGAACTCGAATATAGGTCTTTGTTTTTAAAATTATGCTTTTCTTTTATATGAACACAGGAAACTTGGGAATATCTCATTTTATTGCCTTTGTGATTACAGAAAAGAAAAATCTGTAACTTTATGTGTTGTATTCCTGTGCCATATACTAGATTGATAGCAGTAGGAGGTCATTATGCAGGCTAAATTTTAACCCATTCCCAGTGCAGTCCTCTGGGCCTATCTCACTGGGAAAACTTCTATAATGTACAGCATCCATTTGAGTCTAAACCTCTGGTGTTAATGATGTTGTCTTCTTAAACCATGGGTTGTAGAGCTGCTGAATATATAACATTGTTCAGTACACTCTGATGTAAAAAACTTCTCTCTCTGGTAGCTGTGCCACATCAATAAGTATTCAAAAAATGCATGGATGTAGTGCTTAGGGTTTAGTGGTGGACCTGGCAGTGTTAGGTTAATGATTGGACTTGATGATCTTAGAGGCCTTTTCTAACCTTAATCATTCAATGACTTTTATCTGGAATCTGCACGTGCACCTTCCCAGGAAACCTGTGCTCTCCCAGCCCCCACGTGCCTGTGGCTCTCCTTGCAGCTGAAGTGGCTTTGCCTGGGTGAAGTGGCGAGGAGAGCATGGTCCACAGTGCTGCTGCTCCTCTGCTGTCACCTTAGGGCAAGATCCCTAAGGTGATCTCCTTAGATCAAAAAGTGCAGCCACCCCTGAGTCCYAGGTGTTGGAGGGAACCAGGCAGGGAATAGAGAACGTGGGATCAAGGGTAAGTGAGGTCTGGGGTGAAGAGCTTCAGTAGCAATAGCTCTGCCAGCGGGGGGAACAGGAGCTGCAGTCAGTGGAAAAGCATGGAGGGATTATTTTGTTCTGGAAACGCAGTTATGCCATGTACAGGAGGTGCAGTCAGTATCATAACACTTGGATATGCTTTAGTATATTTTCTAATATTCATAGTGGGGAAAGAATCAAACTAATCCCCATTCAGTCCTGGCGGTATGGAAGTGCCTCCAGCAGCCTGCGCACAGGACTGGGTATGGAAACAGCAAAAAGCCTTAAAATGCTTATCTAGCCCTGTAATGAGCTCATCCTTTGCCCCAAGCCTTTCCAGGAAGGCAGGTACACCCAGCACTCGGCACATTGGATGCCGTGGCTGGCTGCACTCGCTGTGGGAGCTTCACAACCCTGACAAATGACCTGGGGGATTTCGTTAACCAAGAGCKTGAATGATAGCAGAGCTAATGTGCGCTCTCAAACACTGTGTGCTGGGTTTGGGGTTTTTAGCAGTGTAGCTAAAGTGTAAAAATGGATGCAGGACTTTTAAAACTTCCCAATAAAGGGAAAACATTGTTTGAAGCCATGGAAGCTGCATATCCACTGGCACAGCAACTAATGCAGTGTGCTACTCCAGTACTGCCCTGAAGTATCTTTAGATATTCATATATAAAATGTAAGTACATAACCTGCTGTAAAAAGCTACAGCAGTGCCCTTGGCAAAGCTTGCCTGGCCTGTGGAGGGTAATTACATGTGGAACACAAATGCAGCTCCAAAATTGACCTGATTAGATGTCCAGCCTTTTTCTCATACAAATGTTCCGAGTTTATTCATCCTGTTAAGAATATTTGTGATATCTTGATGGAGAATTTTGACTTTGTAACCTAATCAGAGCTCACTTGACTTAAAAAAAAAAAAAAATATGGAGAAGATACTTTTCCCATCAATTCCAAGGAGGATTTAGGTACTTACACAGCCCTGTCAGGACCCAATTCCAGGCTGCTGTTATCCTCCAAGTCRGTAGTGCAGCTGGAGAGGTGAGTAAAACAGAAGGATCAGCTTGTTCTGGATGGAAATGTGTCTACAGCAAAGGCCAGCTTGGAAATACAGCTTTGTGTTTTAGCCAAAAATCAGGCAGAAATGGTCACAGCCTGAATGTTCCATCAGGCCCTGAAAACTGGTCACAGRTAACCACAGAGCTGCTTAGGAAGGCATGACTTTTTGAATTTATTCTTTATCGGAAAAACTGTGAATGTTCCTGTGTTGTCCCCATTAACGCCGTGGCTCCTGCAAGTGCCATGTATTAAATGGAAAAAAAAAAAAAAAAAAAGAAAACATCTGCATTTTTAGGAAGCTTCCACAATGTTTTAAGACAGTTTGGTGATTGGGTACTTTTAGGCATTTACCTATGCTTTTAGTGGAATTATGGGATTTATGCTATTAGATCACCCTCTTTGTCTGTCCACACCAAATGRTCTTTATCATGGTTAATACTGAGCTACTCAGAAATGCTGACCAGAAATGGCTTATGCTAGAATTACAAGGTCTCAAATTTTTTCCCGGAAATATAGGAGTTCTGGTAAAAACTTTAAAGCAGCCTGATTGCTGCTGTCCAGGAGGACTTTACTAAGAAGTTTAAAAGAGAAGATTATGGAGAAGAGAGAAAACAGATCCACCAAATAGTGAACTCAGATGTGGAGGAACGAGATTCAAGTATCGTTTCTGCAGACGGAGTTTTGACACATATGCAGAGAAAGAAAATATTGTTATACATTACAAAAATTACTGGATAAGAAAATGAGCAATTTGATACAGATTTAGTGTGTAAAAATTGAGRTGCAATATTTGCAGTGAAACATTTATATAAATGAAAGCTGTGTGTATATTTCTATACAAATGATCAAGGTGACCCCGATTTAAGTCATTCCCCCCTCCCCCCCAAAAAAGAACATTTAAATATGTAAATCAGAGATGAGCTAAGTTTAGGGAGGGTTATCAAAAATGTCTGTTATCTTTGAACATGAACATATGCTCACTATGCTAATTCTGTAGGCTCCTTAGATCAAATGCTGGCATATTTCAGTGTTTTGCATTGCTTTTAATTTTGACTTCAGATTTCATCCCCAGTTTTCCTTTTTTTTTTTTTGTATGGGTTTTTTCCTATTACCAAATGCCAAATTAAGAAGGACCATCTGAAGCGAGAAATTTTCCTGTATTCCTCTGTTAGACTTGAGAAGTTGCATCTTCATGGACACTGCCCTGAGAACAGTCCAGAAAAATACGAGACCGGAACCCGAGCACTCCAAAATTCATAAGTAAATTTAATGTATCAAAGAGGATAAATTTTGCTTAAAGTTTCCTTAAAAGTTCATGYCTTTTAAATGGCTAAGATCAGAGAGCCCCAAATTTTTAAATAGGTTAGTGTCTCAGGGTTGCTGGTGTCTATATGCACTTGAAGTCTTTGTTTYAGGACACGATATTCATCACAAAAGAAAACTATGATTTCACATATGGAAACAAATTCCTCAGTTCCCGTTGTCCAAGACACTTTCTTGCAGATTTCTTCCTGAAAACTTAGGGAAATAGAGTGTATGATGCAGTGATAGGATGAAGTTTGACTGCTGTTTTATAAAGCTCATTACCATTTGTCGGTTTTTTTCTTTGAGATGATGATAGCGTGGTGAGCAGTTTATATTTTCATTTCTTACACGATCCACCAAACATTTTTCTATTAGTTTAAGCACTTGCATCTCTGTCTTTTGTGCCCCCCAAGAGCTCTTTCATTAAGGTGTAAATATGTTCCTAAAGTAATGGAAGTGCCATTATCCCCCTTTTATTCATTTAGGTGCCCGGGAAGGGAACYGAAAAGGCATTTGGCTAAAAGCATACTTTTAGTGTAAAGAGACAACATTAACACAAGAACCTCTGCAGATCATTAGTCTGGTTATTCTCTAATGTGTTCTCCCTTGAATTTTGTTTACCTGAATACAGTTGAGACAAATGGCAGACACATCTGTGAAGAGACACTGGAAGTTTCACTCATTTCTCACCTCCGTCTTGGCACTGGGCTGATCCAGCAAGTGAGTATTCCCTTATATCCTTATCTCCAAGCTGAGGAGTAGCCCTGTCTGTATCCTGTATGGCTGAATCCCTGCAGAAGAGAACAGGGCACTTAGTACTAAGTGATATTGTAGAACTGCTGGCTTGTGTTTCAAAAGTAAAAACCACAGGAGGTCTGAACGGTGTAGCATGAATCCCCAAATTCTGTATTTTTTACAGAGTAGACAGCTGCTTGTTTTTCACAATGCCCACACTGTGTTCCCACAGGGCTCCTCCTGGAATGTCCCACAATACCTCCAAAGGTGCATTGAGGGACCTGGTAAAATCCTGGACTAATGCTGTAAAAAGATGTCAAAATATTTCACTGAAGAAAAAATGTTCTGATTTTACATACTTTTTGAGATGATGGTATTTTGGCTTTTGGAAAGAAAAGATTTAAACTATTTGCTCTTTGAACAAAATGACTAATCCCTGTAGGGATTTTGGGTGTGTAAGTAYCCATTGCTTCCCTAGGTAAACTGTCCTGCTGGCTACCTGTCTGTAATATACCCCTTTGAATGTGAATTTGTTAGCATTAGCTTCCAGCCATTGCATACCCTATCCTTTACACTAACCATAAAAATGTACATTAGTCTGAAAATTTTACAAAAGGAGATTGCAAAATCGGCCAGGCTACTGGTTATTATGGCAGGGTTTCAAATCCTAAAGCATTTCCAGATAATTTTGATACCAGAGGCAAAGGCAGTGGCTATCGGGAGCTACGGTGAAGCAAGGCCCTGTAGGAGAGTCTTGTTACCAAACCATGTGCAAATAAAATAAAACAAATAAGCCTCAGCATCTCCAATTACAAAACTCAACTCTGATGTTCTGTTGTCCTTTAGAACAACTTGGCAAAGCCTCTCCAGCACGGGCTTGGGGTTTTTTGGTCGACTAAAGGCCAGTCAATGTTCTTTGACTCACGTTGTGCTCCAGTCGTGGGTGCTTTATGAGTTTAAAGAGAGCTGAGGGAGATTTGTGGAAAATGACTTGGCGTTTTCCCATTACTGCTAATAGGATTAGAAAAGTGATGAATTGTCGCTGGGGGTTTTGATATCTCCTGAGAAAGGAGACAATCTGCGAGCAATGCTTGCAACCAGCTGCTGCTGTTTATGGTGCAACGCTGTTTTGGCTGTTTCTTTTCCAGCACTCAGAACGTCCACTCCTCTTTTTACAGGCTGATCCATACAGGTTGGTCATCTTTCCTGTGTCCAGCAGTTGCTTTGCAGGAGTCAGAAGCTGCAGGAGCCATAGCGTCAGGACGGATGTCCATTTTTCATAGAAAGGAGGGGAAAAAAATCAAGAAGTAGGGTTGTCACATGTTTCTTAGCCTAAAAAGGCTTGTTCAACTGATCAGGTTAGYTGGATAAGGAGTCCTTGACATTCGTCCAAGTGCTTATTCCAAAGCTGAAGGTCCTGTAAGCTGATGTGACAGTGCAGTCTGCGATGAGAAGGTTCATTTCCATCATTTTATTGTCTCTGTTCACAGCAGGTACAAGCTTGTCTCTGGTTTATCCATCATGTAGCACCTAACTAATTTGCTCAATAATGTGGCTGCATGTCCAAAGTTTTCAAAGTTTCTCACAAAAACAGAGTTTCAGGAGATTTGAATAATTTCCATTATCGTAGTTTGTTCACTGATAATGGGTGTGAGGAGAAGGAGGAGATTTATGCCTTTTGCTTGTGTGTGAGAAAGACATGAATTAATGAAAGTATAGTTGGTCAAAACCTTTTGGATTACACCCTTCTTGGTTAAAATAACAGAATCTAGCATATTAAATCCCTGATATTTATGAAAAAATAGTATATTAAATTTTTCTCAAAGCCACTTTGGAATATGTTTCAAAATTATCCAGCCATTTCATTAGAAAACTTTTTAAAGACATTCCAAAGCATGAATTGTATTTAATTTTTAAGCTGACTAGGTAATGGTGTTAACAAGGAAAAATACTCATATCAAATTAATTATTTTGAATTTTTGTAATAAACATAGGTTATTTCATATGTTACGTCACATGAGTGTGAGACTGGGAAATTTCATTCTATTTATTCTTTATTTTTAAGAAGTGGTGTGAATGCAGTGATGCTAAAATAAGCCAGAGCATTACTTCTAATAAGAGAGTGTGTTATTTTTCAAAGGAAGAGCAAGAAAAAGGGTTTTCCTGGGGAAAACAAAACTAGACAGTAAACAAAGGACATTCCAAAATATTTGCCTGTAGAACAGGAGATGGTTTTGGGTTTAAATTGCAAGCGAACACACAGCACTGACAGTCCTTGTCCAGCTAACCAGTGGTGTGTGTTTAGACATAATCTAACCTATAGAAATAAACTGGAAATACTCTGTGGAGACTCACAGAAGAGTTAACTCCTTACCTTACTAAGACTACCTAAACCCCAGGTAGTGTGTCCTGTTATAAATTGATCTTTTGATACAGATAGAACACAGAAATGGAAAAAGCAACTCAGATTAACAGAATAATTTAAAGACATTTATAGCCCATTTTCACTATCACATTGTGCCAGAAGAGCAAAGCAGCAGAAGTGATATATAGATCATTGATTTTTATCCCTTTCAGAGCAGCCCTTCTTAGTATTTTTAATGAAACATTAAATGATTGTAATGTAAACTGTAACAGAATGGCATAGTTTTATACTTTCTTAATTGGATGCTAATATCCATGTCAGTATTTGCATGAAAAATGGTGTACTAAGCCAAAATATCAAGGTTTTTAAAACTCCTAATCATTCTTCTGCTGATACCATCTGTCAGCTTAATCTTCACCTCTCAGAATTCAAGGAAGAGGGTGCCTTCAGGGGAAGGAAAAGAAAAAAAATTACAGTTATGAAAGTACAGTAAATTGAGTTTAAACCATGGACCTGAAATCCCACTTGATTATATAGGACTTATTAATTGTCCAAGTTGGAAAATAATCAAGAATTGCTGTTGTGGCACTGTCAGTCATCCTCCCCGGAGGAGCTGTAGGACGCTCTGGAGAAGGGATGGAGAAGGGATGGAGAAGGGATGGAGAAGGGATGGAGAAGGGATGGAGAGCAGCATGGATGAAGGGCTGGCACAGCAAACTCCTGATGGGGAGTGATGGAGCTGCCTCTGAGAGCCCCTGGGGCAGCTGAAACTCCCTGGGCAGCAGTGAAAGTCTGTGTCCCTCTGCGCTGTGAAGGAAGGAGTCTGAATCGTGTGTGCTTGTGCTTCGTTCTCCACAGAACCACAGAAAGGTTTGGGTTGGAAGGGACCTCAAAGACCGGCTCGTTCCAAGCCCCTTCCAGGGGCAGGGATGCCACCCACTAGGTCAGGTTGCTCAGAGCCCCACCCAGCCTGGCCTTGATTCTTCTTTGAGCTTGTCGCTTTTACAGCCACCCTGCACGTGCACAGCCCRCACAGAGCTCTTGTTTGGGACAAGTCACCTCGTATTTGTCGTTTCCAGGACACACATCCTTCAGTGTACTGTGAGCTACCCACCAAGAAAGACAAATCCTCAGAAAAAACAAGGGAGGAGTGGAGCTGGAGAGCACATCACCTGCTGCAGCCTATTCTGAAATTAGAACATGTGTGCAAAGCRAGCACATATCTCCTGGAAGATTATCTCAAATCTCTGCAGCACTGCAGGGGCTGCAGGCCAGTGCTTTCCCGACAAAAGTAAGAGGGTGCACGTTCAAATCTCTCCAGCTGTTAGCAGATCCTTGAACACGCAGCTACTTTACTGGATTGCCCCAAAGGAATTCCAGAGCCATCGCTCTCTCGAAATGTTGCTCTTGTTGGGATTTGAGAGACAAACAAGCGCATCAGCCCTGCAGTGTCTGTGTCTGTCTGGCAGCTGTACCTCCGTGAGGTGCTCCAGGTGAGCCCTGCCCCTGGGACAGCACAGGCTTGGCTCRTCTCCAGCGCCAGGGATTGGGCTGCAGGGAGGGAACCCACAGAGCAGAACAGTTGGTGCTGAGCTCAGTGTGTCCCCTCCGCTCCTCAAAAGGAATCTGCTTCCCACRCTCAAGGACAAGTTTTCAAGCGAGCCCATGTGCAGCAAGTGGAAAAACAAGTAAGAACTGCTTCTAAAGYGCCAATCTAAAAAAAGAAGAAATCAAATAAATGGCTTTTATTTAATTTATTTCATATATTTTAAACCAGTATGAGAGCTGAAAAAAATACAAAAGGCAGTTTTTAATGACATTTTTTAATGCAAAAAAAAAGAAATCAAAGCATTTTAATGTTGAAACCCTTCCATTTTTTTTTTCTTCTTTTTTTTTTTATTATTTTCTTGTCTTTTTTTCCCCACAGGGAATACTTGCAGCTTTTCGTACTGCTTTGAACAGCTGGTCAGAGGAAAAGGAAGAAGTAAAAACTTGATCTGCTAATAGCTGCTCTGCTGCCCTGCTAAGAACCTGCTGCCACCAACAATTGTGAAAGAAACTAAAGCAGGATGCAAGAAGAGAGCAGCCCTTGGCACGAGCAGAGGAGGTGGTGCCTGCAGGGCTCCCCAGGCCAGCAGCTCAGGGATCCTGGCTTCAGGTTTTCCAGCTGGGCCATGAGGTACAGTGGGAGGAGTGTAACCCAAAGAAGACAAAAGGAAGAAGAAATGTAATCTTCATGTGGAAAAATCTAATTTTGGCATAGAAAAATCAAAAGTATTCCTACAAAATTTCCTTCCAGCCTCTGGAATCGACGAGCTGCTGCCAACACCCGTGGCCCTCTGCAGCTCCTAATAGGGCAGGCAGGATCAGACTGGATCAGAGCTCCAGCACCAGACAACTTAGCTTTTTTCCATTAATTCTATTTTCATAATGTCCAAAATAAATTTAAGCATGTGGTTAACTGAAGAGGGTGGACAAGTTGGCATGAGGAGAAGTAGTGTAACTAACTTGCAAAGTGGTCTTTTTTTGTCCCAGGAACTTGTTTATATATGTTAAATCTTTGTGCAGAGCAGCTTGCAAATTTGAGGTTTCACAAGGTTTTTGTATATACGTGCATACATATATATTTATTTATAGAAATGCATTGTACTTTTAAACAGTACTTTGTATTTTATGTTTAAGTGCCACTCCACATCTCATATGAATTTTCTGAATTATTTGTCCTATGTTTGCTTCGCTGTAATTCCAGAATGACTTAAAGTGATCCTACCGAGGAAATTTCCCAGAATCAGAGCTCTCAGACTGGCTTTCTGGTAAGTTGATAGGAGAAGACTGAATTTCAGAATACTTTAAAAAACGGGATCCCTACTTTTCTTTTCTGTTCTCTGTCGTCCTCCCCACCCTTCCTTCAGTAAAGCAATTGCCAGGTCACCAGAGGGATGTGAGTGTTTYGTGTGTTTCCTTGTCAGTAGTTTTAAAGCTCAAGTAGTTTCTCCTACTTCCATTTATTAATACAAGACAGAGTCTAAAGTACACACAGACACAACACATATTCATTTAGCAGTGACAGGTTAACCAGACTTTCTAAAGAATATTAAACACTGTTCAATCAGTGTCATTCTCCGGCTCTTTGTTTGGTCCATTATCTGGGAGCTGAAGGAGGAACTAAACTCCCACATCAGATAATAGTCAGCYATCCTGATGCGAAGGAATTTCCATAATTTATCTGCCAAGGTGAAATTCCACCCAGGGCAGAGGACCAGCCAGAGGCAGACAAACCACTTCAGCCTGACATGAGGCTATTGAAGCCTCAARCAGCACATCAGGCCCTGGGCTGCTCCTTCCAAAGAGGTTTTTTTACTGCRAGGCATCGAATCACCTCCCTTCCAGAGAAGTTAATTGTGGTTACACCAAAGGCCAAATTAATTTCATCATCAGCTTACAAATCAAATTTGGGTCAATAAGGACTAACAAACTGCTTCAAATAATAAAACCCTGTATACGGTGAGGAATTATTTGCCCTCCCTTTGAAGTATTTCTCTTGGGAAATGAAATGGAGAAGGGCAGAAAATGACAGTGCCATCTATTTCATACATTCTCAGTGCCTTTTCACATTCACAAGCCTTTTAGCCAGAGCTTCTTGGCTTTTCCTGTTTCTTGGCTTTTCTTATTTCAAAGGTGACTCAAAACTTTTTGTGAACATGCTAGTCTTAGTTTTGGGTGTCACTGATATCTGTCTAGAAGTCCACTTTAGGTCAGAACCTGGCAAGTAATTTAGCACTTATTTATTGGAACATGTGCATAAGCCTTGAAACCAGCAGACAGTTCCAGCACAAACATCTGTCTTTTCAAAAGATAACACCCTGTCAGGATGCCCCGGAGCAGAATCTCTGCCTTTGGTTTGGAGTAGAAGCAGCAGCAGCCACAGCAGTTAGAGAGCAAGTATTTTTGGAAAGATGACAGCTGGGTTGTCAGACATTAATGCTGAATTACACAATGCTTGTATGCTACAGCAGAAATGTAATAAGCAATTATTCTCACATTATCATCTATAGGGCTGCCAAAGTACTGTCTGAGAGGTAAGATAAAGGRCTTGGGGTCTGCACTGGTCCTATTGATGTTGGGGGAGTTTCCATCAAATGATGTTAAGTCTATTTTCAGTCTTGTCATTTGAGGAAGTATCAGCTTAAACATCTGTCATGGCAAAAAGATATCAACCAGCAGCATCTCCAAGGCAGAATTAYCCCCAGTATGAGAAAAGCTGGTTACTGTAGCTGCTGCTGATCAGAATTTAGCTTCTTCATCAGCAGATTGAGTACAGAGAGTAAAATCATATTTACTTAATCTTCAGTGTTGGAAGTCTCAACAAATTTCATTGTATTTCACATATGTCATTTTTACACAGCACTGTTAAAAAGATCACTGCAGTCTTCAAAGAAAGTAAGAGGTCTCTGGGTAGTGTTTATTTAGATCTTTTCTCATCTGGAAAGAGGAAATAACTCCAGTCAGGGAGAAGGATGAGCAAACATATTGAATAGCTTCTTTGTCAAAGAAAACAACCAAGCAAGYCTAGAGCTGGAAAAGAGATGACTCAGGGTGATATGACACAGGTCTGTGCAGTCATAAATRAAGAAATTAATAGCAAAAAAATGTTCACTGTTTCTCAAAATAGAAGAACAAGAGGACAGCAAATGGACTCTTCAGGTACCAGGTTCAAAACAATTAGGAGGTAATTTTCCAACATCCACTTAAATGSTTAGTTTAGTTAAACTAGTTAGTTAAACAACTAGTTAAATTCAYGGCTATGAGACAGAAATATATTTGAGGTTAAAAAGCCAGCAGCCAAACTAATGGAAGAAAAGAACTCCATCGAGGACATAGTAGATGTAATTTCTGCCTCAGTTGCTAAGTGTTGTTCTTGTAATTTTTCCCTAGATATGCACTGCTGGAGAGTGGATTATGGCCCAGACCAGACCTGACATGGATCTTCTCATGCTCCAAATCACAAGGCTGGAAATTCAGGGATAAACCAGGGCAGGGTGATAGTTTAAGTCAGATTCTTCCAAAATGTTTTTTAGTCCTCACCTCACACCTCTGGTTTCTTAGATTTCAGCTCAGGTTAAGCAGTAACTCATCTGGACAGCACATGAAAATAGTTGAATCCAGCACACTGAAATAAATGCCCAGTCAAGCCATGTTAAGAAGGATCAGTGTATTTTCCCTTCCCCTTGGGGGCCATGCAACACCAAACCGCCCAGCTATTTTTGGGAAGAATGAAGGGCTTCAAGCACAGTAACAACTAAACAAAAGCATTACCTAGAGTGTCAACTGTCACACTTAGAGTGTCATACTGCCATCTGAAGTTGGTTTTATGTGGCATTAATACACAAATATTCAGTAAGTATGTCACTGAAAGTCACGAAATCTTGTTTCTCATGTTAAACAGGATCTGCTTTCCCTGTTGCATTTTGGGAAGTCCAAAATCTGTGCGATTCTGCTCCACATTCACTTTTCCAAGCTGAGAGAGGACTCTGACATAGGTGTCTGTCCAGCTGTGGAATTCAGATCACGGATTCCTTGTACCTCTGTTCCAGCACACCTGTTTTCCAGCTGGGCTCTGGCTTCATCCTTCCTCTGGCTGACCCACAGTCGGGCTGACAGCTGCCCAAGGACAGTCAGCAATGCCAAACACAGGTACAAGGGAGCCTCTAATGAATCCCCATTGCAATTCCATCAATTGTGCGACATACATGGATTGAATGCTACTTGCCACACAGGTGAATGTTTTCCGGGGTGTGTATTTATTAGTAAGAAAAACTGACTAGCAGGGTACCTGAATTTTATTAACAGCATCTATTCATAGCGCATAGATCCATTCTACAATTGTAGTCACTATTTAAAAAATCAACAAAAGGCTACAGCATTATCTGAGCTTCTCTAGCAATTTCCTCTCTCGCATTAGATGTGCCTTACCTTGCTTTTGTTGTCCAAGTATTATTTGTATGATGTTTCACTGTGCTTTAAATRGTTCTCCAGACCATTTCTCAGATGAATTAAGGATAAAATCACCCATTATTGAACAACAGTTATTCCTTTGTTGCCTCAGATTCTCAGTTTCAGATGTGCCAGGGTTAAAAAAAGTCCTCCCTAACTCCTGCAAAGCCCTCCAGGGAGTCCCTGTCACATTTAATCTTTCTCTGTCTCCCTGTTTCTYGGGATGTCTTCTGAATAACAGCAGTTTTGTCTATTTTATTTGCTCCTTCTCTTACACACACCCARTTGAAGAAAAGTAATTGAAACTATAGCATCTCACCTTGCAGTGTCTGTGTAGTTTGAACCGAGGTGCATCCAGAGATCAAATTTCTGCTTATCAACTGCATAAATGTGATCCAAAGCCTGGAGACATCAGTGAACTCYGCAGGAGTTCACTTGCTGAGCAGGTGTTCATGGCCCATCGCAGGAAGAGAGATTTGGGGTAGAAATAGCTTTTCACCTCTACAAACCGAGTAGCTTTTTGCTGCAATTTGCACCTCTGGACCTACCAGCCAGTACAGTAACACCCAGGTTACCCTGGATGAGTCTGTCAGTCCAGGCTGAACACAACAAGTGAGGCATCAAACCACTGTGTGTCTCCTGCCCAGTTTTGCTGTCAAACAGAAACTGGGGAAGCTGCAGGAGCTCTGTGTCTTGCCACACTTGAGCTACAGAAGCTGCATCTCTTTCTGTGCCATGGCACATAGACTTCTGACTTATCATAAGAAAATTCTGCCCATTTTTTACACATCTGACCATTTGTTTTCAGATAGGCAGTCTCTKTTTTTTTTTTTTTAATAGAAGCTTGATTTTTTTTTTAATGGTAACTTCTAAAAATAAAAATAATCACCAGTGTTAAGCTTCCTCCTATAGGAATGAAACAGCAAACAGGCCAGTCAGACCTCGTCAGACAAGATAGTCTTCTGCTGAGATAAACCACCCTGCTATTTCTCAGAAATTGAAGTATCTCATGAAAAACATCCCAGCATCTGGAAACACAGGTGTGAGCCAGGACTCATCAAGCATCCAGACTGCCTTCTACAAAGGGGGAAACTTTTAGCCCTGGGAAAGGCTTTGAAGCACTTCTGGCTCCGGGGCAGCTTCTTCCTTGAGGCCCCTGAGCAAGGAGTTTCCTAAAGCCTGTGGGCAGCCCTGCCTGCAGGTCACCCCTGCYCAGGGGACTGACAGAGCCCCCACCCTCTAACCCTGACCCTGTGGGTTGGGAAAAATTTGTTTGTACCAATAGTTGTCTAATTTGGGGCCTTTTTATAAAACTGCTATGGTGGATGGAACGATTTTGGACCTTGAACGTTATCAAAGAGTTTTATTTCCTAAATATTTCCAGTGCTGAGCAGCTCTTGTTTCTAATAACATGTGCTTGCATTCTCTCCTTGCATTTCTATTGACAGAGACACATTTAAAACCTTAAAGATGATTTTTTTTTTTTAAACCTAATAATTTCATGTTAGGCTTCTGAAAGTCTCTTCTAGGGATTTATGCTTTAATTTCGTTCTCAAAACCTCAGTCTTATCAAGCGACRGTGTGATAGTGGGATATTAAAAAGTTAATTCTGTGATGATTTTTGCTAGTCCCATCTTCTTTCAGAACCTCACAAATTAATATTTAGTYATTATGGTCTGGTGGAAGCCTGTTCTTGGTGTGAATGATAAGACAGGTGTTTGTCATTTTGAAGACTCCAGCAAAGTCAGCCTGTAAAGTAAAGTAAGTAAATGTATTTAAGGCAGTACTTAGCAGCATAAATTAAGTGTTCTCTAATAATCTATGTGARATGTTCAAGAATATTTTCCATTCAATTACAAAAATAGACTGTGGAAATTATCACACGTTCTCAAGATTGGATTAGCTTTTTATTTCTTATCGTGGAGCAGTTAACTTCTGGCTATTTCTTCCAGGACATAAGCCCAGTTGCTGCCCCTTTCCAGAGGCAAGACTTTGGACACGAGTGGCACACAGAGGTAAGTTACAGTGGCACCAGTCTGCCAAACAGGTCTTTGGCTGTTGGCACCATTGCTTGGGATCACTGTGGAGTGGAAGGTCAGTGGTTCCAGWGGGGAAAAAAAAGGAATCACAGTGAAACACCAGAAAATGGGTAATTCAGGGATGGAAATCTGACTGCTGCGCTTTCTCTGCAAAATATTTTCTTCTGCTTTTGCCCAACTTGTTTTGTGTTTTGCYGTTTCCAGTGAAACAAGTTTGAGTGTTTCCCTCGGGAAATCATAATGAAGGAACCACAGCCTTGCTGTCAAATCCATTTTTTTAAAAATTTTTCCTTGATTTGATCTCTCCTATTTACGCAACACTTCACAGTTCTTTGTATTTCGGTTCTAAGCATTTCCTGTGCAAACATGGCCTTAAAATATCTGCTGGCTGCTTTCCCTGCCTTCTGTTTTAGCCAAGCTATATCTAAATTACCTTGAATTTCTTTTTTTTTAATCTCATGTGAATGCTTATATTTCTTTGGTTGGGTTTTTTGTGGGCTGTGTTACCGCTGTGGTTTGCCACTCCTCTCACCACCACCACCCTCTCTCCCATCAGCACTGGACTTAGGATGTCCAAAGGCAGCTCCTGGATCACACCCTGAGGATTCCTGCTGAGCTCCTGTTGTGGAAGAGCTGGCATAGACAGGAAGAAAAGCTGCTTTAAAGGTATGATAAGATAAAAAAGAACAGTGGCAGCAGCACACTGTGAGAAGCTCCAGGGTTGCTCTTGCTCCCCTGTGATTGTTGACTGTTAAACACGTTTTGTCTGGATGCCCATTTCTATTTTAGGCATTCCTTAGAATGGGGCCTCTTTTTCATGAGATAATTTCTTATCACTGCTGGTCTTTGATCTCCAAATGCCGGTCCAGGCGCAAATACAATTTGCAATTATTTCTTAACGGTAGAAATTACGATAGTAGTTGTGTTGCCTTTTTTAAAGCAAGTTTTGTCTCTGCTAGTGAATATCTGCAATTTGAACTATTGTTCCTCAGATGCAGGTGGGTTTATTTCCAATGAAGAATCCCACTGTCAAGGAATTGGAGAGTTCTTTGGGTAAATTAAACTCCTTTTATCTCCTTATWCTTTCACTTGGATCATTTATCTGCTATAGATCTAATAATTGAGATGAAACCCATACCGTATTYTATTCTTTTAACTGACAATGAGGTTAAAGAGGTGTCCTTTTTCCTTCTTACTCATTCATTTTGGGCTAGGGTTGGTGAGGTGGTGTGGTGGCCCAATGACACTGCCACAGGCCACTGTACCAATGTCCCTAAGGGCAACGAGGCAATGACCCCACTTTCTTTGCCTAGCTGTACCTTTGTACAAGGTTTGGGAAGATTCACCTGGTCAGAGRGGCTATGAATTTCCATTTCAGTTAAAATTTTTTCAAACCAAATGAACACAAGTCACTTTTAAATASAAAAGTTTTGGGTGGGTTTTTTTGKTTTTTTGGTTTTTTTTCAGCTGCAGTTGACTAGATATATTTTCTGCCCAAGAATCTGGTTTAGTGCATGGTGTGAAATATTGCTACATGGCTTCAAGAAAGTAGAAAGCCCAAATATTGYTGCTGTGCAGCAGAAGTGATGGGGTGCTTGAGAATATGACTGGTGAGCATTTACTTGGATTAACAAGCAAGATGTCTGCAGTCCACTAAAGAGCATCAGTGACCACTCAGACTCCTGAGCACTGCACAGGGAGGATATTCAGACCAGGAAAAGTTAAAATATAGTGCTGAAAATCCATAACATTTCTGTGAATAAATGAAGCTCGRAGTCATGCTCAGTGTGCTCGTGAACTAACAAAGCAGATTAAAAGTGAGTGGGAGGTGCATGACTCGAGATCTAATCAGTGGAAAGACACAGCAAAATGAACGAGAAACTGATAAAATGTGTAAAAAGAGTGATTGGGAACTGGATTTTGAGCTTGCAGATGTTGCTGGGCTCTCTCTGTGCACTGTTCTGCCTCAGTAAAGGGGTGTGGGTGGCAAACCCAGCCCTAAAACATTGTGCTTGGACATACCTGAGTGAATCAGGGTCTGGTCTTTTGTAATGAGGATTTGTTCCAGGGATAAGGGAAGACAAGGCTCCAAACCCATATTCCTCAGTCAGACCAGGCTCAAATAAGTGGCCTTTCTGCATTTGCAATCCACTATACCTTAATAGGTAGTAGTTAATAATTTAAATTATCTGCAACCAAAACAACGTGGCATCTGGAGGTAAATGCAGAGGGCTTCACAAATTTGACAGTTGCTCTCAAGGTAGCAACTGCTCTTGGTGGAAGGTCCCCAAACTGCTTAAGGTATGTTAGAAATATTAAAATAGAAATGGCTGCTTTGTTCTTCTGGCTGGCTCCAACTTGAGCATTGGGTCACATCAAACTGAAGTGTATTTTTTAATGATCAGCGCTAGCTGTGATGCTGAATCYTGAGAGATGATATTGGGAAAGGGGGATTAGGACTAAATTGGCTTCTCTTCAGGATGTTGGGAAGAGAAAGACTAGCAGGAACTACCAGGGAGTGGTAATGACAATGTTCCATAGTCACTTTTCAGTGTATCTCACTCAGAAACAGAAACAAAATTACTTCACTCACACTAAACAGATAATCCAGCTTCCATGCCTTCATTATTACAAAAAAAGAAAAAAAAAAGAAAAAAAATAATAAAATAATAATGATAATAATAATAATAATAAATATAACAATAAACAAATGTATATTTTTTAGAGAGAGGGAGAGAGGTACAGAAAAACTAATACTAATCACAATGTCTCGTTGGACTTCAGACCACTAGTGGCATTGTGAAGTGTGTCCAAGTTTTAGGTTATTCTGCTTAATTGACCATGATTTATTTCACCCAACAGTTTGACAAATGACATAAAGGAAAGTTTTGGATAATTAAATAAATATATGTAATACCCAACTAGATTCATTCTACTGGTCCAAAAGACCTTTAACAAACACATTTTCAGGGAAATTATAACTTTCTTTGCGTTACGAGTAATGCAATATTAAGCATATACCTCAGCTCTTGAATTATGGCTTCATCTTTGATGTTAGTGATCAAATATTCATTGCCTTGATTATTCAAATAATTAGACATTTTATCAGTTTCTTTGAAAAGCTCAGAAGTAAAAAGGCAAATCCCTTGAAGGGCTGTTCAATATTTAGTTTACTGTCAGCAGAAGAGCCATCAGGCAGGAGGATACTGCGACAGGGGAAAAAAGAAGTGTTTGTTGCGGAAAGTCTCCGATTTTCAAAGCGAATGCTTTACAGCCTTTGCTGTCTTGTAGTCACTTCTTGCTAAAAAACTGGAGGTCTCCACACTTGAGGATACTTATCACAATTTCAGGAGCTTTAATGGCAGCAGAGCCAGGCCAGCCCACGGAGTGCTGGTCTGAGATGAAATCCCTTACACAGCTGAAGGGTCTGCTCAGGCATCCATTCTGCTTTGACTTAAATGGTGTTTAAAGACAACACCGTGGGGAAAGTCTCCATTTCACCCTTGCAGAAGAGGTGATGCAAGGATTCTATTTTTATGCTTAAAAATAGAATTCAAGATCACGTATAATTACAACTAGAGATGTAAATTCCTTGGTTTCTTTATGAACAGCAAACAATGTTTTTAAGGTTATAATTTACCAGTGGCATGAAAAGAAAGATTAATATTTAGATCTTTGTTATGCGTAATCGTTTCAAGATCTCTGACTGCTGTGTGGATGTCGTGGAACATTAGAATAAAATCAGCTCGATGCTCATGCATAATGTGCAAGAAGTTCTTTGTTTGTTATAATTTCTACTCTTTCACATTAATTGTAATCAGCAGAGGATGCAGGCTGTAGCTGTCTTGCTAAAGATAAATACAAATATAGCAACAGTATTTTTCATTCTATTTATTCATTTATTTCACCCCGCATGCCTTCCATGTAAAATGTGTCTCTAAAGAAAGATAACGAGAGTATTTCAGTGTGTGTGCACTGTAGAAATGGGAGTGCAGAATGTATGTGTGCTTTTATTGAGAGACAAAATATAAGTGATTTCCATCTCTTCCTGCTACATATTTTGGTTATGGCTCCATGCTCCAGATGTTTATGGAGGCATGCAAAAATATATTCTCCAAAAAAGTCAGAAGTGGCTTGACTAAAATATTAATTATTTTACAGTTTAAATCATTATAAGTGTTATCTATAAAAAAAAGAGGTCAGCATGAATGCTTCATAATAAAATACTCTTCTATACCACTGTAGGAAATATTTTATGTACAGAAGTACATAACAAGTTTAAACTTGTTTGATTTCACCATCCTAAACAAGCCCATTGCAATGAATAATACAAAGAGTTAAAAACATCATGTGGGTTTTTTTCTAACTTAAGTGTTTGAGGTACTTTTATGAATATGTGAATAGTTAAGTAATTTCTGAAGAAAAAGATGTGCTTATCCATATCCAAGCACTGTATTTTCAAGAGGCCTTTCCTTTTCCTTCCTACTGGATCAGAAATAGAAAGATTGCAGCAGTTACCAAGTAGTCAAGGAGAAAGAGGACAACGGGGAGCATTAAAAGCAGGCAAGTGTTTTTATTTTCATTTTGGTTTTGTTACCGTTCAAACTAAGACGTGACCCCACTGTTTTCTTTCCTTCAAGAATGATTTTTTATTCATACTGAGAGAATCCAGGGTTTCTATGAAACTCAAAATACTAAAATGATTCTTTAAGCAATATATAAAGAATTCATTGTCTTGTGAAGGCCGAACGAGTGCCAGCACATAATTCCCTGCCTCTGTCTGACRGACATTATCACTGCTGAGTAGGATGGTTTTGCACAGATGGGATTTATGGCCAGCAAAATACCAGAAATGACTGGTTGGTGTCAAACTGGGCCAYGGTTTGGAAGCACTGCACGAGGAGCAAAGATCAGGAGTCGAGGGAACACATGATGGAAGGRCTCTCCTGCCACAAGGCCCTGCCATCGACTCCGTTGTGACAAACCCAGGGCCATGCAGYGGCAGTTGTTGTCAGTTCATATCCCTGGCCATAGGGAACAGCAGTCCTGACTCCAGCTGAGTGTGTCTCCTCAGCTCTTTTCAGAACTTTGCAAACAGTTCAGCAGCAGGAAGGCAGACAGACTGTTAATAGAGATTTAGTTCAACCTTTGAACGRGACCCTTTTAGGAGGTAGAAGCAGAGGTTTCGCTGATTGTTTCAACAGCAAACTACTAAAAGGGTTTTCTTGAGAGCCTRTGGGTATCCAGTAACCAGAGGAGACCAAAGGAGAGGAGGGGAGCCCCATTGTCTCTGACAGCTCAAAGAGATGGAGCAAAGAGCATCTGTCCCATGGAGGAGATGAGATTCTGCTCAGRGAACACTAAGTCTGCCAAGCAATCAAGTCAACATATCTAACACCTAAAGAACCTTTCTGAATCCTTTCTCATTTTYCTTTTTTTCCTCTGGAGGGGTTGAGTGATCTCTGCATAGAGTGAATTTGAAACTGAGCTAATGGCTGTGCTTTCCTATTCYTTGTGTAGTCCTTTCAGTGCAAGATTTTACACAGAAGCCTGCATGGTGAATATGAGCAAGAAAGAGACACACAGAAATATTCTGCTTGAAAGCAGCCAATTAAACATGTAATTTTTAAATGGGGAGAAGAGAGTAAACAGAATCCAAAGTGGAAATTCAACATGTTTTTGTATTATTTCATATAACAAGATGTAACCTTTATAGTTCTCCAAGTGTTTAGAAAGCTGGATGCATAGTTCCAGAACAGACCTTGTCCTAGAGAATCTGCTGAGCACAGCTTTTATATTGTTGTATTAATGCAATTTATTTGCTGTGAAATGTTCACATTATTGAATCCTATTTTTCTCCCAGCTGGTCATACTGTGGAAAGCAAACCATCCAGTTTAAATAAATAAAACAATACCATTGTGCTGGCAAGTTAGAAGGTAGCTATTCTGTGTAATGGAAATGCAAATATGAAGGCAATTGTTATTTCATGGATAAATGGAACTTACAGAAAGGTGGTGCAATGTTTTTCCCCTCTTTTGTTCCTCTAATCATTAGGTCACACACTAACCCATCCTTCATTCACCACATACCATACATTTTAGTGCACTTCTGTTGTGGAAAAATGTATTTCAAAAGGGTTTATGAACACTTCTTTTCTGATCTAGTAGCTTGGTGAGCAGAGGTTGAGGTATCGAATTACCCAAGGTCTCCAAAAGTTATTTCACAGACATCCTCTTTGCTGAAGATTACTTGAGGTAATAGCTGTTTGCCTGTGGGTCTCTTTCTCATGTTGGAGAGTAT
This sequence comes from Amblyornis subalaris, assembly GCA_018881555.1. Classification (NCBI taxonomy): domain Eukaryota; kingdom Metazoa; phylum Chordata; class Aves; order Passeriformes; family Ptilonorhynchidae; genus Amblyornis; species Amblyornis subalaris. The sequence continues at coordinate 6,084,688 of JACAXG010000014.1, forward strand.
TCTCGGTACAACATCCTTTTAGGCAGCTCTCAGCACTCCAAACAATAAGCTACTTACTCACTCTCTCCTCTCTCTATTTTTGCACTCATTAAGAACAAATGTACAACCAGGAAAACTGAAGATGACTCTTAAATTTCCAATAAACATTCTTATTGCCATAATCTTTTTGGTGCCCTAAAAGATGGTGAATATTTTGCTAACATTGATTCTTTCTTTCTCTTTTTTTGTTTTTCTATAAACACAGTGAATTTTAGGAGGGTCAGGAGTTACGAGAGTCAGAGGAGTGCAAAGCCAAAGGTAGGTAGAGGGAGCACATAACTAGTGAGGGGCAGGAGCTGAAGGCTCTGCTGAGCAGACTTCAGGGCCACGATGCAGAATGAGGAACTGCAAGTCTGGAATTAATGGTTCTCATATTAATCCTATTTTAGTGCTTCTAATCTGTCCAGTGGCCTTGGAGACAGGGGCATTCCCTAGACAGCATTCCCCACCTCGTCCGCGGCTCTGCAGCTCTCGGAGCCGAGGGAGACTCGGAGAAGCCTCTGCCTTTCTTGGTGCTTATCCAAGGCAAAGGGAACTGTGAAACTTTTGAGGATCACCTTTCACATTAAATCTGTTTTCTTCAGGAAATAAATTCTCACTTCAGCTCGGCCTGTGCTATATAAGTATACAAATCAAGAAGTGTTTCTGATTGAAAGGGCACACACCGATTGCTTCAGGCTGCTAATAAAATCCTTGCATGAAACCAAGAGGGGGCTCAAAAGTGATAATACACACACAGAAAAGTGCCATTTTTTCCAAAACAGCACACCTTCCTCACCATTTTCTCAGAGAAATAGTGCTTTCTTTATATTTTAGGGACACTTACAAGGATTCCTGCTAAAAGCTGTAAAAGCAGGATTCAGCACCTGTATTAAGGCTACAGTATTTGAAAATAAGCTGATGAAGATCTCAAAGATCTGGATGAGAATAGCAAAATATTTTTATTTCAATGCACAATTAATGCTGCAGTGTAAGGAGAAATTCCAAACTATCTTCTAACCAAGGACTTTTATGCTCCTATCCTCAGCATATTTGAATCTGAACTCCATTTTATCTTCCAGTTGAGTCTGATTCAGTTTCCCTGTAAAGGACAGAAAAGCTTTGCATTAGTTTCAGTGTGGGCTGAAGTGTTATGGACAAGGCGAAAGAGGTCAGTGAGCATTTACAGAATCAGGTATGAGCATTCCCAACTCACAAATGGATAATATGATAATATATAGTAMCCTGTGGGAATGCTGAGCACTTGGAGAATGATTTTCATGAGGATGTGTCGTACCTTACAGCTGGGACTGTCTCCATCGCAGTGTATTGCACATACAGCCAACACCAGCCTCACACAAACTACCCCACATCAAGACAGTGATGAAATGACATTGAAAGAAGTGGGGTACACAAATCTGTAATGGGTTCTGCACTGCAGAATGAAGCCTGAACCATTTCAACCTCCTCTTGGCCCAGAAGAATGTCTACATATCTGAAAGGTTATTTTAAAATTCTATTTCTTCTCTGTATTCTATAAAGGTATTTCGTTAATTCAGTATGGTAGGACCAACTGTGTAATAAGGCACTTCTCCTTTCAGACTTGTTAGATGATACTTTCGCAAGCTATAGGTAAAAAGGTCCTGATCTCCAGGGGATGAGAGTAGGAGATTGTCCAGTAATATGGATCATTTTTCTTGCCTGTCTGGAATTTTTATTACAATGCTAGATCCACCACAGAGCAAAGAAAATGACAGGGAAAGCATCGACAGCATTCTCCAGTGCCTGCTGAGRTCTTTAGCCTTTAAATATTTCAGGCAGCATCTCTGATTCAGAATGAAAATGGACAAATGAAAATATGAACTGAGTTTTTCAGGATGGGAGTTGCGGGAAGAGCTGGAGATGAGATTTATCAGGGTATGGAATAGGTTTTTAGTGGAAAGTTATGGCAAATTAGCCTGAATATAGTATTCAGATATATGGCAGGAAGCAATTCTGGAGAGTTATGGCAATAAGCAAAGTAGCCTACAGGTCTTTTTCATCTGGACAGTTTGGGAATGAGTCTGTGATTGGTTTCTCTCATGGTTCAGTCTGCAGCTGGTGAGCAAGGAGGGGGAAAAAAAGTCAATATTATTTTTTTTAAAGTGTTCCCATTATTTTGTTCTCTGGCCAGTACTCATTACTGTATAAGTTAAGTTTCTCACTTACTCTGTAGCGCTCTGGAAACAATTTTGATCGCAGAAAGAACCAAAAGGTACTTGGAGATGGTGACAGGAAAGTAGGGGGGGCAGAAACAGCAGGGAAAGACCAAAACTGCTCATCTCATCACTCCCCTCGCTGCTATAAAAGCATTCAGCTCGAAAGAACATTTTTTTCAGGCCATGTTCAATCTTCTGCAGTTTTAGAAGTCTCCAGGGATGGGGAATATTTTCTCAGCACTTACTGGGAAGTTGGAGTGTGTCAGTTCCAACTAATAAATATCAGGTTTGACGGTGGCATTTACAAGTCGCCTGCTCCGCTGAGCTCAGTGCACAAGTTAACAGCTCTCAGCTCCTTAATTATCTTGTCTTTCCCACAAAGATTTGTCAGGAAGCCTTCTGATGATGCCTCAAACGGATGTGCTGTAGCAGTGAAGCAGGTTTTGACTTCAGCAAGGTTTCTGGGTTCCTCAGGACACCTGGCATGGCAGGAGGAAGTGACTCAGCAGTTGTTTCAGTGCTCGTTCCTCCGACCCCCACAGGATTKTCCTTAAAATGGATTTGCCTGGAGGTTATTCAACTTTTTCATCGTACATTCAACAGAAAGAAAGAAGAAAAAAGTCTCCCCTCGAACAATGTTCTGTATTATTGAAGGCAGTTTGGGGAAAAGATCTGGTATCTAGGACAGRGTAGAATATAAATTAACATGGAAAGAACAAGAGGAAGTTTAACACAGCCTATGGAATCCAGGACTTTTTCATAATTAAATTCTTGCTTCTTAAGGAGAGAGGGACTCTTTCTCCTTCTTCACAGATTTTCCACTGAAAATTTTTTATTAGCAGTCACAAGGCAGGTAGAGAAGAGACCAGAAGATCCTATTGCTCTGTGATTGCATGTATTTTTCTCTCTCCTTCATGAAACATTATAAAGAACAAATAAATATAAATTTCACACTTGTGGAATGATGCCGTCTCTACATGCAGAAATTAATTATAAATCCTTCCAAAGTAAATCCTTATGATCTCATCAAATTACTATATTAAAAATCWTGATAAAAAAATCATGTGAGATTCTCAAATATATGAAATGTAAATCAATTCTCAGAAAACCAGCCTGAATGAATGCATTAAGCCTATTCCATGGGTGGTTATACAGCCACTTCGAAAATTTTTTGTTCATGCCTACAATCACCTACAGTGGCACMATAAGAAAAATCTCAAGCCTTCCATCCTATTTGCTGCAACCATGGCACAGGAATTAGACAGGAGACTTTGAAACAAAAATACTCTGTGATTTTGTTAAAATATGCTGAGCACCTGAAGTAAAAAAAGTCCACTAAAGACTCAGTATGTTCTTTGACCAAATAGCAGTTTAGAGGGTGAGAGATGCAGAAGGGAGCATCTCTATTTCCCCTGGTAAAGCTATACAGCATACATATAAGCAAGGTGAACAAATATGTACTACCACTAATCCACAGTACTACAAAGTGTCTGAAAATACACATTTCTAGAAGATTTAATACTTTACTCTAAAGGTAGGAAGGTATTTCAGTCTGTCAGTGCTTTCATTAACTTAAATTATGGAAGACTGTACTCATGCAAAATTTGCAGTGTACATTAAACCATCAAGGGTAACAACATTCTTGAAGCCCGAATGAATATTCAAAATGATCTTGATAAATTGGAAAGATGGCCAAGGTTCAACGAGGTGACATTGGGCAAAGGGCAGTGTCCTACTCAGTCTCACAAGGGAAGAGCAGAGCTGAAGTGCAGGACTGTGGCAGGAGTGCAAATCWCATCTGGCTGTAAGGTAACACCAATGGCATATGCAAAACTTGGGGGGTTATTATTCTTTGGTACTTGGCACTGATAAAAGTCTCATCCAGAGAACACCATTCAGGACTAAAATATCTTGACAAAAAAAAAAAAAGGTATATGTAAATTGACAGAAGTTCGGAGACACCAAGAACAGGAGTTTTGACAAACATCTCTGCATAAAGATAGAATAAATTGGAAATAAAATTGAGCTTTTTTTTTTTCCTTTTTTTTTCAAGAAAGAGAGCGAGACAGAGAGAGAAGAAAAGAGAAGGGAAAGGTAAAGAGAAGGGGACAGAGCCAGGCAGACAGACAAGGGCTGTTGGTGGGGGAGAGACTTGAGAAGTTGTTAAAATAAGTCACTGGTTTTTATGTTCCACCACCTGCACTGGAGGAGAGAAAAGCCAATATTGCTGAGGTTTTTGAAAAGGTTATTGTTGGAAATTAGCAAACATTTTATGATTCCTGAAATACAAAGTGTGAATGAAGGCATGGGGCAGTGATGTGGTGGCTCCCTGGCACCCATATCAGACCAGAACAAAGCAAGAGACAAGAGAGCTCAGATACAAAAAGCTATTTTTAATCTTGAATTTTTTAAATAAAATAATTTRATGAGATCACACCGATTTATTTTGGAAAAGTTTTTAAAATAATTCCTGCGTATAGACAGAGAAGAACAAGTGAAGAAAGAGGCTTTGGCCTTTCCAGCTCCCTATCGCCTCAACACTGGTACCAGCTGCATTTCCCAGGTGAGACTGTGCTGGGAGGGTCACAGGTGTCTGTCACAGCAGGAGATGAGAGCATTCAGTGGAGTTTTGGATGCCTCAAGAGCCCATCTCCCCACTGCTCACCAGGAAAATACATGCTGGGCACAGTTTCTTTAATTTGAGGTTAATCAAAGTATTCTGAGTCCTTTCYCAGTACAAGATGACAGGACTAACTCTGCTATTGAAGCTCTTCCAATTATTTTGGGATCACATATACAAAGCACACCTTGCAACACAACCTCAGGTGAAAATGGTGAATGTAACCATCCTGAGGCAAAGCCAAGAGACATTTCTAGGGAATAATGAGAGTTTTGATAGTGAGAGCAAATAACCAGGTATGTTTTTAATCTCTACTCCATTAAGTACCTAAAGATGCAACTGAGGACAGACGAACCCCCAAAGACTGAAKATTGTGTTGTGTTTATTTTGCTTAGAAGATACATAAAATGAGTTTAAAACCAAACAGCAACAAATGCAAGATAAAAACTGTAACTCAGTCTTTGCTCAAGACATAGTTCTGTACCATTTCTTACTGCTGAGAAACACCGTGGCACTTGTGCAGAGCAACGAGGAAGCTAAACAGTGGAACTGACATTAATCACACATTATTCTCGACTTCAAATGTCCAAAAATCTACATTATTCACCAGGTTTGAYGCTTCACATAATAGTCAAAAAAAGACTTCTTTTTCTTGACTCAACCTACAAACCCTCTCTCATTACTGCTAAGGACAAGACACCAGAATTAAGATTACATTCACCCAACAACAACAACAACAAGCTCCACACAATACTCTCCAGCCATTCTTTCCCACACTTCTGACACACAAAACAGGCTGAGAGCTTTCAGATGCTGAATGCCATGTAATGCTGTTAACTGGAATAACTGAGTATCTTTGCTGAAGTATTTCAAGGCATTTTCAATCACAGTTAATAAAACCAAGCAGCATTAGGTTTTTAAAAAATGGTTGAGCTAACATTTCAATGTGATTCTTTTTTACATTTTTCAAAAATGTCTGATTTGTACATTTAATAGTGGCATTGACTAAAGACTGGAAGGACTGTATCCTCAGTGGTGGAAATGTAAACGGTATCCATCTTTAGATCCAAGCAAATTAAAAAGCATAATTCCTATGGGTTCTCATAATTAGATACTTACAGTGGATTTTGGAGCAAAACATTAAGCATAGATCTGCTGTCATAACCACTGAGTGCTAAGGAAGAAGGCATTCAAAGGATATTGATAGCATTTAGGTATTTTGGTTTTAATGAAAAATTATGGGATTGACAACCCAACTACCATTCTTCTGGAAATATGCCTAGCTTTGGTGGAATTTTTAAAAAACCTCTCCTGGGTGTCTCAGTGGTTTATACTGTTTGAGCTGAGCAGCTTCAAGTTCTGTGTTAATTAATCTTTTCAAACACATCATTTAAACGTAGAATGACACTTTGCAACCTTGTTTTTGCTGGGCATTAACTCCAAGTGAGTGGCATGCTGTTGGTATAGAAGAAAAGCATAGACTGGGAAGCAGTTGTCCAGAAAATAAGAAAATTCTGAAGAGGAAAGAGAATGCCATGGAGTGACTCTGGCTAGGATCACAGATTTTTTGCTTAGGGAAATGAAATAATGGGAAGTTATGGGGAAAGATCAAAGAATGAATGACCACATGGCAAAAGAGAATAAAAACACAGGATACATTCACAGCTGCCATCTGAAATGCACTTCCTTGCTTCTTCTGCCCGGGTAAAATCTACAGTTTGAACAGAAATTAAACTGCTATCATTTACATGCATCTTGCATCAAGAGGGAGGTCCAAGCAGTATTTATGCTGCACATGCTGATATTTTATACAGTTCATTACCAGGGCACTTCCAGATGCACTGAAATACAAGGTATTCAGCCTATTATTCAGGCTTTTGTGGGTCCTTCCTCAAAGTGAGGGTTTGTGTGTTATTTCATGTCTGACCCCAGTCCCTGGTGCAGCCTGGCCCGTGCTGCTGATCTCAGCTGCTGTGGGTTAGTGATGGCAGTTCCTGAAAGGACTTTCTGCCCAGCTTGGATGTGGATGAAAATTTTCTACAGACTGAGTGCTGGAAATCCCTTAAAGGACTAGAAATCCCTTAAAGAACTAGAAATGCCTCTCCTGAGCTTTGCTTGCCTGCTTTTATCCTMGTTCATTCTCTTATTTCTATTCCTTTTGCTTTTCTGTTGTCTCTAACAGTCACAGAGCTGGATGATCTCCCGCAGCAGGCACAGGCTCTGAGCAAGGCACACAGAATATTACACTGTCTCTATTAAAATGACTCCTAGTAACCAAAAAATACACCCAAAGAATGTCATTGAAGCATCTGTCTTTCCTATCTGGATCACTGTGGAGTGGAGCTGATGTTAATACAGGGGTTTCTTCACAGTATGTTTGTGGGCGAAGCCCATATTAAAAAGAAAAGGAGATAATTTTTAATACAAACACAATAAATATTAAAAAAAAACAATCAAACAAACAATAAACCCTTCTCTCAAAAAACATTTYGGGGTACAAACTTCTTGTAAGCCTCCCTGTGCTGGTGAAGTTTGTCCTGAAAGGAGGCTTTGAACAAGGTGTAACAATCTTGCCTCATTTCAAAGCTTTTCCTAGAGAAAATACATCTCTTGGTCTYGTTAATGGGTCTAATTCAGCACCTGCAGGAAGAAAGCGAGGCCAAAAAGAATGGCAAACAATTCCTTTCACACTGGGTGCTGGGAAAGGGATCTGCTGTTGAGCTGGATAAGGGAAAAGTGCCACTGTGGTGTCAGAGCTGCTCAGAGTAATCAACCCCCCCAGGCACAGCCCCACAGTGCTGGTGCAGTGCCAGCCCCTCACGGGACACAGGCAGGGGAAACGAGGCTGTTCTGTGAACAAAAATCCCCCTCGGCACTGGCGCTGGGGCTGGGGCTGCCCACGCCTCACCTGGGGCAAGCAGGGCTGGTCTTGCTTTAATGCCTATTCGCTCACTAGGAATCATTTTCACAGTCACTCTGTTGTCCCTGGCGCATTCTGCTTGCCATTGCCACCTCTGTCCTGCGAAAAGAGGGGGAAAAAACACAGTGGCTGAAGCCAATTCTGTTCTGAGCCCTGCCCAGCACCATGTGTAGGCTTCATTTAAACCTGAGACATGGTGGTATTTGGCCCAGTGCTTTTGTGGTGTTTATTTTGTTCCCCTTGGTTAGCTGGAGCTTCAGTCTCTTATGCTCAGGATTCCCCSTGTGGGTTCCCCCACCTCAAACATTTGGGACATCAGATTTTCAGACAAAGTGCTCTACTTTTTTGGGTCTGTGCTTTACTGTAGGACCATTCAAACGATGTGAAGTCAGATAGTGGCTGATAAATCGAAAGTTCAATCGACTGCTTCTATTTATTTTGTATCTTCTCCATTTTTGTGGTTTAAAAAATGTGTAAATATCACCCAGAGCTTGAATGTTACCATGTTGAAGAGGGAATATTAGCAAATAATGTGAATTTAGGTATTTAAGCAGAGCATCTACAATAACACTGTAATGCCTGAAGGGATATCCTACAATTCTTAGAATTAGTGCAGATAATTAAAATGTTATTTTAGACAGACTGAAATACTAATTATTGCTTTAGCTGAGATTCCATTTATAGCAAGCTACACTTAACATTTGATCAAGAAAGMAAATGCAAGAGGGATCATTCATATTTACTTTGTTTCTGGGGCAGCAATAAATTCAATTTATCAGTAAGGTATTCAAATTAATACAAAATGAGCCTGTACATTTAGGAGAAGAAAATTTCATGTCTTTTCTGAAGCTTAAAGAAACCAGAAGCAAAGGAAAAAAAAAAAAAAGAAGTAAAAAAATGTATTGTAGCTCAAATTCAAGGCAGTACACTTTCAGATTTTTCTCTCTACACAAGGCAGAAACTGAAATAAATAAGAAAATAAATATCAACAAGAAAATCTGACACAGGCTGCCGCTTCTTTCCATATTCACTAAACTAAATCTTCCTTGTGCTTTGATCAATTTAAGGAGCAAACTAGTTTTCCTTTTAGCCTAAAGATCTAAAGAAGATTGCCTGTAGAGTTCAGGATGTTTGAGACATTTGACAATTCCCCCCATGAGTTGYACCCAAATATTTTTGCCTTGAACAAGAGAGTACTGGAAAGAGAGAGAGTTTATGGAAGTAATTATGGAATATTGCAGCTACTCACTCTTCCAACACCRGCTTAATCTGCTCCCTGCAGGATTCCTGCTTACTCAAGACCTCTGAGGACTCAGATTACTCTTGTCAGCAGGAGTTAAGGACATTTAAGAACAGGAAGATCAGAAAATCACAACCTTTGCAAGCCAACCTCATCTGCCTCTCAAYGAAGATTTGCCCAGACCTTATGGCCTAAAGTCCCAGGGCAGGACCTCCTGGCATGGAAAGAGAAATCCTTCCTAGCAGTGSCCTGGGGCTGTGCTCCCTGGAAATCTTTACCCTTATTGAACCAGGTTTCCTTAGGAGAGTTTTGCTCCCCAAATAGCCTCCTCCAYGTCAGATGGGAACTCAGGACATTTGGGAAGTGCAGCAGGCTGCTCTTTGGAAGGCTGTACCCCACAAACCATGTTTTTCTCTTGACTCATGCCTGCAAAGCCCATGGCATTGTTCAATAACCTTTCTGTGCAGCTGCTCATGCTAAATTCCTCCCAAAATTTCTACTTTTTTCTTCCTCTTGCTCCTATTCTTTTGCTATTTCTTGCTGTCTGTCTTGTTTCTGGGTGTGGGGCAACTATGCACCAGTCACCTCTTGGGGATCTCCTGGGGATGTATCTTATTGTCATTTAATTTTGRCTTTTGAAGTACATGCCTTAGTTTTGATAAAAACTCAGCCACTTTTGTAGGGCTTGGGTCTTCAAAGACCTGGATTTTKCTCCTGTCTCCAGACCAGGCACACTCAGCAGCTGTGGATAAGTCCTTTCACCTCTCTGCTTGTGGAATTTTGYATATTTGGCATTAATTTTCAAAGCTGTTTTAGATTAAGATCATTCATTCCCATGTACTCGTATAGAGCCTGCTATAACATGGCCCTGATTTCACTTGAGTTTACTGAAGGATGAAGGAATAACCACATTTCAGAGGGGAGGTAAAGGCTGAAATCAGTAGAACAACTGCCAGTTCTTATTACTGCCAACACACTTAATTCTTAGCTAGATCTTTCTTTAAGACCTAGTCAAAATTATCTCCTATTGTGGTGCATAGAGGAAATCTTGCAAATAACCCCAGCCTTTGAAAACCAGAGGAAGTGGAAGGTGTAAAACAAAGAAGTATGTTGAGACAAGGAACCAAGTTCATTTGCTTATTTTCGGAAGAGTGCAATGATGTCCTTCCAGGTTTAGAGATTATTTACTTTCTGCAATATTTTTTAGAGAGTGTATTATGGTCATATTCACAATTGGCCTCAGAGAAGGACACGGACTTGGAGCTTGTTCAGGGCAATTTAATCAATCTTATACGAAAAAGCAACAGCCAACCATTATGGTCCAAGTCAATACTAAAATGATTTCCCAAAACTCATTTCAAAGTCACTTCCAGGAATCAACTGGTAGCTTCAAAACACTGAGGCCCAATGATAAATTTAATTTTCTTTAGAGTCTGTAATTGAGCTTTTTTTTAACAAAAAAATATGGTTTACTGCCATTTCCTTTAATAAAATACTGTGCAGTGGGTAGCACGTCATTGTGTTCCTGGTAACTCCTCATTTTTTAACGTGAATCAATACATTTTGTAAGGTTGGTACCAATGGTTGGTTCATAGTAACTAGAAATACTAAGACAGCTCATTTCGTACAGGAAAAACAAACACATGGCATATATTTAATCTGCCTGCCTACCTAGCAGATGGAGAAAAGAAGGACCAAGACACTGATGGAGTAACTGTTTAATCACATTAGCTTGGTGACTTACTTATAGACACAAACAAGTCCACTTGCACCTTTGGGAACTCACCCTGTTTTCTCCCAACTTCTGAAAGTGCATGGCAGTTAATATTCTATTTACAGATGAGACAGAAACACGATATGGTCACAAGATAACGAGGAAATTACATCTTTGTGACTACTGGCTYGCCTGGATACCTGTCTCACAACTGTACTTGAGAGCTAAACTGTTCCATTTCATGCACCAACACTACCTCTGATTAGTTTAAATAGCCTCATGTTTTGATGAATTTTTCTTATAAGTTCTATAAATATATCACAAGTAACTCACAGCAATTTCATAGACAGCATCACTTACTTCAGCAYGATGTTTATCCAAGTACAGTCAGTGGATGTTTTGGCTCTGCCTTCACAGGATAAGGATTTGCCCAATTCCCAAAGGTGTGCCAGATTTTGTCTCATTTTTGGGTGCTTCCATTCCTGTTTGAATGAATGAAATTATTCTGTGGGATAAAAGGATACCCAGAGGAGTGGAGAATGGCAAGGGTTTGTCCCAGAATACTCAGAGTTGGTGTGGGGAGGGGGCACAGCTCCTGTGGCACTGCTGACTTGTTGATATTTGCCTGTAAAATGGACAAATTCTACTCTTGCAAGAAAGCAGCAAACCCTGTCTAGTTTGTGTCAGTGTTGTCACTGCTGAGAGCTACCTAAGCAATCCTCACATGTTCTACAAATCAGAGAAATCAGACTCAAGGGGAATATTAGGGAACAAGAAGAGGAGAGAGATGTGTTGGAGGGAACAGGTGGGATCATAAACCAAAAAAAAAACCCATACATTTTTCCAGGACTGTAGGAGTGTCAGTATCTGCATGTCTCATCAGATGTGTCCGGGAACATCCTGCATATTTTAAAATTCCTCAGTTTAATTATAGGTTTTGTCTGCCACCTCTCCCCCCTTTTTTTATTTTCTGTCCTTTATAGGTTTGGTTTTTGTGGGGTTTTGGTGGGTAATGAAGGGAGTGAAAAGTGAGAGAGAGGATAGAAAGAAGAAAAAAGCTTCCATAAGCCATTAAAGATATTACTAATATAATAGGAATATCACCATAAACTCTACACATACCTTTAGAAGAAGAAAAAAAGAAAACTTTTTGTCTGAGTGTTTTCTTAATTTTYCTGGTGTTCGTTTAGACAAATAAAGAAATAGAATCGTATGGAAATATCAATGTAACTATGACAMCAAAAGTAAGCTGCAAATTAAAAAAAAATAATAACCTTTAGGACTACTTACCCAAGTACCTGGTGGAGTTTTTGTTACATAGTCTATTAATGAGCACTGGATGGTTTTCAATAAAAGCAGTAATTGAAGCAGAATTTAGAGGGCTGGCCCAGCACCCACAGGGCAAGGTTCTGTGGGCTTTGCTTTGCAGGCAGGAGGACCAGACAATCATCGTTGCTGCTTCTGGCCTAAAATCCATGAGCCAGTGAATCACAGTAATGGTGCTGCTGCCAAGTCAATTAGCAGCACATATTCCAGGAGAAAGAATTAATTATCACACACTCACCTTCTGCCTTGACATCTGTGGAACTTTCCGTTGGGTCATTTACCTGTGCTGGATTCTTCGAGTGTTTCACCCAAATCGCTTCAGCTCTGACCTCTGGATGCAGAAACCTACAGAAACAAAGCCTTTGGCTCTCTTAAATTTCTGAACTTGGTTGATTTTGCTGACAACAGACACGRGGTATGTAAGGATTTGACACTGAGTTTTCCCTCCCATAGCTATGGATATGTGGGACAGGAGGTTACTGGGACCAAGTGAGCAGCTCCACAGAGTCTTGCCTGGACCTCTGTGAGACCTCTCAGTTTCCTACTCCAGCCTGCAGAAGGTTATCCAGTGCTCCTAAGCCTGTGCTCTAGATGAAGAAAAGATAAATTATTATGACTTTTACTATTCACAGGACAACCACAATTTTTTCTCTTCCAAAGAAGCATTTTTTTTTGTTCTTTATGGGTTTTGCACAAAGCTCCCTGTGGTGAGCTCAGGCAAAGTTAGGAGCAAGCAGGATATGCAAGGGTTCTGTCCCCTCTCAGATTCAATAAATGGATCTATAACAGATGGCTAATTACAAAGATAACTATTAACCTATCCTGGTAATGCTTAGCTCTTCCAAAAACATCATGAAGGGGCATTCTGGCACACTGTGTTCCAGCACTGCAACTGAAGTGAGCCAAACATACCCTGCCCTAGGCTGGTGCAGAGATTGAAAAAGCAGAATATCTCATGTCCTGGTGGCTTATTTTGATTCCCTCTAACTGCGACCCATGGAGCTTTATTCAAGACCAGCAAGGGATGAATAATTGGATTTTCCTGGCAGGTAACCTTTCTTACTCTGCCAGTTAATCCAGAATAAAAAAAAAAGGTTACTGATCTCCTGTGAGAAGAAACGCCCAAGTGATCAAAGACTGGATTCCCTCTCCCAGCGCTCCTGCCAGTGACTACATGTCACACATACGTGGGCATCCTGCTCATGCACCATAAACGGGCACATCATCGGGGTTTTCATTCAGCTGGAAGCTCAGTGTGAGCTACTGAGGTCCTCGATATTCATAAATATGGAACAGAYGCCCAATATAATCAAATTTAGCCTGAAAAATTTCTGGCTGAACAAAGGAAACTCGTGTGGTAAAGGCAAAGGATAATCTTAAAAGCATGTGCTGTGATGGACAGGCCACTGTTTTTTCCTGTGCTCTCTGGCMGATTAAACTCTTTCCTGCAGCACTCTCTGTTCCACAAGATTGTCTCCCTCTCCTTGTCCTGCTCCCACAACTTCTGTACTATYTACAAAGAGTGAAATACAGATAAACACCCTCTCGGGCAGATAGGAATATTGGCTGTGGACTGCACCTTCCCGGAGGAGCAGATCAGCTGCAGAGAAGGTGTGATGCCACACGCTGCAGCGYCATGAGCTGAGGGCTGCTGGCGGCTGTGGGGCTGTATCACATTCCCGGGATCATCCCCAGATGGTTCTGTTCCGGGTGGTTCATAGCCCTCTTACCCTTCCAAGTAAATCCACCCTTCAGCCGGTGACTCCTGCATCAGGAAGAACTGGGGTTATATTGAGGGAGYCAAGGCTCTTTGGAAGTACARGCAGRGAGTCTWTTTCTCCCTGTTCCTGAGCTCTGGATTGGGGTCAGCCACAGGTGTCCCCTTCCAGCCCTGGCTGGCACACCTGATAAATAGGATTCCTTCTCTCTAGCACCAAGAGGCTGTTCATTTATGTGCCGCCTGCCCCAGGGAGCAAATCTGAGCCATCCAATTTGTCCACCTCACTGCACAGGGAACCCTGTGCCCTGAAATAGTTTTGTGCTCATTCCTGGCAGCTGGGCTCAAAAAGGCAGGAGCTGTAGTGAATAAACCAGTCACTGGCTCTGGCTGAGCCCGACATCAAGAAGAGAAGCTGTGCTTTGGATTCTCCGCTGCTGATCTTCAGCAAATGTAAATCAACTCGATTCTGCTGGCATCGGTGGAAATGAGCTGATTCAGGCCGTTTATAGCTTCTTCTTGTTTACTTACTGCATCCTAATGACTGCCAGGCACAAAAATACCTGACTGAGGACATTAGACACAAAGGCTTCATACCCTTAATGTTCTGTTCGGTTAAAGACTAACAAAGACAAGGACTTTAACTTCTGATGAGAAAGCCAGGCCCCTGAACACTTAGCACTAATAAGGTGCTTTTCAGCTTCTGAGTGCTTTACAAACATTAATTAATTATTCCTTTCAACAACACTTGGTTATTTTCAGTTACTGGAGTGCATGTTTACCGAGTTAGCTCCACTCGTGCACAGCACATTGTTGGCAGCAGGCAGGAGCATAAATTGATCTACAACCACACGCTGTAATTTGCAGCAGATTTGCGCCACCAAACATCATCAGTGCAGCTCCAGAAGCAGCTCGGAGGAGTGACCACTCCTCCCCATGTCCTGTGGTGGGGATAACCTTTACCTTCCCTGCTACGCCGAGCGGAAACAGAGAATCTGTTTGCTCCGTAATTTAGCTAATTTCACAGAAACCTATGTCAAACGGGAGCACCACACAGCTGCAAGAAAGTAGTAACAAATGTTMTGTGTGTCACACAGAAATACCCATTACGCTACAGAAGTGACACAGAGAATAGGCAGATTTCTGTTCAGTGAGGTTGCCACATTGGGGCAGCAGAATTTCCTGATCTCAATAGTTATTAAGGATGTAAAATACTCCTTGTCTGTATCAGGAAGCTGATGATAGCTCAAAAAAAAAAAAAAAATCTAACCCAAAAATCAGACAACCAACCAGAAAAATAAGCATGAGGTATTATCCATCCTGACATAGCCAAGTTCCACTGGAGAGGAAGATGACCAGAAGGCAGGAGCTGGAGTCTCACATCATCACCTCAGAATGAGGGTGGCAAAACAGTGGAACAGGTTGCTCAGGAGGTGGTGGCTGCTCCATCCCTGGAAACATGCAGGAGCAGGTTGGATGGGGCTCTGAGCAACCTGATCTAGTGGAAGGTGTCCCTGCTCATTGCAGGGGCTTGGAACTGGATGACCTTGAAAGGTCTCTTTCAACCCAAATCATTCTATGATTCAGTGGTTCTTTGATCCCTGCTCTGTTCAAGCCTTGGCTTTCTAGAAGAGCAACCTTAGTCACTGCCACCTTGTTTATTTTCCCATCCCTGTCTCTCTCTCTCTGCCCCCTTATACCATGTGCCAAACTAAAGGAATGTTTTCTGGCAAGAGTTTTGTCTGGACCAGTGTTTCCACTGAAAATGAGGATTTCAGTGAACTGTGACAGACAATAGCAACTATTGCCATGGGCAATACCTCTGCCATAGAAAACAAGGCCTTGGGAAGTGTTAAGCTATCAGTTTTTAATTAGACATGCCCACAATTTTTGCAGGGAACAGATTTCTGACATAAAATGCTGGAAAGAATCAAGCTGATCATAACCATCAACAGAAACCAGGAACAACCTCCTGCTGTGTCTCCTGCCCACCTCCCACGCAGGCAGTGCTGCTCATGGGGCCCTGGTCCTGTTCAGCGAGGGGCTGGTGCACGGCAGGCAGGACACCAAACCCAGCACACATACCTAAATCTCATTTTATGGAGCATTCAGAGCAGTTTGCCCCACACTGCCTGCTGCCAGCACCAAGGTGACTCCAGCTGTTTCCTTTGACTTCCTTCAAGCTCTCTTTGCTCTGGGCAATCAACGACGTGGCTCAGTGTCGTGAGCACAAGGGGAATTATAATTGCAGAGTCAGGAGCTAAATCTCTCAGTATCAGTAACCTGCACCCCGGGAGGGATGAGGAACACCAAACTTTAATGCTGTGAGACATACAGTCTAATTAATTAGCCATCATCCRTCTTGTTCATATTTGAAGTCTGCAGGTAGATCTGCGCTGGCACACACTGAGAATGTACTGTAGGTCTCTAAACAGAAAGATGTATTGGCAAATAGACTTTTTTGCCTGTATAATTGTATTCATACCTGGGCTTCTGTCAACACAGCTATTTTCCCTCAGCCCTGCTCAGCAAAGCTTTCTGCTGCATGAAAGGCCTGAGACTGGTTACTGAGCATTATCTTCAGCATGGGTGTTTACAGCTCCCAGCATCTCTCCTGAAAGAATCTCACTGTAAGTAATACACAAGTATTTACTGGAATCAGGAGGACAAAATTCAGCCTATTTTCGGTCTGAATAGTTTAAATTGGGCTCTGGGATTCTTTGATGGTTTGGTTGGGAAGAAAACAAAACCCCCTCCTGGTGATGAGTTCTAATTCGCTTCCATCTATGCTGGGTACAAAGAAACAGTGAGGTAATCAGACATGCTTCTGTGTCTGCTCTGCAAATACACCCAGCCCTCATTTGAGAAAATGGCACATTGCACACTGATGCAAATAAAAGATTTGGGATTATATTCCTTCATCCCAAACCAAATGCAAAAATAATTTCTTTCYTGAAGTGTTGAGAAATAGGAAAGTCATTTTATTTAATGAAATACAAACATCTCTATCTATAGAAATACAATGTCATTTTAATCTTTAAAATTTTCAGCTTCTGATATACAACTATATTACTACTTCTGACTCCAGGAGGTTGCTAAAAGTTTTCAGCATATTAACATATAGCGCAGAAAAGAATTAAAGTGTGTCCTATTCTAAAGGTACCCTTTTCATTGCTTATAGATACATAACACATCGATATATTTTTGCATTGATACTCTGTAAAATATTTATATGCTAAAAGCACAGTAATTACTGTAATGCCACGTGACCTCAAGATAAATGCAACAGTATCACAGATGGAGGCTAAGTAGTTCTTTGCAGCAAATACATTGAGAATTACACAAAGGATACAACCAGCAATGTGCAGAAGCTGTATAATATCCTTCCTACAAGGAAGGGCCATGCCAGGGTAGTGGCTCATGTCTTCCAATAATCATTCTCCATTGCTAGCCAGAACTAGAACTTCTAAAGCCAGATGCCAAATCCACAAGAAAAATGTGGAATTAGATGGGAACGGTTAAAATACCTTTCCAATATTCGTCAAGAAAATATGTGGCTCATGGTGTGAAACACAAGGGAGTTTAATTCCTTTCCGAATTTGGCATTAACAGCCCCTGGTCCCAAACTCATTCTAAATAATTCACCGGTGGATGCTCCCTTTATTCTAAATATCCCCAAGTTTCAGACTYTTGCTATGCTTTTGGTCCCTGTTACATTCCTGGCAACAAAGAATACCAACTAATTTAACACATATCAAAATTATTTTTCTCCACCACAAGAGAAATGCAGCCAATTAATACAGTCKCCATAGCAATGACTTGTACAAAAGCATCCAAGCCCAATAGCAATTTTCAACAATGTAAACCTGTGATTTATTCATGCCATAGAAAATTTCTTTCACCTTTTTTTTTTTTTTTTCTGTGTAGGAACCGAGAGAGAACTTGCACTTGCCTCTTAGGAATTTGTAGGAAAACAGAGCAGGAAAGAGGAAAACAAGAAACATGTTCCCTCTTGCACTTCTCCAAATGTGGGTGTTGGATGAGTTTGCAGCATAACTCATTGCAGCYGATTGGCACCAAGCCCTGACACGCTCCCTCTCTAATAAAATGAGTTTCTCTTGATACCAAATTCCAACCGGGGGAACTTGCTGGATGTGTTCTAAATGTACAATATGTTAAACATCCTAGACATTGAATATGTGAAAAGAATCATTATTCACAGGCCCCTAATCAAAGCTTTGTTTCGTGTCATTATTTGTTTGGTTTTACACGATTCCTGCCTGCTTGAATGAAAATGTCTGGTGTTGAAAATTGTCACTTCTCTCTCAGAGAAGCTGAGCAAGGAGCAGGGCTGCATTCGGAAAAGCCTGGGCATAATGGCTTGTTTGTTTGTTTTTTCTTTTGGAAAAGTCTGCACTCTTTGTTAGGTTGTAAATTATTGATTTATTTGGTGATTTACTTTGCAGCAAATTGAAGTTATATGCAAGCTAAACACAGCTTCACTTAAGTTAATTATGATGATGGGGACTATAAAGATTCAGAAATAGACAATTGTATTTACTTGACATATTCACTATAAGCCAAAATATATCCCTCTTCCACAACACATGCTCTCACTATAGAGCAAACGTAACTTAAACCACATTTATTTCATTAACAGCTGCAGCGTCTCTGCCTGTGAAAGCTTTTGGATGCTATGAAACAATGGCATGGAAATAATTTAGGCTCTTCTGGGTTTCCTGTAGGAGAAATTGCCCTCARTTTGATGTGGCCACAGAGGGTCTAAACCAACAAGCAGGGCTGGGCACACCATGACCTCCCCACCTTTTTGCCACTGAAAGCCAAAATACAATTATTGTTTTCCACATGAAACATTGACTGAATTATCTTTATTTTCCTGTACTTGTTRGGGCCATAGATTTTCCCCAGAAAAATAGATTTGGAAGGTACAAATATCTGGGTGGAATAACTGCAAGCCTGGCATGAGTTGGTAAGAGCACAGAGCGTGGGCTGCAGTCCTCAGAGATCTCACCTGTACCTCACTGGAGATGTGGATCAATGCCTGGAGTTTCAGGGCTGCTCTCATGGCCTTCCCAGAGAGAAAGGAGTTTGACTTTTGGTATGGCTTTTCTAGAAATAAAAATAGGCCACAGCACAGGTCTGTCTCAGGAAACATCAAGTGATTGCACCCGGAGTGGGATGCAGCAAAGGGAAGTCCAAGTTCTGTCACAGATGCACAACAGATTTTGGCTCCTGATGTAGGCATATTCCAGCTAACTTTTAAGCTGACTAGGCAGGATACATGTGGCAGCATAAATCTGAAAGTCCCAATCCACATCTGTGTGTACTTTGCCCTGTTAAATCCATGCTGCTGGGGGTGTCCTAGGTTAGATTCCAAGTTAGCACGAACAGCCAAAATGCAAACACCTGTACTGCAGAAAAAAAATGATATTCCATAGCTCACCTCAGCATCAGGGCATGGGGAAGGACTGGGGTTCCTGTCAGTGAGGGCCAGAACCACAGAACACACAGCATCACATTCCCATGCTCCAGACCAGCCTCATGGGAGAGGTCTGGGAGCCTTGAGATCTGTGAACAACCATCTCTCTCGAGGATTCCAGACTCTCTCCTGTGAAAATGAGCACCTGGAAGCTCTGGCTCTAATCTGAAAAGAGATCCTTTCCACACRGAGCCCTTGCCTAATGAAATCAGTATTCCAGTCAGCTCCATCACTAGAAAAAGCAGCTGCAGTATGCAGGGGAACATATTCCCCTCCATGTGCTAGCATGTTGCAAATGAAATTTTCTCTGACTTTCAGGCTATATGAAATCTTGAAATTAAAATGAAATGTAATTGCCAATGAGTGGAAAGTACTACTTTTTGGCCAGCTCTATTTGTACATATAAAACAYCCTAAATGTCCCAGAGTGTCTTCCATGCCATCTTTAATTATTTTTCTTTTTTTTTTTTTTATTGAGATCTCCATAGCCAGCTGCTTAGGGGTTTTCAGTGCCCAAATTCCCACTCATTATTTCATTTGACACTCAAATCCCTTGAGCAGCCCTGAAAAATTACTAAACCTTAATATCTGTAAGAGACTTCCAAACAATAGCTACAATGAAGAAACTGGTCTTGGCACTAAAAACCGATGAATATGTAAGACAAATTGTATCTGGAGAGAGCTAACACATTAAAACAGGCTACCWGCAGCATCTTTCAAAAGATATCTAATGTAAGCTGCACACTCTTCAATAGCTCAAGGGGCTTAGAGTCAATAAATTTAACAGGTTGCAACCAAAAAAGTCAAAGCTAAAGTACAGTATGTAAATGGGAGCTAGAGTGCACTCTTCTTTTCAACCTTAGGACAGAGTTAATAGAGGGGAAATGACAAAATACATAAAAAGGAATACACAGGATTTGACAGAGTATGTTTTTTTCCTTTTAACTTCAAGGCAAACTACCAGCCTATTTTGGTTTACAAATAAATCAAACAAAGAACTTTTATCAGTTTGCATAAAAGTCTCATTTTCAGCATTGGAAAAATTAGGCTTCACAGCCTTATTCTGTATGTGCATGTGGGGGATTACAAGGGAAGTGGTGAAAGTAATGACCTTGTCAGAGATTAGCTTCAATGATTATGTGGTAARATGGTTGTGTTTTCTATGCTTATGGATTAAGATATTCATTGACAGTTTCTGTGAACTAGTGAAATTCAYGGATATTTGCAGTAATAGGGTGATGACAGCAGCAGTAGCTGACAGCCCCACCGCTGCCTCTGACATTACCCACGGTGTTCTGATGTTCAGCCTGGGGAGCTGCATCCTCAGCCTTGCCAGATTTGTTCACAGTGGCTCGGTGTTTATGTGACAAAAGTGTTTCCTCTTGGAATTCCCTTTATTTTACAGTTACATGGTCACATTAAATTCAAATGTGTTGGACCCATCTTGTGCTGTTTGTTTTTCAAGAGCTCCACTCGACTCCTCCCAGCTGACCTAAGGGCACCTAGGGGTGGCCTTTTCACTGACTTACCCCACACATTGACAGCTACACTTGCTTAAGCTGTCAGAAAACTGAAGCAGCTGGACTGCTCCCACTGAGATTCTCCTTCTTCAACATTTTTTACTTTGCTGTTTCTAAAAAACTCTTGAGAAGAAGACAGGAACTATACATGTGGGGCAACCAAGACCCTTGTGTTGGCCATGACAAGCCCAGTCTCTGCTCTGACTAAATGGTGACTCTTTGGATTGCAAGCTCCTGCTCTGAGGAAGGCAGAGCAGAAAATGGTGTGGAGGCTCTTGAAGCCCAAGTCAATATCTTAATACAGAAGGTAACAGGCAGAAAGCCCCTCTGAGTGGCTCAGTGTTTCCGAAGACTCTCTAGCTAGCTTACTGTTCCCAAGGAAATTGAAAATAAATTCACCAGAAATGGTCAGCTGCTTGTCTCTGTGCCTGTAAAATGTAAAACATTTTCTGTTTACCCTGATGATATCATTTAACTTTACAGATCTATTGGAACCTTTTTATCCCCCTGTCGTGCAGGATAGTGAAGGAAGAGGTTCACTTTTTTATTCCCTACCTCCTCAGAGTAATCTCTGTTGTAAAGTAACTGGATAAAAGAGAAAAGACAATTTGGTTCATGAGAGAAACGTTCCCATGAGGGACAGCACAGCACAAATTTGGTTGGTTTGCCTCAGGCAGTCCCAGCGCACACTGGTTGGGTTCTCCACATGAAGCAAAGCACAGTCTTCTGGCAAAGAAATCAGGGCTTATAGCAGCTTATACACATTTTTTTTGCACTAGCAGAATTAGTTAATATACAATTATGTTCAATGGAGAAAGATTTCAAAGTCCTAGGCTCTGACTACCTAAATCATTTCTACTACAGATGCAACATGTTAAGGTGAACAATATTATCTATCAAGTCTATTAAGCTGTGTGAAATAGTGCCCAGGCTTCTGCTCTCATTTCATGACCACAGAAAGTGAGATAAGCAGATAGAAAAAASAACTGGATCTAAGTGGGGGTTTTCTGGAAGTAAAGCACAAAAATAGTTTTAGACAGCTCCATGTAAGGCAGTCACCAAAAYTGATCACTAAGTCTTCATGATCATTGTGATGGGTATTTGTATTCCCAATTTCTTAGACTGTCCCTGGACAGCAGAGTGTGCCTGCAGTGAAATAGGGGTGTAGCCAAACACGATGTAAAGCAGCACACCGGGCCATGGCAGCAGTCTGTCTTCAGAAGCACAAAGCACACAGTTCAAGCTGCAAAATTCACTCAGAAAACCAAAAAAACAAGGAGGTTAACGTGTGCTGAACTCAGTGTTGCTCGAGCTGGCTTAAAACCTAGGCTATGTTTGCCCTGAAGTTTTGTAGTGGTGGAGACACAAAAAAACTGAGCCTCAGCTTTGACTGTGCGTGGCAGTAATTGGCAAAAAATGAGCTGTCTACCCTCRATCAAGGGAAAGGTGCTGGGACATGCACAGGGTATGAATGATGAGCTCTCAATATGGAAAAGCATTCGGAACTAATCACCCAGGGAACATAACAGGCTAATCAGAAAGTCCAATAGAAATAGATATCTTTCAACAGACATAAAACAATCCTTTTCATGCAGTTGAGCTAAGAAATCTTTATCTCAKGTAGGTAATGAAAAATCCACTATGATAGACATACTTCTGCATATGGCTAGAAATTCCCTTTTTCTTGTAATTACCTTTTCTCCCTGTTCATTCTCCTTGTTTCTTTGATGTGCTCATCCAGTGGACAGTTTCTGGAAGACAACCATGATAACAGAGATCTCACTGTTTCTTAAAGAAAAAACAAAAGGTTTCTAAGTGCTCTATTCACCACACTGTATACCCAGGTGATTACAGCCACAACCTAACTGCACTGGCTGATTTTAGCAGGAAAAAGGCAAAAGGCAGATATACTCTCTACATCCACAAACTGGGAGATAGACAGGAGGAGGTTGTGCTTTCAGACTGCTTTAAAAGGAAAGGGGAAAGATTAAATGCTTTTGCTTTTCTTTACTGTTGTTTAAAAGACTTAGAGGAAACACTTCTTTTTCTTTAAGTGCAYTTTTACCAAGTTTTATTTTCCAATGGTTTTGGACCCATGAGAWCTGTTTATAAAATCCTGGTGACAATTTCATATTCTAGAAGGAACCTGAACATGTTGTCATGTGTTCCAAAATATATCAACTTGCATATTACTTAACATTAAACAAAATCTTGCTCAGCACATTTGTAAACCTAGAAACTTTAAAAACATTACATTCTTTTATAGAAACTCATTCACTTGTCTAATCTATGTATTTTAGTAAAGAAATGCCATTTAATATATGGACATAATAGTTCCTTTATGCAATACTAATCACAATTTCTAACCATAGTCAGGCGAATAGTATTTGAAATAGATGTGATCTGTCTTTGCTTTGTCTGACCTTTGCCTTTCAATGACCTGAAAAAAGAAGTCAATTATTGAACCAAATTATTGAAAAGGTAGAATTCAATTAGATAGAAAACTACCTCTTAGACAAATGGTATCATATGTAAGTCAGGTCAGATGGAAACAGGATATTCAAAATCAGGTAATAAGAATCATTATAGAATCATTAAGKTTGGAAAAGACCTCCAAGATCATGAAGTTCATTGAGTTTTTATCTTTCTGAACAAGTATATATAAATACATGTTAATAGTGCAAGTGCAAACGAGCTTTTCCTGTCTTTTCTTACAAACTGGATTTAGTATCTGTAAGCAAAAAGTTGGAATATTAGTCAGTTCTGGTGGCCAGAGTGGCASTGATGGTCAGCTGCAGGAAGGCAAAATGGCCAAAGCAGAGAGAATCCCAGTTTGGTGGAGACTGTTGAGCAGCCTCTTGAGCTATTCRTGCCTCTGACAAAATTTGAGAAAAGTCCTGGAACAAACCTCCTACCTCCCAGCCCCATCACTGACACCACACTCTGCCACACCCTCTGCCCCGAGCAAGTGGCAATTGCTTGAAGCACTGTAGCACACGACCATTCTCTCACTGAGGGCCTCAGACAAGCATTTTTATTTCCTGGAGCCCAAAGGTCTTCAGCCCAATGGCATGGAAATGGCTTTAGAAGTGAGCACTGTCTCACAAGTGACTGGATACAGACCTGTTCTCAGAGAATTGCTCACCCTGCCCTAAATCTGTGTCATCATCTCTCCATCAAACCCACGTACACGGAGGAGGCCATAAAATCCATTCAAACCTAGGAGATTTAACAACTCACAAGAAATCTGCAGGTCAAATCTTGATTCTAAATTGGATTCAAGTACCTTTGAAATTATAAAATTATGAGAGAGCTGAGCATCATCATCATTAGCAGCCACCCCTGAAAACGCTCGAGAAACGAAGCCGACTGTTCCTTGGAAGGAAGTTAGAGAGATATTGCAATTACCAAATATGTTATATCATTTAAGTATATATTTAGCTTAATTGTGGTAAAACTTGATAGTATTCTGTTGATTTCATAATTACTAGAAAAACTGCAAAATAAAACACATGTCTTGGGGGACTGGGAATTTGATGTGGTTTATAATCAACAACATTGTTCACAATGACAGATCTGAGTATACAGAAATTATTTCACATTGCAGCACTGGTGCTAACACTTGCTTTTCCACTTGCTTTTCATTACCATTGCAAAGTAGTTTTCCTAGACAGTGCTTATTTTAGTCATGGCAGAAACTAATGAATTTTTCAGACTCRTGTCTGGGTTTTATTATACTCCTATACAATCTTTTATTATACTCCTACAAAATCTGGTTTTTATGTATTGTACTATCAAAGAGTGGGCTGAGTATGCCCTTACTTCCCTTTGAATCTTTTTTACAACTTTATCATTCAGAAATTTAAACTTCTCTTGACCCATTATGAACCCTCACCTCTGAGTCTGGCCTTGCTTCTCCCTGTGGGTCACTGTGAAAATTATCAGAGCTACAGGGGCACCCAAAGCCTCTCTTCTTTGGCCCTGTTGTACTAAACAATGTAAAAACAAGGCTGTAAACAGTCYCACTCTCAAGAGCCTGCAGTCTGGCATGTTTACAGGACAGATTTTAGCAAAGTAAAGGGATGGCTGAGCTAATTCATTTCGAGCTAACGTTCATATCTCTACTCTGTACTAGAACATAAGCACAAGATAAGCTGGTAAGACAAGGGAGATGGGAGTGGGTGCTAAATAAGTGATAGGAAAAGGGAAGCTCATAATTCTTCCCACCTCACAGCTGACATGAACATGGTATTCACAGCAGGAGATCCAGCAGAGAAGAGAAGGGATTTTGTGTGAGCAGTTGTCAGTCTGAACATCATTTTGCCCTTTCTGAAAAATTCTCCTTTGAGGAGACACGAACACCACCAGGGTGATTCCCAGCCCTGTTAGGTGATGGAGCTGCTGGAGAACATCTCCATAAGAAGAATTCTGTGGCTGCTCTGGTGCACAGGGAAGATGCCAGCACTGGGAGTACTGATTGACTTTGTGCTGCTGCGTAGAGGAATGTAAAGAGGTAAGACACTGTGAGAGGGAAACACAAAGATAGCTTGTTTGGCTGATACAGCACAGCACCAGCAGCCAACAGACTAAACCCTACTCCCTATTTCTTCTGCTGCTTTCACTCGATCAGTTCATTTTGCTCCACAGATCGATTTCCTTATTGGAAAAAAGACTGGCAAAGGTCTCTTACCTCTGTCTTCCTGTTGTGTCCTGCAGGGTCTGTGGAGTGGAAAGATATTGCAGATGTGAAATGTGCGATTGCTTTTGTGTACCTAGGGTTCTCCTGCTACTGATTAGCTGGAGCCAGCTGTTGCCCTAGAAAGGATATCATGAGTGCTGAGCAGGCASATCCCAACACAGAAGTTGTCTGATATGAAGGTGTAGAGCGAAGTGAAATACTGTCTGTCTGCTCTAAATTTGCTTTTTCTTCCTTGTAGAGATAAGGTTTGATTGAGTACCACTTAATAATGAAACAGAGGAAGGAAAGATATTGGAGGAAGGTAGACATTGTGGTGAAGAAGAGTTTTAGAAAACTAAGTGTAGTTGAAACAGTAGAAAATTGAGACCTTCACATGAGTAAAACAATATTTTTCCCCTCTTATCATCTGTTGTTAAGGATAAGTCCTCCTTACCTATTCCATGTTCTTCCCACAGCCTTGTACTTCTAAGGTCCTGGCTGGCTTTTTCAGTAACACTAAAACAGGAGCAATGGAAAGGCAATAACTGGCATTGGATGTTGCAAACAGCAGATCCAGTTAAAGCATTTGTTGAACTCGAGGGTGGATAACCCTCCCAGCTGAGAGCCACRCAGTGGCTGTTTGAGACACAGACTGTGTATCTCAGAGCAAAAGCCAACCACGGGAGTAGTTCCCTGGTAAGAGATGGTCACTGCTGTGATAGGAGCAGATCTGCTCCAGAGCAGGTTCAGCCAGCCAGCAGTGCCCCTGCATCTCTCCACACAGCCAGGGCTGCAGCTGGGGGGAGCAGAGCAGGGACACTCACCAGCTACTGCTTCGGTTTGAGATCTGCCAGATATCTAAGGAACACGCACAAAAGAACCGGTCAGCTTGTGCAAACTCCGGGGAGAAGAGTGAAAAATGGGCAATCGTGGAGAAGGAYATAAAGGAACATAAAGCAATCTCATATGAAGCCAAACTTCTACTTTCAAGTGTTTTTGGGAATGATCTTCATGTGAACATCAGCACTGCACTAACTCACATAAGAAAAATGAATGCCTTACTACAGGTTAAGGTAACGTGACAACTCAGACAACATTGCAGACCTCAGCTAATTTCAAATTCCACAAAAAAGTTGGCATCTGCAGACTTTAAGACCATACTTCAAGCAGCTTAATAGAAAATTATAGCCTGCTTTTTAATAGCATAACCTATAATTTATTTTTCATTAACTGCTCAAGTTCAATTTTCATACTGTAAAACTAAATGCATTTTTTAAGCTTTTACTTTCATCAATCATTTGATTTTTTTCTGACACATGGCATATCTTATTCAATGGTATTGGCTGCTCTGTTTTTAAATAATATTCTGTTTTCTAGAATACCAATGGGATTGTATTTAGACATCTCTGAAAAATGTAGTGACAGCAATTTCAATCAAAAAATGAGAGGAAAAAATACAACTAATAGTAGCAACTGAAACAAGTTAGAAATAAGGAAGGCAAAAGCGGTATTGGAATACTTTGGTTTCATTCATACTGAAGTTTGTGATGTTGTGGAAGACTTATGTGGGCCTTGTATATAAGTTAATATTGCAGTAGATCACCATTGCCATCTCCTGGTAAATAAACCATATAACTGTATTCTAGAGCTTTTTCTAAACAGTCATATATTGTACAACTGCAGAGAGATTACGCCATAAATAGGCAATAAAGGATTTAGGGTATTTATTGTGAGACTATCATTGCATTTTTATTCTTTGCTCACATAAGACCTTTATAAAGAACTGCATTACAGTTGATAAATAGTGGTATTTGTTCCAATGCACTCTTTATGCTGAAAAGAAATACTGCTACTTATGACTCTGTAAATTAAGGTGAGACGATGGGTTTTGTTGTGATTGAAACAAATACCAGGGCTGCTTAAGAAAAACTCCTCATAAGCAAAACAAATATCCACTCAGAGAGAAGGTGTTAGTTCCCACTGTGCTGTGGTGGGACTGTGCCACAGTAATTAGCCAAAATACTGTCAAACAGCACCAAGCCATGCTACCAAGCTACAGCAGGGACATCAGCAGTGACAGCAGTAAGCTGTCATTTCACTTTCTGGTATTTCCAATCCTTTTATTTTCTGACCACTTTCATTGTCCTTCCCACTGTCATTTCCCGTTCCACTCCCTGTCTTCCCTAGCTGCTCCTTTTGTCTTTGTGCAGCCACCTGAAACCTCCTGGCAAAGGACATCCTCTCCTGCGGGAAGGGGGAGCCAGCAGGAGCAGCCCCCTCCCAGCAGAACTGCCTGTGTGTCACACCRGAGCCAGCAGGCTCTCACCTTCTCCAACACCCTCAGAGCCACGTGGGGAAGGAGAATGAGATGTGTCTACAACTCATTACCCTTCGGAGCAGAGAGCAGCTCTCAATGTGATGCTGAGCCTCGATAAATCATGCCTTCAATCAAATCAGTAAACAGAGGGAAATGCTGTCTAACTGGCAATAAATTTCAGGCAAGTTCAGCAAGGAGTGACAGATCAGTCAAAAGCCTGTGCCTGCCTCTGTTTGTGCAATGCTTTTGCAATGCTTCTCTCTGCATCAGGGAAAGTGAATTCCCCACTCGGAGCTGCGTCTGCTGCCGGCATCGCCAATTAACGTGACAGGGAACAGCCCCTGCAACAASTGTTTGCTCTTTCCCAGGGAAGCAGAAGAAATGTTTGCAATGCTCTGGAAGAAACTAGGGCTGAAGGCTTGCTGATAACAYCGAACTCTCTCTAGCCAGAGCTGCATCAGGAAGAGCATCTACTTAAGAGCAGCCTTTGCAGTGGTGACAATTCAGTTTGAGTCTTCCAGCTCAGCAGCCACACAGCCAGAACTGAGTGGACAGGGTCAGTCACAAACACTGGGAAAAAAGAGCATAAATGCAGGCAAGTGCAATGGCATTTTAGGGCTGCCGTAGTGTCAGAAGGAGTAAAGATTAACTGAAGCTCAGAAAGGGCTGTGCAAAGTTGCTGGCTGTGGATACTTGGAAGGAAAAGAGAGCTTTGGAACGAAAGTGAGAGCAGTGTCTTGAGGGTCTTTTATTTCTCATCAACCCAGTCCCCTCATGAGAGGACACAGAGTTGGTCTTGGACTCACAAAGGCATTTAGAAACCAGAGTCTATGGCAGGTTGCACTTAATGATTGTAATAGCTATTAAAGCCAAAAGGGACTGGAAAACACAAGCTTAATTATTAGACTATCCCAAGGGATCTGGAATCAACACACAATACTATYTCCAGTCACTGTTATTAGATTATGCCTAGAAACTTTTCCCTGAAGCAACACTGTAATTATGTATTTATTAATTTATCTTTATTTGCTTTAGCTTCTCCCCTCTTTAGAAATATGTGTACTTTCCACTGCAAAGAAATTCAAAACAAATTCTTCTCATTGAGGAAATGAGTAAAAATGTCTGAGCTCTAACAATAGCAGAGCAGAACTAGTAGCTTCCTTTGGAATTTATAAGGGGCAAAAAATGCCTGCATTAGGGAAAAGGAGAAGTCACATAAAAATTAGAAGCTGAGATATATTTCCCTTTCTACAGAGTGGCAGTCAGGTCTGCAGCTGAAACAAAATCAAGCACCTGTTTGTTCCAAGGACTTGTGCCTTACCGAGAAAATCTGGCCTTAAAACAAGATAGAACAAAAATGAGAAAGGAATGCAATTCCCATTGCCCTCTCCATGATTAGGTACCAAGGTTCCATGACACACATGGCAGAATGTGCTTCTAATGCCCCTCATGACCTTGCAGGATCCAAAGATGAAAGTCAGAGTGCAGGGTCTTCCCATTCATTGCTCAATCAGCTCCTTTCTAAGAAAAATTGTTTTACGATATCGACCCAGGCAGTAACAAACATCCTGAGCAGGGATACCATGGGCTGGCAAACTTAAGACATAAACCATGAAGGTTCAATGACTCCCAGGCTATCCAGATATCAAGAAAGGAGAGAAACTCTATGATCTTTTTGTAATGGTTTTAAGCCCTAAAAATCAGGAGATGGAAAAAAATTGTAGGCAAGTTCTTTGCACAATGTAAGTGAGGGCTGTCAGACTGACCTCCCCCTTTCTCTTGAGACTGAATCCTCAGTAATCATGTTCAAAATATATTCCTTAAAGAAAAAGAGGAGGCAGTAAGAGGGGACAGGACTAAAACAATATCTCAAAGACTTGATGAAACACAGATCGTTGCTGACTGTCCATTTTATCTCCCTATCTCACACTTTTGAGGACTGGGAGTTTACTATTAACGCTGGATATTTCCCTTAGTGCGCATGGGTGGGAAGACAAAGATTCAAACCTTTGCATTCTGAAAGAAGGACTATTTTAGGATGGGTAAGTCAGAGGTACATTCGAGAAATGCAGAAAAATGTGTCCTCCTAGGACTGAATGTACTATCTAACAAGCCCTATATAGCAGGATTATACTCTATGGCTTACAAGAGTATTGATCTGTGTGTACTCCTCAGTGGTGTTACATTCGTTTTAGCATTGATCTCTCTTTCATTACACCACTGCAGCATGCACTCTCCGTGTCATCTCAGTGCTCCTCTAAAATCTGACTGTCTTCTCTTGCTGTCAAGATGTGCAGATGCATTGTGCAGCTTSCAATTCAAAACATCCATTTCAGAGTCTGCTTATTCACACACACCCCCTTTAAAAATAATGCTAAGGACCTACCATGCCTTAAGCCTCCGAAACAAGTTAAATACAGAATGAAGAAGACATCKGCAAGTGCTTTTTCTTCAAAGGGTTTTTTACCCTGTGCATTGTTTGTGTTACCTTTCAAACAGGCTTGAAAATACCATTTCTTTTCCTCACGGCTTCTTTCTATCCCATTTGGAAAACATTGATTTTGCTTCCCCCTGTGATTCTTATGCAGCACAAGTAAACATGGCTCTGTTTAATATATGTCCAAGTCCGTGCAATGCCATCAAATTCACTGTAGCTCTGGAAGAGAAACCAATCCCTTTGTTGGCTTCTAGGATTGCCACAATGTAAAATACCACAATTCTTGCCTGCCCAGAGAGGTTATTGGTTTGGTTAATTTGCTTATGCGTGCTTTATTCTTCAAAGCACRTGACTGGGCACCAGGAACTCATAAATTCTGATGTCAGCTTTAGTAACCCTCAGTTGCAATTACAGAGAGACAGGGATGCATGGATYAAAAGCTCATCACTCAAAATGTTGTGCAAATATACCAGCAAAAAGCCTTCTTACCTAATGGATTAACTAAATAATATACATGATCTTGAGCTTATCACTCAAGCTTCAGCTCCAAGTTTTGTTTACTGCACTCCTGGTGCAAGTTAGAGATGAGTCTGTTGTCTTCAGGCTGATAAATACGAGGACAAAAACCTCAGAAAACCTACTACAGCTCCCTGCAGGGATTGTCTCCTTCCCTGCCGAGTGTGTCTTCAAGATTGTGTGCTRTTTTGCCAGTTCCCACCATATTCTGTAATTCTGGGCAAAAATATCTTATCTTGCAGCCATCTAATTATGCCAGCCTGGGGAGCTAGTGCAGGGCATCTCAACATTTGTACCTTGGCTACTGCACAATAATAACCCTCGACTTCACTGTGTGATGTCTGTGTCCCATCCTTCACACCTCTGAAATTGGTATCATATTTATGTCTCCGAGTGGAGAAAAACACTTTGTTCTTCCCCGGCATGTATGTTGCAACAGATGAGAACAAACTGGGAAAAACACCTATTATTTTAATCTTCATGATTTCCAAGTTTTTTCTCTATAAATTCTGCTTTCCTGCCTTCACACAGCTCTTTCTTTCTCTTGTCAGTATTTCACTGTCAGCCTATGCTCTTGTAGCCTTTTTCCTGCTTTAAAACAGTRCTGCCATATTTTATTGCTGCAAGTATAACCCTCAGCACTTTAGCTACTGCACCACGGACCCCAATCCAGTGTTTAAAGATGGGAACCTTTCCAAGAACATCCTTAGGCACTGGCACTGGATCAGACACTCTGTGCAAGGATGGATTTCTCATATCCGTAGGTTAACTTCTGAAGGAAAAGGCTCTATCCAGCGGGAGAGTTACTTACCAATGTAATATTTTATGCATTGAGCTCCAGAGTGTCGCAAGATGACTTTAAGTATCACAGCAGACAGAGTAATTTCACATAATGAGTTAGTTCTTTAAACTGTTACCTCACTTAACACTGAACCAATTAATCAAGACAAGAAAAAAATTTTAAAAAAAGTACTGCTTGTGCACTGCTGTACCACAATGCATTACTGCTCAAAGTCCTTTTGTTACGAAGATTAGATCTCAAGAACCCAGAGCGCTTTTACTTGCTTGCACTGCCCTTTTCTAATTGCTCACAATAGGAGCTGACAGGCAAGCAGTCAGGGAGACATTGTTTTCACAGAAATTGCATATAAAAGATTCAGTAGCTGTGTAAATACATCATTTTTAGAAAGGGGTCAATCTTTTAAGAGTATGGAGATGTAACACTGTTCCTAAATTATAATATCAACAACAAAAAACCTGCTTCAGCTTCACCAGCCACTACTGTGGGCAGGGGCTGGCCAGAGGAAACATGGTCCTGCATACAAAACCACTGCTTGTTAATACATGTTTAAAGGATTCAGTCGAYATTTTCTTATTTATTTTGAAAATTRTTGAAAAACCATCCCATGTAAGGACTGAAACTTGTTCTGGCTGGCGTGCTCAGCATACAAATACTGGGGATGTGAATGTCAACCTTATGCCAATCAACTTGCTCCCCCCTCTAGGATAGGAGAGCATCCTTTTCTCTGTGTTGTGTCATAAAGGTGGTGTAATTGGGGAGGAGGAGGAGAAAGGGGATGTAATTTCTCGAATGATTCACTTACAGTCATTCTTCTCTTCCCACTTATTTCACCGAATATCTGACARTCACGAAAGGTGCAATTATCTAAAGCGAAGAAACGGCAATATTAACATAAATGGTGTTTTTCCACAGAGATTAAGCATGGAATTTCAAGGGCTCATTCATCAATGTGTTGTTTACATGTTACAGGTAATCTCTGAAAATCAGTAGAGTTATACTACTGGGAAAGACAGTGACTAATGAGATCCTGCCTCTGAGGGAGATATTTCAGGTGAAAAGAAACAAAAGTAGAATAGACAAGTGACAAGGGCCAATGAGACAAACTCTTAATTGTAACCACCATGAATCATTTCGCAGAGGGGTTATAGGGCTGTGTGAGGTGCAGAAAAATGTTTGGGGATTTTATGTCCTTTTTTTTCGGAGTACAGAAAGTGGCCAGTCTACATGGTTGCCATGGTAATGTAAGCTGTTATTTAAAATACTTAAATGCACTTACAATATTTCTAATGCTGTGAGAAACTGCATGGCCAAGGCTCAGTGTATTGTGCAACYAGGTCCTTCCTTCCCCACTGCCCTTTGAAATTTTTAGAAAGTTTTCTGAAGAAGCGTAACCACCTCKCTTCCTTCAGTCCACAGCTCGTCTCTGTTTATGTCTCCACATTTCTACACTCCCTTCAATTTGCAATATTCCTTCATTTTACTTTTACTGCCTCTTGTCCTCCAGCTTCATCCATGGGTATTTTATTTCCCTTGACTGCACTGTTCTCTTCCAGTTTCATTAGGTAAACTTTGCCTTTACTTTCACAGCCCCCAGCACTCTGACACCAGAATGACTTTCAAAAAGTAATTCATTAGCAGCTCTCATAATAATAACTTTCAGCCAAGAATGACTAATTGTAAAGGATTGCCTTGATGGACACAGCAATCCGCTGCACATCCAGAATCAGCGGCTGGTGCAATGAAATCCCAGTCCCGTGCTTGGATGTGTGACACCCTGCTATAACAGATATTTAAATAACATTAATTTACGCATTTCCTAATCTTCCACTCCAGCATTCAGTCAGATAAGCTCCTGACAGAAGGTAGGCACATRCAGATGAAAGGATGAGGGAAATGGGAAGTGTAAAGGCACAATGAAGTGTCAAGTGAAGCTTGCAGCACTTCCAAGCTGCCCTCCCTCAAAGGCACCATTGCTGGCAGATGCTCTGTCCTCCACACTGTCCCAGGCTGTTGAACTTCAGCCAGACATCRCTATTGCAAGCCCAAAAATTTTAGTTAGCCAGAAGTATTTCAAGTTGTGGGAGATCATCCTTTGCCCATTAGGTCTGAGATGGGTGGAATCCATTCAATGGATGGAAGCTGAGACATACTCAGATTATCCAAAAAGGCAAACAGCACTGCAGAGAAATGTGGAATAATCCAAAGGCTGCAGGTACCAGGAGCARGGGAAAGATCTTTCCCTTTTCCAAAAAACAGTGGTCTTCCCCTACGTAGTTCGTTATATGTGTGTAAACAAGCAGTCAAATTGTTGGAATTTCCTAGTTATATAATTAATTGCAGAAAGGAAGCATTTAATCCCAYGATGACTGCACACCCCACCCCTTTGTTTCTTGCCTGTTCCCTCCCTCTTGGAATGGTGCAGCACAGCTCAAAATTCAGCTGTGTGCTCAGGCAGCCCACCAGGGAGCTGCACACACCCACACATGGGGCACTCAGAACATCAGGTGCTCACATTCCTTACCTGCAGTGCTGCAGGAAGCAGAGCTGATTTGGAGAAGGAATTAAAACCGAAGCAAGGGCATCATTGCAGTGCCCAATGTTCCTGCTATTTTTAATGTGGTGCTGGCATTTTCATTATAAACTCGTATTTCCAGGTTTTATAATTCAACCATAAAAAGAAAAAAAAATTGCTGTGGGCTAAATATTGGCAAGCAGCTCTGCTTACCAAAAAGTGAAGAACTTCCAGAGTGCAGAGAGAGGGAGGGAATCTCAGACTCTGCTTATCCCAGTGGGAAAGTGCATCCAACCTGACTAGGACTATACCAACACAGCCTCTGCCAGAAACTTTGCATAAAATGCCAGAAGGCCATAGCCACACTCCAAACCACAGGCACAGTACGTGGCACTCCAAYGGAAGCCATGAGAGGAATTCAAAATGCCAGGCTTCTGCCCAGGTGTCGGGTAGGATACTCGCGTTTTGCCATAGAACTATTTTGAAGCACAAAAATAATCRTAGAACTCACTGATGCTACCCAGGATAGACCCCCAGCTGTTTGATGCTGCTGCATGGGCAGACAGGAGTAGTCAGCTCTGGAATCCTGATGTTGTTTAACAGCCCTGGTAGGAACCAGAGCCCAGAAACAGCAGCCAGGAGAATCAACAGGGCTCTGCCTCCAACCTTTCTTAAGTCAACTCCCTGAGACACAGCCCCTCTGCGCACAGAGCAGCTCTGGGATGTGACSTCAAGTAACCCCTGAGCACTGGTCTGGAGGGGCCTGTGACCTCAAGTAACCCCTGACCAGGAGCCCCTGACCTCAAGTAACCTCTGACCAGGAGCC